>JASDQU010736194.1:236956-248772 GCA_032191745.1 Picea mariana
AGAAACTCAAGGCATGGAAACAAGGTAAGATTTTGATGTATTGTTATGTTGATGGATTGTTCTTAGAGAATCTTCATTTCTCCTAGAGCTATTCTAGAGTTTAGCAACAATTCTTCACCATTGTTACTCCATTGTTAGAAGAGAAAGCACTCTATTTTGGGAATCTCAAGGGCCCCTCCCAAGGAGGAAGAAGAAACTTATAAGTCCCATTTTCTCATAGGTGTTATCAATTTGAAGACCACTTTCCATTGGTAGCTATTACTTGTTCCATTTTTCATGTTTTCATTTGAGTTCTGTGCATGCTTAGTTCAGTTGTATTTTTTTTTCTTCATGGTTGATCCACTAATAAACTAACTCTTTTTGTATTATCTTGTTGGTTTAACAAGGTAATTAAGTGCATTGTTTTTGCTCACCCAAGTGTAAAACACGTACAATATATTGACGACTTTGCTGGGGAGTTGGATCAAATTCCTCCCCATTTACGCATTTACAGTGTTTCCTTTAATCATTGTGTATGCAAGTGTCCAAACTGGCATACTCCAGCCTCTATATTGAACCAATTGAGCCTATGGTAATTTTTTCTTACCACGGCTTAACTGTGTTTGCGCGGGTATCGAAGAAACAATCGCACATCTCTGCACAATTTGTTCATTCTCTCTATTTCCCTATCGTGCATTCTGTGCACTCTATGCATTCTATGTGACTGTCAGAACTACAACCCATGCACAAATTCTTCTTTCCATTTTTTTCAAGAGTTTCAGAGGTGATATCACCAAATATCTTTTAGATTTACATGTACTGCACTTTGTAAAGCAACACCAACCACATTTGGAGTTCTTTCTTGCATTAGGAATTAACTAATCTAGACACTAAGAAGGACTAAAAAGAACCAAAAATTCTTTCGTTTATGTTGTCACGTGGATGGCCCATTTCAACATTTGAATTCTTAGTATAGTTGGTTTGTTTTCACAACCACTTAATCACTTGGGACTGCTCGTGACTAGGAACCTATTTTGGCACCCCTAATATGTTATTTCCCTAGCACTCATTGTGATCTTGGAAAATCAGAAAAGGGTATCTTAAGAAGTTCCATCTCCCTCTAGCAAATCATCAAATTATCAATTAGGAGAGGCCAATACTTCTTAGTTTTCTTTTGAAAAATTGAAACATAATCTTAAATTTGTAAAGTGTCATGTCCCCATTTTTGGGCTTCCATGTTATACAATTGGAGATGACTTCGGGGGTTTGTGTCAGCCAGGACAGAGGGGTAAGGTTATGTTACCAAAGAGCTCAAAGGGTTTAGAGGAGTTATATGGGGCCCAACCTTTTCCATTTGTCATCTTTCATCATTAGGATCACTTTCATACAAGTCGTTCTTGGTTATGTAACATTCCGACGATTCCCATAAATTGGGAGTATTGTTGAGAATATTTTAATTAAATGCACTAAAGGTGTTATTTGGATCATATTATTTGAGGGGACACCTTAATGCAATAGCTCGTTGGAACCAGGATGAAAATATTTAGAGGTTGGGACGATGAGAAAGGGGTTTCCAACATCTGGAATTGTATTAAGGACAAATTATTCACTTTCTTGCATTAAAAAGGGGTTAAGAAATAACTTTAAGATTAATAGTCACTTAAACATTAGGAAAATGTGACTTTAATCTTTAAGTGAAAGGTAAAAATGGGAATAAGGGTCATGTGGATTAAGTCAAAGGGGGAAATTTCTACAAGGGGCATCACAGAAGAATAAAATGAGGGGTAGCACTTTACTTTCTCATGATGTTTTGGATTTGATCTCTTATTGGACTGTTCTTATGAACCAAGGTTTTTGTTAGGGTTTTAACAAAACCCTTCCATTAGAGTTTGGTTTATGTGGTGTAACATCCACCCTAGCTACACAAGGAGGAGGATCCATTTGAGATCTTCAATTGGAGCTTCATTTTGTGGTTTTTCTTCAGTTTAGAGGCGTAACGACTTGCTTAGGAGACTCATGGGGATTTCTGGAGGTGGTTGTGGCATCTTCCAGGTTTTTGGCTTGCATATTTTGTTATCATTGATGTATTTGTAGTTGTTGTAGCATCCATTAAAGATATTTTTCATTGTGTTTTTTTAGATCTTCACTCATAATAAAAACTCCATGATTCTCTTATATTCCACGTGTATCTAGATTGCTTGCAATATGTTTGACAAAATGTATTTTAATATAATGAATGCAAAGTATTTATAGAAAAATGACAACCAGGAACAACAAAATTGCATAGAAGATCATAATATCCCATCCTAGCTCTATTGTGGATATTACAGTGGTATTAGAGCTGGAGATCTTGCGAGCCTGAGGAGAAATAATGATACCCTAACCAATTTTTACAACCACAACAACTTGTTTTCTTTGGTCAAAGGTCACACTCTTTGGAAGGGAAGACTGTGTTACTTTGTTGGGCTGCCATTCACATTTGGGGAGGCCCTATTACAATAGTGAGGGTCATGTAGAAGTCGCCCTTCATTTATGTAGCATATTTCATCATTGAGGGGCCAAGTTATCTTTGGTACAAATAAAATCTTGCAGAGGGGAACCATTTTATGGGTATGGAGGCCATATGCTTTGGGGTAGGGGTTGTATCTTCTTTTTGACGCTGCCACAACTCTTGAGGTGGAAGGATTCTTCTTAGAGGTCAAGTTCCATGGTTAAGGGGAGAAATTTTGATGTGTTGAGGTCGAGTTACAATTCCAGGAATGGCTATCTTCTTTGTTGGTCGAATTTTTTACTGTTATGTGAGTCTTCTTCCTAGCTAGGTGATTTCTTCCTTTGCTGGAGTGATTTCTCCTTGTAATGAGACACCATTCTCTTGGAAAAGGGACAAGTTTGTTTAAGGGGATTGAATACCTTGTTGTTTGGAGTGATTCCCAAGTATTGAACCGAGTATTCAATGTGATGGGAGATTTCTTTACCAATGTGGGAGAGTTATCTCATTTGTTGGGGGAGTTCACTGATTGTAGGGATGAATTTGTTTCCCTTGGGGTTGATTTCATATATGTTGGACCGTGTTAACTTGTGGGAGGATGTAATAATTTTTGAAAGCATATATCTTAAGAAAGGGGGCAAGTTTACCTATAGGGGGATCATATTCCTTAGCTAGAGCTGAAATTTTCATTGTTGGGCGTGCTATGTGATAGTGGGGAGGGATAGTCCTCTTGTGAGGGCGTTTTTTTTTGTATCTTTGGGAGTTGTAACCATATCAGATGAATAAATAATATCAGTTATGAGCCATCTCATTGCTTGAGTTTTAATTGAGTATTTGATCACTATTAGTCCGATGTTATATATATATATATATATATATATATATATATCCCATTTGATTTGGTATTTAAGCCATGATTATCCATTGCATGCACAATAAGAAATTATAAACCAACAACATACAAAAAACAATAGTAGAAACATGGGGTTTCATGGTGGGTTTGAATTGGCTAGCTATCTGGGCATGATTGGAAAAAATTCACAAATCAAATAAGTGTAGAGGACACAAAAACAATTATGTTAACAATCAAAAGGAGGCCATTACAGTGGTATAGCGTTTTCGTTAAGTGACCAGGACTGTAATATTCCAGATATAAAATAGTATGTAAAACAAAAATAATTAGTTAGAAATGGAAGATAAACAATTATATAACCAGAACAACACCACAATAATACTAGAACAATACCAGAATAACACCATAAATAACACCTTGATTACTAAGAGAAATGCTCACTTGCCTCTTCGAGGGGGAAGCTTCCAACAGAGCAGAGCTCTATTACAATAATATCCAAGACAAAATTTCTCATACCCTCTACTCCTATTTATACTAAATATGTCTATCCAAAAGAACAATCTAGAGGAAGATCCTTCTAGAAGCAGAAGCTTCTATTAGGTCTTCTTCATTTGGCCTTTATTACATGGAAATATATTATTCTACCTACGTTAGGGGTTAGGTCCTTAACATGTCCTCCCCCTTAAAACCAACCTTGTCCTCAAGGATTGAGATAAGGAAATTGCTACAGAATGGTAGCTGGTTCCCAAATGGCATTTGTTGGAGTTGTATCTTTCCACTGGACTAACACTTCCTTGATGGTGCGCTGACACAGATGATCCTCATGTTGGTCCAAAACTACTTGTGGTTGTAGCCAAATGGAGCCTTCTTCATCCAACTCAGGAAGGTTGGTTTGAGTTTGGCACTTAGTTCCAATCACCTTCTTTAAGCAGGAAACATGAAAAACAAGATGGAACTTAGAATGACTAGGCAAAGCTAACTGATAGGCCACCTGTCCCACATGCTTGAGAACGGTATAAGGACCATAAAATTTGGGTGCCAGTTTTTGACAATGGTCAGCCTTGAGAGAATTTTTCTTATAAGTTTTCAGTGGAAGAAACACCTGATCTCCTTATGCAAATTGGCGTTCAGAGTGACCTTGATCTGCCTGTTGCTTCATGAGATTCTGGGCCATGATCAAATTCTCTTAGAGGGTACAAAGAATATCCTCTTGAACTGTAAGCATTTGGTTAACCGCTTGGACCTTCGAGACACCTGACAAGTATGAGAGAACTGAAGGTGGATTTTTTCCATATACTGCTTCAAAAGGAGTCATGCGGGTAGTTCTATGGTAAGAAGTGTTGTACCACCATTCGACTAGTGGTAACCATTGAGACCACTGATTTTTCTGTTCCGATGCAAAACACCTCAAATATGATTCCAAACAATTGTTGACAAATTCAGTTTGGCCATCAGTTTGGGGATGATAAGATGTGATGAGATGCAATTGGGTGCCTTGTAGCTTGAACAGTTCTTGCCAAAAATTGCTGGTGAAAGTGGGGTCACGATCAGAAACAATAGAATGAGGCATGCCATGAAGCTTGAAGACTTGATCCATGAAAAGTTGAGCCAGAGTGGAGGCTGTACATGAGTGTTGAAGAGAACATAAATGAACATACTTGGAAAGACGATCAATTACCACCATGATGACTGATTTATTGCCCAATTTAGGTAAGCCTACAATAAAATCCATAGAGATATCCCTCCAAATCGTCGGTGGAATCGGAAGTGGTTGTAGTGTTGCAGGAGATTTGATTGTTTCTCCCTTGTTGTATTGACAAACATCACATTCCGCCACAAAATTGCGAACGTCCTATTTCATACCATCCCAGAAAAAATAACGTTTGACCAAGTCATAGGTTTTGGTAAACCCTGAGTGCCCAACAATGGGTGTAGCATGAATCTCCGAAAGTAATGTGGATTTAAGTTTTGATTGTTTACTTAAATACAGATGGACTTTGTATCGAAGCTCATCATTGTGCCAAAAGTACCCTGGGGAAACGAGAGAATTGGCCTGCAATTGTTGTATCAGATGCGAAATTTTGGGATCGTGTAGCCATTCCTGGTGAACAACTTGGAGCCAATCTGATACAATGAAGGAGAGGGGAAAAAGGGACCCTTCATCTTCATATTTTATGGAAAGTGCATCAACAACCACATTGTCTTTGCCTTTCTTGTAAATGATCTGATAATCATATCCAAAGAGCTTAGTCACCCATTTTTTTTTCTCTAGGTAGGAAAGGCATTGTTCCAGAAAATACTTGAGGTTTTGATGATATGTCTTAATTTGGAAGCACTGCCCCAATAGATAAGGGCGCCAAAGATCCAATGCATGGAGAATAGCCGACATTTCCTTTTCATAGATTGATTTACTCAAATTGCGCTCGGACAGGTGTTTACTGGTAAAGGCCAAAGGCCAACTCTCTTGCATAAGGACTGCTCCATATCCTTTCCCGAAAACATCACATTCCAGGACAAATGTCTTTGTGAAATCAGGAAGGACCAGGACTGGAGTGGTGCACATGGTCATCTTCAAGGTTTGAAATTCCTGAGAAACTGCGGGAGTCCAAGTGAAATAATTCCTTTTAAGAAGAGCAGTGAGAGGGGCCACAATCTTTCCATAATTCTTAACAAACTTGCGATAATAACATGTTAAACCCAGAAATCCATGTAAGCTTTTGAGAGTCTTTGGGTGAGGCGAATCCTGCATAGCTTCAATGTTTTTAGGATCCACCCTAACACCGGCCTTGCCAACAAGATGAACCAAGAAATCGACTTCTGAGGCGCCAAAAGAACATTTATATTGTTTGAGGAAAAGTTGGTGCTGAGAGAGTAGATGGAGAACTAGATCCACATGAGCAAGATGGACTTTCTAGGTTTTAATATAGATGATGATATCATCAAAGAAAACTAAGACAAAATGATGGATAAAAGGACAGAAGACATGATTCATGAGGCTTTGGAAAGTGGATGGAGCATTACACAAGCCAAAGGGCATGACCAAAAACTCTTAGTGTCCCTCATGAGTTCGAAATGCAGTCTTATGAATGTCAGCTTCGTTCATAAATTTCTAGTGGTAGTCAGAATGAAGATCAAGTTTAGTAAAGAACTGGGCACCACTCAATTCATCCAAGATGTCATCAATCACAGGAATGGAAAATTTGTCTTTAGTGGTGAGTTTGTTGAGGGCGCAAAAGTCAGGACACATGCACCAAGAAACTTGTTTCTTAAGGACCATGACCACATGAGAAGAGTAGGGGATCGTACTAGGACGGATAACACCTGCGTTGAGAAATTCTTGAACAATTTTCTCAATTTCATTTTTTTGGGAAAAGGGATGACGATAGGGACGAATATTGGGAGGAAGGTTGCCGGGGACAAGGGGAATGGAATGATCATGAACACCACGGGAAGGAGGGAGTCCATGGGGAGTGGAAAAAACAACTTTATGTTTAGAGAGGATGGATTGGATATCCTGCGGCATAGAGGGTGTCCTAATGGATTGAATGGCATGGACTTGTGCAATAATGCCATAATGACCTTTTTTGAGCATCTTTTCCATGCGATGGGAACTGATGATCTCCATGGAACCGACAGTGATGCCTTGGAACTTATATTGTTGGACCTCCTGGTCGAATTGCATGGTTAATTCCTTAAAATCGATGAGAATGGGACCCAAATTCCTTAGCCATTCTGCACCCAACACAATGTCACAACCACCCATGTTGATAGAAAACATACGAGATTTCATGTGGTACTAAGCAATTTGGAGACACACATTTTCACAACGCCTGCCACATTTCATGGACCCGCCATTGGAAATCATGATTTGAAAATTATTGACAACACATATATAGAAATTAGTTTCTTGGGAAATGTAGTGATGAATAAAATTATGGGTGCTTCCACTATCAACAAGGATGAGGACCTTCCTATGCTTAATGTAACCAATTACCTTGAGGGTTTGGGGAGCTAAGAAGCCAGTGAGAGCATTCAGGGAAATGATCGGTTCAACTTCAGGAGGGTCAAAGGGACGTGTCAGATCAGTGGGTTTAGGTGACATGGCCACAAGGGGAGCCTCAACATCATCTTCCGAAACATCCTCCGAGATGGCCATAAAAAGATTTTGTTCCTTACACTTGTGCCCAGGAAAATGTTTTTCATCACAATTATAACAAAGGCCTTTGAGTTGACATTCAACCATTTCTGCCGTGGTCAATTTCTGGATCTTTAGTGGAGTAGAAGGAGGAGTGGGAGTGACTCGTTTAGTGTGAGGAATAAATGAGGGTTTTCAATTTTGAGAAGAGACAACCTGTTGTGATTCCTTAGCTCTTTTAGTATCATCCACCCAACTCTGAGGCCGAGCCATGAGGACATGGGCACAAATCTCATCCTTGAGGCCATTGATAAAACATTCTCGGAAAAAAGCATCAGACATGCCCTCTGTACGGAAAGCCAATTGCTCAAAAGAGGCTATAAAGTCTTCCACTGTGACAGATTGTTTCAACTTTGTCAAACAACTTAAATGGTTGGTGTCAGTGTCAAAGCATTCATAAAGCTTTGCCAGAAACTATGTCCAAGCCACATACCCTTGGCGAGATTTTTTTTTCCATTGCCATCGTTGCCAATGTTCTTGATCTAGATGGAAAACACCATATTAGAGTTTGGCCAACTCATCTGTAATGCCATACAAAGAGAAATAATGTTCCATTTTAGTTACCCAACTAGTGGGATCCAAGTCATCAATTTTGGTCACATCCATATGCGGAAGGCGTAGGTCACGCTGAAAGTGATGGGGCTGAAAATTATGGGAATGAGAGGAAGTTTCACCTTCGGGTTGCAAAAGTGGGTCAGATGAGGGAAGATCCGCAGGGATATGCAGCTTGACACAGATCATCGTAGTGAAGGAGGAAAACTGGGTATTGAAGGATTCAAGCTAGGTAGCGAGGTCCTGTTTGATGTCCTCCATTTTGATGTCTATGGATGAATGCATGTTTTTATTGATGGTGGAAACATTGGCACTGAGTTGTCTCACTTCTTGTTGGGTTTCTGTGAAATTAGGGTACAAGGAATTGAAGCAAGCTTCCAAGTCTTGGCTATGGGTGTGGCCCATGATGAAGAGGGAAAACGACAAGGGGCAGGTGGGGCCACACAAAAAATGGGTTATGGGTGAAGTGTATCACAACGATTAGGGTGATGAGGGGAATCCAATTAGGTTCAAGTCCATGAGAAAAAACATTTGTTGAAAAATGATAGGTATGACTGCGATAAGGGAGAAGAGAGGAATCCAACAGGATAGGTCTCAAATAATGGTGCCAATAGGATCCAGGATACATCGATATGAGGAATACTGCAGTGACAAAATTCCCAAATGCTTAACATGAAGAAATGTGTAGTAATTTTGCAACCCGGATGTAGGAGATACAGTTGCGCAGAAATAGATCTTGTCTGTTCTATTTTTGTTTCCATCCCAAGGGTTAGGGTATTCAAGGGTTCTACAAAAAAGGGGTTTCCCTGTGCTATAGCTCTCTGATATACATGCGGGGTCCAACAATAGTACTTGGGCCAATATTTCAGGGAACCAACTAAGGAGGCTAGACCGTGCCCTTAGCCGTACTACTTGACTACCCATGTACTAGAGAGTATCTTCTCGAGTGTTGTTCTTGGTGGAACTATAGCAGTTAGGCGACCGATCAATTTAACTATGGAGGGCTTCGGGAGATCTAGGTCAATCCGTATACATGTGTTGTCTGATGCACTACCAATTGAAGGGGTACTAACAGGGGTTACAAGGGTGGCCAACATAAGTGTGCTTAAGTACCACTTGTATTTCTTGCGTGTATGAATCCACGACCATGGGTTTATGCACGTAACGACAGATCTCTGTAGCTTTAAGCCGTTGGAATACGTCTCTACCTGAAAAGCATTTAACCCACAATTTTCTACCGAGGAAGGTGCTCTGATACCACTTGTAATATTCCAGATATAAAATAGTATGAAGAACATAAATAATTAGCTAGAAATGGCAGATAAACAATGCTATAACCAAAACAACACCACAATAATACTAGAATAACACCAGAAAGAACACCTTGATTACTGAGATAAATTTTCACTTGCCTCTTCGAGGGGACAACCTCCAGCAGAGAAGAGCTCTATTACAATAATATCCAAGACAAAACTTCTCATACCCTCTACTCCTATTTATACTAAATATGTCTATCAAAAAGAACAATCTAGAGGAAGGTCCTTCTAGAAGCAGAAGCTTCTATTAGGTCTTCTTAAGGTCTTCTTACATTTGACTTATTCTTCCTTATTGCTAAGCCTTATTAATATTGGCCTTTATTATATGAAAATATATTATTCTACCTACATGAGGGGTTAGGTCCCTATCAAGGACTTACACCCTTCAATTCCAACGATGCAGTGGCTTAATAAGATAAAGACAAATAAAAAACTCCTGGATGAAATTTCGAGGGAGCTAGCAACAATTATACATGCCTTACTACTGGGACTATCTAGCATTAGGTGAGGAGATCTGTGAAACTTTGTCCTTTCAAGGCTATTGCACCATCAAGTATGGAAGTTGGCCCAAGGATTTGGATGAGGATTCCTTTAAAGGAACATAGAAGAAATTGAAGAGAGATGAGCATGAAGTACAGGTGGAGGAGCATGCTTCTAGCCATGTTGAATATGTATGCATATAGGAAGACTGAATAACAACCTATGATACACCATTAGAGATAACCAATGAGGCTGATGACACTAGTGTATTGGATGGCTATACCTATGATGAATTTTTCAAATCAGTAAAATATGAGGAGGCAACATCTTGTCCTACTTATGATGACTACGAGGAAATGTTTCAATCAACTAATGTTGAAGATTCAACATCTTTCCCCGTGTATGATACTTATAATGAGGATGGTTTAAGCATGACAGAACCTACACATGACAATGATTAAACACTATATCCCATTTATGATGTACATAATGATGAGGGTAGTGTTCTTACAGTGAAAAAAAAACCCAGAAAATCAATGGTGGGACAACCCATGCCAAGATGATGAATATGAAGAAAGAACTTCATCAGTGCAGGACTTGAAAGACTAGTTATTGGTCTCAGAAGAGAATATTGTACAAGTATTGAAAAGGGCAGATGGTTCTCATAGATTCATTGAAGATCTTATGTGGATAACTCATATGGAGGAGAGACAAAAATTAGTTGCAGGTAGAGTCACTAGTACCCAATTGCACATCATCAAAGACACACTAGAGCAGATGGAATCATATTACTTGCATTTGTTCATGGATAGGGACATTTCTCTCACGTTCGTTGAAAACAAGACAAGGGAGGTTGAGGATCTTTGTTTGACACACTCTTCATCACTTACAGTGGATACTCCATCATCTTTGGCAGCTGCGACACATAAGTGTGTGAGTGGCACTAATGATTTGAGGGAGGATCGTCTTGTGATGATCCTGAATGAGGAGTATTTGAAGTTGTAGGTTCTCAAGGAGAGGTATGATGCAAAGGGTTTTGACTATGCTCTTGTTTTTAATTATGGGGATCATGAGCTATTTCTTTGGAGAGACCACTAAAGGCTCAAGGATTAGCTATGGAGGAGATAGTTGAGCACATTCCTTGGGGACCAGCCCACAAGGAAGTATATGCATCCATGGATTGGGTGGAAAAGTATATGATAAAGTTTTTTCATTTGGACTATGTGATTATTTACCAGGGTGCAAAAGAGGAGACCTAGACTCTGTTGGATCAGTTTATATAGTTTTTAGCAGGCATTGGGAGTGGTGGAATTCCAATTTGGTGGTGGTATCCGGGAAGTGATAACCGACTTTAGATGATGAGGATGATCGATAGGGACATGTCATTTTTTGGTTTGCATCATTGTGGGGATGTGTTTATGGGTGTAAGTGACACACTATCAACTGTAAGGTCAAATCTAGACCAGGGTTGTCTAAATAACCCAATCCGTTTGGAATGAAATGACTCAACATGTTTAATGACTCCGTTAGCCAACTAAAGTCTTAAAAACGGTAAAAGAAGTAAACTAATATAAAACTATGATTATAACACATGATATATTACTTACTAATGTTTATTAAAAAGAAACGTGAATATACAAATGATTATAAACAATCTGTATACAATTTACAAGGTTTACTTGAAATCTTGTGAAAATTAATGTTCATAATAATGTTTCAAAATAAGATAAAGTAAGAACAAAAATCTTTTTGTTTTTTTAATGTTTAAATATTTTAAACTAATAAATACTAAGCAAATACAATTGAAACAATGACACAAAAACAATCAAAGCTAATTAATGCAATCATCGTCTCATTCATATATAAACAAATCTGAATTAAAAAAAACAATGCACCTACTAACCTCTCACTGATCAACAATACTAAGCTAAATTCATCTCTCTGTATTGTATG
>JASDQU010736195.1:21843-38545 GCA_032191745.1 Picea mariana
TAAGAACCACCACCTGCAAGTCAAGATGGTACGCATGAAGAAAACCAGCAGCAAGAGAGGCCCCCAGGGAAAGGAACCTCCACAAAGCGACCGCCGGATGACAAGAATTGAACAGGCGGGTAGGGATGCAAGGAACACTTTCCTCACGAAGGCAGAGAACAAGGGGAAGACGATCATTAAATGATGGGAGGGAAAAATTAACAACGCCCGTAGGGGCAAAGCCTAGTCAACACTAACCCAGGAAGCAGGGAGGATACAGGACCCCAGAACCACACAATCGAGGATAACCCTCTACCACAGGACGGTGGAGGAAGCTTGGAGAACCAAAATGCTGATAGGTAAGATGTGTGCGAATAGGGGGGAGACCAATAGGACGGAAACCAAAGAGCAGAAGAAAGAGCGCACAGGAATTCTCAACCGCCTCAGCAACCTGGAGATGGGGATAAAAAGGTTGGTGGAGGACCAGAAAAGACAACAGGAGAAATTGGAGCGGATGGCAGGACAATTTCATCTCTATTTACGCTACGTCCACCAGATAGATATCACTCCAGCCGACAATAATGGAACCCCAGCTTGCATCAGAAAGCTACGTCTGGTGGAACAGAGGGAGGAGGACGCGGCACAGCAGAAAGGGGACGCAGAGCACCCCATCGACCTATACTAGCGTAGGACCCGCCCAGACCCTGTCTCTCAGAGTAGGAGCTCACCCCACTATGTTCAGACTTTTCTTGATTTCTTTTGATGAAGTTTTTTTAGAATGGATTATGGTAGCCTAGGTTGGTTTCCCATTGTGGCGACCCAGACACTTTTTGTTTATTTTCAGATAATGCACTCCAAGGACCCCAGATCTTGTTTCCGTTAAGGCAGATCCTGGGAATCCCTGCATCAGTTTTGTACTATAGCCTTACAAAGCAATATAGATTCACACACTCATTTACAAAAAAAATAATAATAATCTAATAATAAGGTCAAATCTAATAATAATCTAATAATAAAATCAAATCTAATAATAATAATAATATAATAATAAGATCAAATCTAATAATAATATAATAATAATAATCTAATTTTAAGATTACAACCAAGTCAAATACCAAATTGGTATATGAAACCACCTTATTTATGAAACAAGGGGCAATGTATTGTATTCAAGTATCTACCAAGAAACTAAATAAACTTAAATATAAAACAAGATAGAAAAGTGCTTGACTATCACTTTCATAGAGTCTTAATGAATGTGAACTATGTCATTTGACGTTGAACTTCAATTATGACACATGTAAATTATGGAGATGTATGACATTTTAAATCACGTGAAATTATTTTAAAATCTCATATCATAATTATTTATTATATCATTAGTTTATTTTTTAAAGTACATATATTACGATTCATTTTCATTCGCTACTCGAAAAAAATGAATAGGAATTTACTTACAAGACAAAAACAGATATGGTAAATAATAAATAAAATGCACAAAAGTCTTGATTATAAGGATGTGTTTGTCACCTTTAGTGAGAAGCGGGGTTAAGGGACAATTTACTCGACCTATCCAATTTCATGTGGTTAAGCAAATTATGTTAATTGAAGTTTTGTTTTTAAACGTAGTAAAAAAAAGTGTAACTTTGTTTAAGACTTTTTCTTGGGTTGAGAGTAGGTTAATTTGTGTTCATCTTTTCTATTAGATAATTAATTAATGTAGCATTAAAAGTAAATTGGAGATTCAGAATATTAAAGAAGGGTATGTAAACATTGAGCACAAAATTTTATGGGTTATATTTTGAAATTTGAATTGTGGTGCATAGGATGATTACAATATTATGAATATAAGTAGCAATTGATTTCTTTTGCACTGTTACATTTTTTTACAAAATCGAGATTCCTCAAATGTATCTATAAATGGGGTCTTTCGAACGGGCTCTTACATAAGTTAGAGAATTTATTGTATTCTTTACGAACGAAAGTTTAACATAAACTTGACGTAGATTCGAGGTTATAAAAAAAGTTTTCAGAAGTTGATGCAAGTTTGATGTTATTCCATAACAACAAAGTATAGAGACCTATACAAGGGATGGGCTATCGTTTTTAGTCAATGAAATTCTACACAAGTCTCCTTACCATCCATTGGTAATTCTTTCAATTATTTTCAAGGCTTTAACAAACATTTAGTTTGTTTTTTTTAAATACAGCTAATAAACGCAATAAACTATGCATTTTACAATATTTTACTCACCCATCCCAACTAACCCATGAACTTCCCATAACATATTGACCAATAACAACACAACACCAGGGGATATACAAAATACGCAACAATGTCACTGTGGCAAATCCTTTTTTATGGACACTAGTAACGATAACCTAAAAAAACAAGGGCTTGTTTCAAATTTGAGATATGTTTCAAGTTGCTTTAAATGAAGATTGAATGTTAGTTTATTTTATTTTTTTAAGTTTTATATATATTTTTAAATTTTATAAAATTTGAAAAATGCATGTTAGTTGTTTATGAGATTTTTACTTTTGTATTTTAGCAGAATTTGAAAAGTGCATGTTTGTTATCTATAAGATGTATACTTCCATATTTTAGTTATATTGTGTAATGTATCTAGGAAGGATAATATGGGGTATCTAGGGAGATACCCAAGGGGGATAATGATAGATATGTTGATATGTATGGAGGCCATCTCTAGTAAATAAGACCCATGTAATAGTCCGAAAGCAATAATTGTAAGAGAGTCTACTAGAAGGTTATGTCTATTACAAAGTTCCTTCTCTATAAAGTTCTTAAGAGGTAGATAGAACTATATAAAGAAGTAGAAGCAATGTAATGAGATACCTTGTGAACCTCGGATGGGGTGCCACGTCGAGCAGGCAGGACAAGTGGATACAAGCCGGGCAATGCTATAAATAATGGCCACTGGCTCCCATCTCCTCACCATTAAAGATGGGAGGGAGCTCGTGCAACCATATCCAGTGGATGAGGCCTCTCAAGCGAGCGAGGAGGACGACACACCAGCGCACTAAGAACTCAGCCTTAATGGCCAGAGCTGTCACAGTCACCCTCACCCTTATCAGTTGCCTGGATGGTTATGCGATGCATTTGCAAATTGAATGGCCAAAAGCTGAACCTCCGGAGTGTTGGAGCAGGGATAACCTTCCAGTTGGTATTTCAGCCATAGCTCGGCTCATCCACATGCCAAGAGCACGAGGACGACCTCGTAGAGGCGCGGCGTGGTATGCTTACGACTCTCGCAGGAAGCGACAGAAAAAATTTGAAAAAGCATTGGCTCTTGCGTCCACTCGGAGAACCAGAAAGCATGGGAGACTTGGAACGCCTCCCATGGCATACGTGGAGGAGACTGTTCTGGACGAACCCATCCAGGATTATCTAGAACAACTCCTTTTCACTGTCCCAGAGAATTGGAATCCCCCCACTGATTTTGGGAGCGAGGCCAAGCTTCCAGCTCCAGGAATCTCACACAGTCGCAGGGAGGATTATCCGGCAGAGGATTTCACAATTTGCTACGTTAAGGAAGAGTTTTCGGACAACACATACGAGAAGGCTAACCCAACAAGCGGAGCACCTCCATAGGAAGTGGCACAGCAGGATAGGCAGCCAACACGCCAAGTTAGTCGAGCAAACGAAGATACGGAGGAGACTCATGCACAAAGGCCACCTCTCCTCTCTTCTGTTCATAAGGAATGGCAGGACCAGCCTCCACTCATCAACCCAGGCTACCTAAAACTACTCTTCGAAACGTGAAGCATGGTGGACGACCAAATCTTCAGGGCCATTCAAATCAACCATCGCATTGACATGATGTACGCAGCTCACTCCAGAACATCCCCACGCCGACAATGCCCTACGTGCGCGCAAGACTACGCGATTCCAGTCAGATGGTGCAAGAAGGGTGAAGCTGACGAGACTATTGGTTAAAAGGTCCTGTGAATGTTCATAGTTAGCAATTTTCTTTTGTTTCAAACCAGAACTTTAGTTCACCTAGATTATAGCAATGCTATCTATAGGAAGTTAAAGAATGGACTGAATCTAATGTGGCCATGCATCCTGGTTTCCTTCGGGCAGGATGACAGCCTAGTAATCTTTTGTTTGTTTGAAAACAAGTGCCATCGTAAGGCCAGTTGTCTCAGTTTCCTTTTTGTAGGCGGGACAGCTGGCACTTCAACAAAACTCTATAAGCATGCAACTCTAATATAACAAGATCCTCCTTTTTTACTTAAAAAAAAAAATGAGATACCTTGTGAAGGATATTGTAATTGTAACAAGCATTGCTTGTGGAGTGATTCCTTCCTTAAAGAGTACTTGATGGTGTTACCCTACCTCAATGGTTCTTCTCTACATTCTTGTGTTTTTTTATTGTGATGTATGCATTTGATATTTATGAAGTTTAAAGGTTTTTTTCTCAAGTTAAAAGTTTAATTTTTATCTTTTATATATCAAGGTTTGTTACAAGTGGTATTAGAGCTCTTTTTGGGGCAAAAAAAAAGAAAGAATTTTTTTTATTATTTTTGCAGATTTTTAAGGGAAAAAGAGGATGACAACATTCAAACAATTTCTAAAACTTTATGTGCATATTTTGAAGAATTTAGCTATAGATCTGAGTTCCTCTCGAAAAGCACTCGATTTCAAAAAACAAAATCATCCAAATTAGAGACTAGGAAGTGGAGTTATCGCTAATTTAAAATCATTTGCTTTAGGGTTTTTTCGGTGACGACCATGCAATTTGTAGATAAGATATATTTTGATAGAGTGCCTAGATTTTAGTCAAACTAGTGTTAGTGGATGCAGAGTAGCCGTGACATTTCATAATCGTGGTCATAATAGCTAATCATAGAAGTATCACCAAAGTTATGATAAGTTTACATTAATTTTCTCAAACCCTAGTCACAAAAAGGAACTCCATTGAAAACTACGTTATTTATTCAAAACCCTAGTTCTATTTTTGGGTTTTCACAAGGAAGATATATTTTATAGCGCAATTTGATGGTCCTAGTATTGAAGAATACATAAAATGGATAAAGTCTAACCATCCAATATTTTGGAGAATATATCTATCCATTGATTTAAATGGTGATGCTCACATATGGTGGGACTCATGTGGACTTAACTATGAGAGAGAAAGGCACTTTTGGATGAAGAATATGAGAAACTATACTACTCTTCTCGTGCTAAGAAGCAAGATAGTGAGATCCATAGAGGTTTATTTTCATGTGACAACTTCATATTATAGGTTCATGGATGTATTCAACAAAAGAAGGTCATTGTTTCTATTAACCATAGTTGCAAGCATAATGCCATCAATGTCAAATTTGCTAAAAGATTGCAAGTTCCTACAAAGCATATTCAAAACACAGAGGATGAGGGTGAGAATGTTCAAATTTTTAAAGATTTGAATATTACCATGGATAAATACGTGTTGCATTCAAATTTTCATGCTATAGTTATGGATATTGTTTTGGGACATTCTAGATGAAATTAGTTGGTATAGTTAATATTAATGCGTAAAAGAAGTTTTTGAAGCTTTAATATAAGAAAAAGAAAATTACAATGCAAGATATTTCTCTTACTAAACAAGAAGGGCCCAAGGGGACACTTGAAGAAGTGGTTGCAGGGAAACTAATTGCAGTACCTACTAGCACATCAAATAAAGAGTTCAAGGTTGAATTATAAGAATAACTTATAGAAGCACACGGAGAAAAGCCATGAGAAGGGCATAAAAATGAAGAAAAAGCCAAGGATATAAATGACTCAAAGGAACTTCGTGTTGAAGAGTCCAAGTAAGAAGAACTGGTAGCTAAGGTTGATGTATATCGCCATCCACAACACCAAGAGAAACAACAATCATTGAGGCAACGACGTGAACATCAACAAACTTGTGGACCAACATGGAACTTAAAAGACAACCAATATGGAGGCACACGAGGGACTAAAAGCTATGCATGGAGACATCAAGTAACATTGTGACAACGTGACACCAAAGGAGCAGATATAATCAATATTGAGGTGGCAAGGAAGTACCTAGACCCCATGTTCACATTTCACTAAGATGGATGGATGCTCGTGCTTGGTACCAGTTGGCTACATTGCTTAGTCAATCATATTGTATGTCTTCCTCCCATGTTTCGAGGACAAAACATGAGAATGAGGATGGAATGTAATGTACCTAGGAAGGATAATATGGGGTACCTAAGGAGGTACCTAAGGGAGATAATGATAGATAGGTTAGTATGTATGGAGGTTGTCTCTAGTAAATAAGGCACATGTAGTAGTGTGAAAGTAATAATTGTAAAAAGGCTTACTAGAAGGTTACACCTACTAGAAAATTCCTTGGAGGTAGATAGAACTATACAAAGAAGTAGAAGCAATGTGATGAGATGTCTTTTGAAGCATATTGTAACTGTAACGAACATGGCTCATGGAGTGATTCCTTCATTGACTAGTATTTGATGATGTTACCCTACCTTAAGGGTTCTTCTCTATATTTTTGTGTTTCTTATTGTGTGGAATGCATTTGATATTTATGAAGTTTAAAGGTTTATTTATCAAGTTAAATGTTTAATTTTTATTTTTTTTATATCAAAGTTTACTATATACTAGATTTTTTCATTACATATTCTTTTAAATTTCTTGTACTCAAACATATTTATATCTATATTCATACTCAAATCTTGTTATTTTGGTTCTTTTGCTTGATCCAAACTATTCAATGAATCAAGGAGGACACAAAGTTAATTAAGTCGCAAGGGAGAGAGTTCATCGACATAGTTGGTCAACAAATTCCCAACTTTTGCACTTGTGAGTTTTGAAAACAAGACATATTACATATTAACTCAAAATATAATGAGTAAGAACCCTCCAAGGGCGACAAAGATGGTCCTTGCTCATGTACATGGAATTCAACAACAATATTTAAATAATTATTCTTCATAGTTGTTGGGATACACCTAATAGTTGTCCATATTACTAAGTGATACAAATTTAGTATTTGGCTTGGCCATGACCTTAAAAATAAATTATTGTTATTATTATTATAATATAATATATATTTTTATATTAATCAAAATATTCGCACTAATTGATTAATTCAATTAAATGACAAAAAAATACTCTAAAAGAAATAACTCCTCTTTTTCCATATTTGAATGAATACTTATCTCTTTTTAACTCTTTTTTTTTTTTTTTATTCGCGAGAGAAAAAAATTCTATTATATTCATCATCTGAATATGCATGTTTTAAAGATCTGAATATACATGTTTCGTCATCTTCAAAACATGTCTTGATAGACATACTTTAAAAAAACTTTTTCCCAAAACTATACATAGAACTAGTCTACATATACTATCTTTATTAACAAAATACATTGTCTAGTTAAACCTATACAAAAAAACCATCCTCATAAACAGACTTTTTATGGTGACTTCAAAGGCGAAATTCCATGACCTCAGTTTCCACTCCCTAAAGAACTCGTAAAAACCGAAGGCACCCTTTTGTAGTTCCAAAGCTTCTTTTGATAGTTCATATGCCTTTGAATTGAGCTCCCTCGAGACGTGGTGGAAAGAAAACCACTCAAAAACTTTGAAGTTCAGCTTGATCTCTTTCAAGATGTTTTCTAGATTGGGATTTTGAATGGAAATTTTGCCCTTGTCCCAATCTATTGCCAACTTGGAATCACCAAAAACCTGTAATTCATTCAGATTATTTTCCTTAGTTGTCTCCAAAAGAGTCCACATAGCGATGAGTTCAGCTCTGTTATTCGTCCCACCACCAGAAGCATATCTAATGTGGATGTAATGATTATTACTGATAAAGAGAACCACCCCTACTCCACACTTTGGGGGTGCCCTTGATAGTCCCTGTCAAAATATCCCCATAGGACTGTATAGTCGATAACGGGGGGAAGCAAAGATCGAGTCTTTTGTTCCTTTCGATCTTCTTTGAATTCTTTCATCAGACTGAGCGTGATTGTCGCTGTGACTTCCGAGGGTACTATTTTATCCTTGAAAATGGAATTATTACGTGCCCACCATAAATTTGAAATCATTATGCTTGGAAGGCTAGCGTAAAGAGAAACAGATATGTCCTAGATCCAAGATATGTAACATTCTTCCAATGTCTCCTTGTTCCAATCAACTTTGGCCTTGAGTTGTTCTTTGATCTGCCTTAATACCTGTCCTGCACAAGGGCACCAAATGAAGAGATGAGAAACAGATTATGAGTTGTTTTTACAGAGAGGACATTTGTTTGGGCCACACCACCCTCTCTTTTGACCATTGTCCCGTGTCAACAATTTTTTGTTCATGGCCAACCAAAGGGTTATTTTGCATATNAGTTTCCAAAGGGGCTTCCACCACCATTTCAAAGGGGCATTATTTTTGTCTTCGAACCAAGCTTGATAGCCTAGTTTGACCGAGTAAGAACCGTTCACAGGGTTTTTTGACTAGCAGAGGGAGTCTTCTGATTCTTCTTATAGAGAAACAAAATTTTCACATAAACGGGTAATGTAAGAGTCTCATTCCTCATGTAAGGCCTTGAGGAGTCCTATCGTAATCACATCCTTCCATCCTAGACGACCTCTAGGCTGGGGAAAGCCTACACATGCATCATTCAAGGAGAGAATGTTGTTGTTCCTTAAGACCTGAAGGAGGGGAGGGGGAAACCTGAAAGAATTCCCTACACCTAGCCATGGGTCTTCCCCTAGACAAACACTCTTCTTGTTTCCCACTAGTGGAAAGGCTTTCCACAGAATGGAACCCTTTGGGGATTTTGATGGAGTGCGGAACTAATCAGTAACAAAAATATTTGGAAAATATTTTGAATTCAAAACTCTTACCCATAGTGAATTTCCTTGCGTAAGTCTCCATAAGTTTCTTCCAGCAAGAGCACAGGCAAAAAGTTGAATATCTTTTAAATCCCACCCCGCATTTCCTTTGGGGCTACAATTGATTTCCAACTTGCTAGGTGAGTACACCCGGGAAAGTTTTGTCCGAGCCACAAAAAATGAAAACTAATCCTGTGAATTTTTCCAAGACTCCTTTAGGGACTGCAGTAATGGAGTTCCAGTACACAAGGACGCTTTCTAGGACAACTTTCAGTACACTAGTTTGCCTCCTTTGGACAACATCCTATTTACCCAGACATGGATCTTGACTCCACTTTCCTTATAAGCCAATTCCAGTCCTCTTTCTTGTAACAATCTGGCTTTGGGTGGAAGCCCAAGTATTTGAATCCTTCTTGAAGAGTTTTTTTTGGGCCAGGATGATATTAAAAAGGGAGGAGGCTTCGACTTCAGAACAAGTGTTGAGGATGATGCAATATTTTTTCTAGATTGACCGACATACCAGTTGCACGACAGTAAAGGTTTAGGATGTTTTTAAAGGTGACAAGGTCCCTCTACGAACCAAACAGACTACAAAAAATATTGTCTACAAACTGTAGATGAGAAACCTCTTCAAAATCAGAGACCTTGACTCCTCTTATAAGGCCGATGGAGCGAGCCTCTTTTAACATTCGACTAAGGGCTTCTGCAATGATAAAAAAGATGAAAGGGGAAAGGGGGAAACCATGTCGGAGGCCTCACATGGCTTTGAAGAAATGAGACAGGGCCCCGTTGACGAGAATGGCAAAGGAAGCACTATGTAAACACCCCATAATCCAGTTTACAGAGGACAAGTTCATACCCATCTGAATTAGTACCAAACAAAGAAAAGTCCAATTGACTCTGTCATAGGCCTTTGACATGTACAACTTAATGATGGTTGCTTTGAGGTTTCGTTTCTTGACTAAGTGAAAGACTTCTTGTGCAATAACTACCGCATCATGTATCTGCCTGTTGTGGAGAAAACCAAATTGTTTCATCATAGGATCAGGCTTTTGGGGAGAAAGATTCTCCCACGATGAAGCTACCAACTTCTTGAAATCCTCTTCTTCCAGCCAAACTTGGCTTATTTTGAGGGGAGCTGGAGGAGAATAAAAAAATGTTAACCACTATAAAGAAATTGGTCGATGATTCAAGATTCCTCCAACTCCGACTGAAGCTTTGAATTTGGATCCCATTCCTAATAATGCTTCTGAGACCAAAAATCGATCTAATATTTTAGACACCTCCTCGTCCCCTGTTATGAAGTTTCTCCACGTGGGAGCTAACTTAACAGGTTCTAGATCCACTAAACGCGCTTTCTCCAGAAAAGAGATGAAAAATCCTTTTTGTTAATCTTCTCTAGGGTTCACTCCCACACTTTACGAAGGGAAAGTGTAAAATTCAAATCCCCTCCTACTACCAAGAGAGGGCTGGCAAAAACACATGCAGAGGACAATTCTTCCCAAAAGGGGGCCCTATCAGAATACAAACCATAGATATTTACAACAGAAAAAGCTAAATAATTGTTTTTATGCCTTAGTTTGACCGAGATGGAGGAACAAATATAGAACAAAGTCAGAGCCTGAAAATCTTGGCTCCACCCTGAAAGGAGGCCTCCAGAAATTCCGTTTACATCAATGGTGCAAAAGGACCAATTCTTGAGCCATTGGCGGAATGTCTCCCTTGCACTCTCACCGGAACACATAATCTCTTGAATCAATAGAATGTTGGGTTTCAAGTTCAGAAGCAATCTTTTGAGGGTAAGTTTTTTAGGGGCGCCCCCAAGACCCCCGATGTTGAATGAGAGTATCTTCATTGCACCCCCGAAGGAAGGGATTTACCCGCTCTGAGGGCCCTTGTGATGGTATCTTGGGTACCTTTCTGAATTTCTGCAACAACTTTTTCTTTCACTTTTGACAAGTGGGACTTCCTACCCACCTATGAAAGGAGAGGGGGGTCAATAGCTAGACCTCCTTTGGAAGGGGAAATCTTTTTTGGGCGGACCTTGGATCTTAAGGCATAACTTTTGACAGGGAAAGGGGATAAAGCACATGGCAGGGGAGCTTCTTCCTAAACCAGGGAAAGACTGGAACCCCTTAAGGTGGATGGATTGGGAGAACCTGCAAAGGACTTTGAAGGAGGGGGGGAGCAGAAAGAGGGGAAACTGACAGGGGATCCACCTGCTTACTATCTAGAGGAGGCAGGAGGGGATCTTTCAGAGCCTCTGCTTGAAAAGAAGATTGCTTTGGAAAGGAGGGAGAAATAAGCGAAGGGGCAGGGGAGGGGCCCTGAGGAATGTCAACGGAGGGGATGCCAGGGACAGAGGCCAAAAGAGAAACAAGACATGGATCAAGAGAGGGTGAAACAATACCTAAGGCAGGAGCTTGCTGTACCAATTCACCCAGAGCCACGCTGGAGGAGACCACTTTGTCCGGATCCAAAGAGATTTCTGCATTCTTGCCTTCAATCGAAACAACATCATGTGCAACCTTTTGACTAATGGAAGACTTTGTTTTCCATACTTTTGCTCAAGGCTGGCTAAAAGGGGCAACATGATTACATTGGGCATGCAAATGGCCTATTTCATGGCAACAATGGCATCTAAAAGGTAGCCTCTGGTAGTCTACCTTCTGGTGCCATGTTTTATCCTCGAAGACGATGTCAATACTTTTGACTAGACCTTCTGTGACATCTACCTCGACTTGAATCCAAACCCAATGACTGTGTTTTTTGGAGGCCCAATTCGGCTCAGGTTTGACAAAAGAACCCAACTTATTTCCAATTGTCCCTATCGCTTCTCTTGACCAAAAGGCCCAAGGTAAACCTGGAAAAATCGCCCAGACCTTTATTAAGGCCACTGTTTCCTTCATAAGATTGAATTCTATTGTCCACGGTTTTAGGTAAGACCCGACGAACCCCAAAACCAATTTTTCTTCAAAATCGAGTCACAATCCTCAGTAGACTAAAACATGAAAGAAAACCAACCTCTGGCGAGGAGATGAAACTTCGGGGAATATTCAAGTTTTAGTTTCCATTGGAGGTCCAGCCATTTCGAAAGGGCTTTTTTCGCCTGAAGCTTTACCATTAAAACTACCCACCAACAATTTTCCTGCAACCAGGGAAATATCCGCAATGGAGATATCTTTCCCTAACACCATCCTTACAAAATCCCTCTTCTCCTTAATTCACTTCGAAGATTTTCTTTGCGAAGGACCTAGCCGACTTGAAACTTTGGGGGATTTACTCTCCTCTTGAAAGCTTGCTTCGTTTTTCTGGAAAGCAGAGGGGGAAGAGACCGTCGACAGGGTGAATTCTTTCGAAGAGAGACAAAGGGGAAATTTAAAACCAGAAAAAACTGCTCCATTTCTTGGAAAGGCTTCTTCTGGATCTGTGTCATGCATGGCATGCTCGAAAACCTCGACTATTGTTTCTGGATGAGACTGAGAGAGCGTGTGACAGATGGGCAGGAAAGCCTTTCCCCTTTCCCAAAATTCTTCAGGAGATACGAATACCCTTTAGCTAACCGGGCCGACGTCAAAGTCCAGCTCTTCATTCTTTGAGGGCTCCATGTGGCCAAGGCCATGCGAGGGCACACACTTGTCAGACAGAAAGAAAGGAAAGAGGTAGCCAACAAGAGGGGAAGATGGGACAACGTGGGGTGTCCAGCCACCAAAGAAAAAAGAAGGGGAACCAAAAAGGAAGAGGGATGAGAAAAGAGGCCCTGCAGTTTTAAGCCGCAAGAGGCATCTTTTGGGAGAGATCAACTATAAACCAAAATCCCCAAATATAACGCCAAGGGTTAGCTCAAGTCAAATTTTAGTATTATCTCTTTTTAACTTACCATTTAAATAAATTCAATTATCTCTTTTTAACTTGCCAATTTTTAAAAAATATTTCAATAAATACTTGTATTTTTTTAATATGCAATTTAAATAATGCAAATCACCAACATAACATTTAAACCTCAACAATGAACCAAAATCCAACCCACTAGGCCAATTTTAATATTATAATTACATTAAACAATATATAAACACACTAAATTAAAGGTCCTCTGTTAACCGGAAACCGGCCTATATACGCCCATGTGACTGGCTGCTCCCACGTCATTCCATCCACGAGGTAGGCATTTAGTTGGCGTAGGGTTTATTTTCTGCATACACGTGTCAGTTACGGCGACATGTTCGATGGCAAATTGAGGAGCGGGCAAAAGCAAAGCACCCCAACACAGACGAAGAGAATAAAAATCCAAAAAAAATATTGCAGGGAAATCTTATGGATGCTTCGATTTTTTCTGATTTTGGCTTGTAATGCAACGAGATCCAGTCCGTTCGGCTTCATGGGACGCAGAAATATATCTGTGGGCAAAAATTCGGAGGTTTCTGCAAGTTATTTAAGTGATTTTCGATTTTTTTCGGAGCAGATTGAGGTTATTTTGTGTATATAGCGAAGCGCTTGGATTCTTAGGTCGAATTAAGGGCTTTTCTCGCGGAATTGATGCAGAGAAAAGGAAGAGCTACAGGAAACAGTCTATTGTAGCTTTAAAAAATAAATATCAAGGTTTTCCGATCGTGGGAGCCGACAAGATTAGAAAGTTTATTTTTCAGCCTTATTTTTAGGTTCTTGCGTGGGGAATTTGTCCGATCGGGTAGATTTTCTTGGAAATTTCGATGTTCAGGCGCATCTGAGTAATATTTTTGCGGAGGGAGCATTCTTCTTCCATCGGAGATTTATTGAGCCAAAATTTCGATACGATTTACAGGATTCGATACCTGTGCCTGTTATTTAAATTCACGAGGGGTATTAGCCCGATCCGCTAAGTTTCGAGAGGATTTTACGGTTTTAGGGAGCTTTTTGGTGTTGCGATATTTTAATATGGTAAGAAGGCTGATCTGGACTTGAACAGCAAGCATCGCTGTTTATCAAGGATTTTTGAGAGCCATGAAGCTGTAGGGTTTGGCGGTTTTCCGGGTTTGTCTTACAGAGAAGTTGTGCCGAGGGTACTGGCAAGGGCGGTTGTCGGCCGGAAAGGTTTGTAGACACTATTGGATGCAGAGAAACGGAGCAGTCCGGGCATTATCCCTAAGGAGCGTGCGGATTATCTTTGATGGCCTCGTCGCAGGTCGCACCATCTCCTGCCACTTCCCGGAAAGATCATCTCGAAGCTGGCAGGCGTCGGGTAAGTTCCAGTCCATGAATTTGGGCAATTACGGATTCTGAAATCATTGTAATAGCAATTTATTTGTATTATGCCAAACTATATTCTGTATTCGACTGCGTGATCCATGGCGATGCACGACACGGAAGATAAAATGCTGTTTATTTGGTTGAATTGCCTTTGTACAAATATATTTTTTTGCAATTGTAATAACAATTTACTTGTGGCAACGTGTATATGGTTGCGTGCTTAGTGATTATCTATATGCCCTCAAGTATCGGAATTCCGAAATGTGAAACAACAGGAAACGAGTAGTTGAAGAAGGGTACGGCAGAGGTCCAAAAGTGTTGGAATCTTTGGGGCAATCTGTATAGGAAATCGCAGGAAATAAGGGGAAACGCTGGGCAACGGTTTCGAAACATGAACAGAAATCTTCAAGTAAAATCTGTACAGATTCTAATATCAATGATGTAACAGCTGCCATAAGAATTCACAACAGAAAATTATTAACCAGAAGCATATATCATATAATCAATAGTCATAGTATCGGAACTAATGAGGATTCGATCTAAAATTAGCTTTCACAGTAAACGGATTAACATTAGGGGAGTTATTCCTTGCATCCAGCAGCCCCAACCTTTCCTAACCTCTAGTTCCAATTCATATGAGGAATCTGCAGCTTATAGCTGCTGGCAACCTTTTCTTCAACTTGGGATTTTTCTAATGCAACCTTTTCTCCAACTTGGGATTTTTCTAATGCAATCTTTTCCCTAACTTTGGGTTTTCTAATTTCATACTGTAGTTATTTTATATTACGACATGCAGTTCCAACTTATTCAATTGTAGTAAACTGACATTCTCACCCTAATCCACATCTAGAACAATTACAAAATAGCTATCTGATCCTATCTTTTTTTTCAAGGAAAACCTGGCAGGAAACCCAATAGAAGCTTCCCCACATTTGTGGATGGCATCCCTAGTAAACCTGTTGGTGTAGACTACTGCGCCTAATCCAGGGGGGATTCGAATTGGCCACTTGCTGGCATGGAACTAGCCAAATGCCCAACATTGGTGACAACTGGTTGAGCTAACCCCTCGGACTTATCTAATCCCATCTTATCTTTTCGCAACTTCTCTAATTAGATTAGCTTTGCTTTATGCTTTGATAGGAGTGGCCTTTGAACTCACACTATGTATTACCACTTATGTATTGAGTAGTGTTGTTGACCTACTTTGGTCATTCGTTGGACATTATCTCATCTTATCTTATTTAATCCTACCTTGGCATTTCAGAGATCCTTTTGGTTGCCATCACGAGACTCTATGAGTCTCGTGATCCTTTCAGAGATCCTTTTGTTTGCATTTCAGAGATCCTTTTGTTTGCCATCATGATGTTGAAATAATGTAACTGCAAAGAGTATTCTTATTATTATTGATATTTTATTCATAGGATCAATCCCCATTGTGGATTGATCATGTCGGATATTGTAATAGGACCAAATCCCCTTTTGCGGATTGGTCAAAAGACAATTGTAATAGGTAGAATAAGAAGTCGGCCCCAACAGTTAATTAAGAGACCGAGAAATATAATAAAGGTGGGTTTACCCACCCAGATTGAGAAGTCGGCCCTGCCAATGAAGAGACACTTCACACGTGCCAGAACTTGTATAAATAAAGGAGGCTAGCTCCTCATTTGATCACAACTCACTTGCTCAGTTTGAGAGACAAGTTCTGATTTGTTACTGGCAAAGGAGAAAGAGAGTGGCGCATATCTTGGGAGAGGACTTTTTGTTTTAGCATAGAGATCTCTTGGCATTGTGTTGGTTATCTATATTAAGGAAGCTTTGTTGGGTTTTCTTCCCCTAGAGGGTTTCCTAGGATAAATGCTGTGTCTCTTGTGATTGTGTATTTCTCAGTGATCTTGGATTATGCTATTGTTATCTAATGAAATGCAAACATCTATAATAATGGCATAAACATTAACATGGTATCAGAGCCAACCTGAAGGAAGCATATTTCGCAAGAGAAAAACGTCACTGTTGTTGTACCTGCAAATTAGGGTTTTTCAAAATTGAAGCTTTTCAGCTCCAAAACCACCTAGAAAGTTGTGCCCTCCCCCAAGGATCATTTTGGCACCTTCAGCGCACCTTTTCAGTGGCTAGATCTCCTGGAAAGTGAAACCCTAGTTTCACAAAGTACTAGAAAACCAGAAAAATCAGAGTACCAGAAGTACCAGAGTACCAGAAAACCAGAAGCACTAGTGCAAAAATCCATAGATCAAGTTTGAGGAGGTAAAAGTTGGATTTTCAAAATTCTGACTACACTAGCATACTTGCCTCAGCCCAGTGCATCTATTCCCTGGATCAGAATTCCAAAACTTGAAGTTTGAAAAATTAGGGTTTCCTCATAAAACCCTAAGCTGCAGTTGCAGTCGTAAGATCAGTTGCAATCACCCTTGAAGTTTTCTTAAGAGTTGGTAATGATTACCGCTCCTACCAGATGGAGCCACTACCTGCAAATGTCATCAGAGGTATGTACTCACATATGTTTAATGGTTAAACCCTAAAGAGTATTTGCAGGAGAAGGGATCTCTTGCCATAGATCCAGAAGGATCTCAAGATCCAACACATTCAGAGGAATGATGCAACCCAGGTGTGATTATTCTGA
>JASDQU010736195.1:38595-61922 GCA_032191745.1 Picea mariana
AACCCTAAAGAGTATTTGCAGGAGAAGGGATCTCTTGCCATAGATCCAGAAGGATCTCAAGATCCAACACATTCAGAGGAATGATGCAACCCAGGTGTGATTATTCTGATATGCATTTATTTGTCACGGCATTATTAGTGTTGCATGCTGAAGCTATGATCAAATTATTAGAAGGATTAAAAGTTGATCATAGAGCTTATCCTCTAACCTAAACTTTTGTCAAGATAGTGTATTGTCTCAGTACAAAAGACAGGTTGAAGAAAGCACTCGTCACTTGAATGAAGGAGACCTCGAAGAAAAGAAAGCACTCATTCTCGAGGACAAGGCTCCAGGTTTGACTAATCAAGATTAATTAGATTCAAAGGTACACATGACAAGCTGATGACTATAGTTGAGATAGCAGTCGTCGTAAAGTATTATACTTGATAGCATGTGATCATATAGAGGCATACGTTTTGCCTGATACAACTAACACCTCCTCTAGGAGAAATCTTGTGTGTTAGTTCCAGGTTGCCATGGAAGAATGCTTGGTCACAACACTATGAGAGTGTTGACCTCATTTCATATTGTATTCCTTACCTTTAATCTTTGCTTCAGATAAATTATAAGTGATAGCTCTAAAGGAGCTACTAGGATGATTGTTCGTGCTATTGCTTTATATTATCAGAGGGATATTACTCTTGCTTGTTGTTTTGCTGACCTTGCTCTAGGTCACATGTAATAACCCTGAGGAAGCTATGGTGAAGGTTGCAGAAGGCAATGTGATAAAGAAGAAACCATAGATGAAGCAATCATCATTGGAAGAGAAGAAGGTAGCTTGCATAAGCTAAAGGGTTACTTAGAAGCTGCCATGACCCATGCCATTGAAGAATCTTGGCATAGAAGATTAGTTACAAGGCACTACCATACATATGCAAAGTGGTCAGAGGTTTACCAGAACTCAAAGGTGATCATGAAGGCGTATGCAATGGATGTGCACAAGGGAAGAACATCAAGAACCCGTTTCCAAAGAGGGACAACAAGATAGAAGGAGTCCTAGAACTCATCCATTCAAATGTGTGTGGCCCAATGCCATCATCCTCCATTAGTGGGTATGTATACTATGTATCATTCATTGATGATTACTCTCGTAAGACCTGAATATATTTGAAGAGTTCAAGGAATTCAAAGCCTTGATAAAGAACCTTTTGAAAGAAAGATTAAGATACTCAGGTCAGATAATGGAGGAGAATATGCCTCAAAAGAGTTTGTGAACTTCTGCAAAGATGTTGGAATCAAGAGGGAACTCACTACTCCCTATAATCCCCAACAAAATGGTGTAGCTGAACGAAAGAACAGAACCATGCTGGAAGCTGTGAAGATCAAGATCTTCCTATGTGCTTATGGGCAGAAGCAGCGACGACAATTGTTTATGTGCAGAACCAATTATCCCATAATGCACTTGGGCTCAAGACATCAGAAGAGATGTTCACCGGAAAGAAGCCAGAGGTATGCCATCTCAAAATATTTGGCTGTCCAGTGTTTATTCATATACCTAAAGAAAAGTGAAACAAGCTGGACCCTTCAGGAAAGAAGGGAATATTTGTGGGATACTGTGAAGGTCTCCAAGGCCTTCATAATCTATATACCAGGTCAACATCACATTGAGATCAGTAGGGATGTGACCTTTGATGAAGATGCAGCGCTCAAGAAATCTAAAATATGCCAGCTTGAAGAGGTATATGAAGAGGAACCCGTAATCCCCAATACTGCAATGAGGGAGGTTCCCAGAGCTGCAGAATCAGTGAGGGAAGTCGTAACTTCCCTTGATGAGGAACTTCTAGAAGACCATGATATAGTAGGAGTACAAGAACCTCCTCAAATGACGATCCTCCATAAAAGAAAGCCAGCCTAGGCTAGAGAGCTTATTCAAGATGGAGAGAAGTATGGTGTTCCAGAAGGAACCTCGAGACAAGTGAAAAGACCAAAGCCATTCTCCAGTTACACGGCTTTGATGTGTGATCTTCTAGAAGAGGAGCCTACTTGCTCTGAAGAAGCCATTCAGAGAAAAGAAAGGGCATATGCCATGACAGAGGAATACCAATCCATAATGAAGAACGAAGTATGGGAAATAGTTCCTAGATCGAAGAATAAAGATGGGGTATCCTACAGATGGCTCTTCAAAATAAAACATGCTTCTAATGGAAGTATTGAGAAGTATAAAGCAAGATTTGTCGCTCGTGGATTTTCCCAGAAGGAAGGCATTGACTATGAAGAGACATTCGCTCCTATAGCCAGATACACTTCGATCAGGACCATCATAGCTCTTGCAGCTAAGATGAAGTGGAAGCTGCACCAGATGAACGTAAAGACAGTTTTCCTAAATGGTGTTATCGAAGAGGAAGTGTATATAGAGCAACCTCAAGGATTTGAGGTAGAAGACAAGAAGTCTCATGTCTGCAGATTGAAGAAAGCCTCATACGGATTGAAGTAAGCTCCTAGAGCTTGGTATGGCCGTATAGACAGTTTCTTGACGAGCTCAGGCTTTACCAAGAGTAAAGCAGACTCAAATCTCTACTTCAAAATTATGGATAATGAGCCAGTAATCTTACTGCTATATGTGGATGACTTATTCTTAACTAGAGAAGAAAAGCTCATCGCTGAATGTAAAAAGAGACTTGCCTCGGAATTTGAAATGAAAGACCTCGGCCTAATACATTACTTCTTAGGTCTTGAGGTATGGCAGAGTCTTGAGAGGATCTTCCTTAACCAAGGGAAGTACACGGTCGAAATCTTGAAGAGATTCGATATGCTGGAATGCAAGCCCATGAATACACCCATGGAAACGAAGTTGAAGCTGCTGGTTGATACGTCGTCAGAATTGATTGATGCCACACTGTATAGACAGATTATTGAATCGCTGATGTACCTGACGAACACCAGACCAGACATTTGTTTTGCTGTGAACATCTTGAGTCAGTTTCTGGTGGAACCCAGACGTGTTTACCTAGTGGCTGCAAAACATGTGATGAGGTACCTCAAAGGTACGATAGATTATGGTCTCAGTTATGACGGAGATCATAATTTCACATTGAGTGGATACACTGATTCAGATTGGGTAGGAAGCGTTGCTGACAGAAAAAAGCACTTCTGGATGCTGTTTCAGTTTGGGATCAGCCATGATTTCATGGCAGAGTAGGAAGCAATCTAGTATTGCTCTCAGCACAGCGGAAGCAGAGTACATTGCCGCATGTTCTGCTAGCTGCGAAGCTATATGGATTTGAAAGTTGCTTACCGGTCTATTTGACCTAGATATGGAAGCAACCACGATCCTATGTGACAACCAGAGTTGCATAAAGATGACAGAGAATCATGTATTCCATGACAGGTCGAAGCACATAGAGGTTCACTATCATTACATCCGTGACATGGTGCAGAGAGGAGCCTTGAAGCTCCTGTATGTTAGCACGGATGAACAGGTTGCTGATGTGTTGACCAAACTTCTATTTCGTGTAAAGTTTGAACACTTTCGAGATAAGCTTGGTATAGTTCGAAATGACCCTCCCTGAAAGGGGGAGTATATATGATTCCTTGCTTCTAACCTCGCTGTTAGACGTAAAGCAAGATGATTCCTTGCTTCTGACCTCGCTGTTAGATGTAAAGCAAGATGATATGTGTGTTCCTTGCTTCTGACCTCACTATTAGACGTAAAGCAAGATGATTCCTTGCTTCTGACCTCGCTGTTAGACGTAAAGCAAGATGATATGTGTGTTCCTTGCTTCTGACCTCGCTGTTAGACGTAAAGCAAGATGATTCCTTGCTTCTGACCTTGCTGTTAGACGTAAAGCAAGATGATATGTGTGTTCCTTGCTTCTGACCTCGCTGTTAGACGTAAAGCAAGATGATTCCTTGCTTTTGAGCTCGCTGTTAGACGTAAAGCAAGATGATTCCTTGCTTTTGACCTTGCTGTTAGACGTAAAGCAAGATGATGTGTGTATTCCTTGCTTCTGACCTCATTGTTAGACGTAAAGCAAGATGATTCCTTGCTTCTGACCTCGTTGTTAGACGTAAAGCAAGATGATGTGTTCCTTGCTTCTGACCTAGTTGTTAGACGTAAAGCAAGATGATGTATACCTTGCTTCTGATCTAGTTGTTAGACGTAAAGCAAGATGTGACTTGCACTGAGCTACCAACTTAACAGCTGTGACATAGAGCCAGTCTAGTACTGTGATGGGCCTATAGTGCTGTGATGAGGTATCATTTTTATACTGATACATATTGATGCAGATGATGATGGCATTCTTTCGAGAATGACGATGCTGTGGATGAAGAAAACTTTCGATGATTTATAGATACGCCGGCCAAGATGATATTGATGATGCTGTCCTCCCACCTGATGCTGTTGATGATGCTGTCCTCTCTCTCGCATGATGCTGCTGAAGAATACCCTTCTTGTTAAGGGGGAGTGTTGAAATAATGTAACTGGAAAGAGTATTCTTATTATTATTGATATTTTATTCATAGGATCAATCCCCATTGTGGATTGATCATGTCGGATATTGTAATAGGACCAAATCCCCTTTTGCGGATTGGTCAAAAGACAATTGTAATAGGTAGAATAAGAAGTCGGCCCCAACAGTTAATTAAGAGACCCAGAAATATAATAAAGGTGGGTTTACCCACCCAGATTGAGAAGTCGACCCTGCCAGTGAAGAGACACTTCACATGTGCCAGAACTTGTATAAATAAAGGAGGCTAGCGCCTCATTTGATCACAACTCACTTGCTCAGTTTGAGAGACAAGTTCTGATCTGTTACTGGCAAGGGAGAGAGAGAGTGGCGCATATCTTGGGTGAGGACTTTCTGTTTTAGCATAGAGATCTCTTGGCATTGTGTTGGCTATCTATATTAAAGAAGTTTTACTGGGTTTTCTTCCCCTAGAGGGTTTTCCAGGATAAATGCTGTCTCTTGTGATTGTGTATTTCTCAGTGATCTTGGATTATGCTATTGTTATTTAATGAAATGCAAACATCTATAATAATGACATAAACATTAACACACGAGACTCTATGAGTCAGCTCTTGGTCATCTCCATATAGTGCATGACCTTTATGATTTTATCAAGAGCACCATTGGGGGGAAGCAGGGGTGCCCCTTTATCGTCGACTCTATTTGTGATCTATAGCGATGAGTTGGAGTCTTTTATTAGGAAGCATATTTAGGACGGTGATGGTTGCCACCTAGACCACATGTTGATATCTTTGCTGATTTTTAATGATGTTTTGATCCTTTTGGCCTCCTCGCCTGAGGGCTTATAGAGATAAATGGATGCCCTATCCAACATTTATGATCTTTGATAGTTGACAATTAACCTGGGTAAAACCAAGGTTGTGATCTTTAACGCCTCAACTTGTGTTTTCTTTGATTACCTTTTTTACTTTTATGGGGTAGAGATCGAGATCATTATGGAAAATACATACTTGGGGGTTCAATTCTTGAGGTTGTGTTTCATCTTGTGACATGCCCTCTAGTGTCGGCTTAATAAGGGATATGGCTTCCTTGCCCTTCTTGAGAGACAATGTTTCCAAAACCATTTCTAGGATATCTCGTCCATGAGACATCTCTTGTACATGATCATCAAACCCATGATCCTTTATGGTTACGAGGTTTGGGGACCAAGTGTGCTTTATGTTGATTGAGCTAAGATAGAGAGAGTCTAGGCCCTCTTCTTTATGCGCACTATCTGATGTAAGCAGATTATTCCCTAACTCATTGATCAGGTGGAGGTTGGGGCCTAGCTTTTTTGCCTTGAGGCCATCTTCCTATTGGTCTTGTTCTTTTATAGAGTGTTAAATTATGAGTTTGATTTCTTATGCGGATTATTTCTGTATTTTCTTCAACACTTTGATTCCAGCTTAATACATTTCAACACTATAGAATCATACTGAATAGCAATAATCATGTAGATACGTAAGCATGCACATCAACAACACACATACCCTGGGGAAACCTTGTACAGGGAGAAAAACTCCAGCAAACGATATTCCTTTATTGCATTAATAATGTAAGATCACTTACAAATATCCTCCGTGAATACTCTGCTCTTAAAGAGCTTGCCAAGTTGACTCTGACCTGACTGTGTAACTAAGAGACCTTGCTGATATCTAAACTCCTGTTATGGACCAGCACTGAAGATGTATCCGTGTTACCTTCAATGATTGAGATACGCTGCCTCTTATGGACTGATATATCAGCTCTGATATAGACTGTTTTGCTGCCTCTATTGTGCTGATACGTGCCTCTGTTTAGCACTGATATTGCTGCCTCTATTTTGCTGATACGTGCCTCTGTTTAGCACTAGTATTGCTGCCTCTATTTTGCTGATACGTGCCTCTGTTTAGCACTAGTATTGCTGCCTCTAATGTGCTGATACATGCCTCTGTATAGCACTAGTATTGCTGCCTCTAATGTGCTGGTATGTGCCTCTGCATAGCACTAGTATTGCTGCCTCTAAAGCGCTGATACGTGCCTCTGTACAGCACTAGTATTGCTGCCTCTATATGCTGATATGTGCCTCTATATGCTGTTACTACAACACTGTTATGCCCCTTTAGATGCTGCCTCTATATGCTGATATGTGCCTCTATTATGCTGCCTCTATATGCTGTTACTACAGCACTGTTATGTACCTTTATATTATGCTGCCTCTATATGCTGATATGCACCTCTATATGCTGTCTCTATATCAGTGATATGCGCCTCTGATATGCTGCCTCTAATATTCTTCACCCTTAACCTGCATATGAACTGTATAGAACAGAGGGGTCGAGCTCTCCTTATAAAGGAGTGAAGAGGAGAAGTAGATGGCTTGAATTAGGAACTTGTTTGCATGCTTAACATAACTCAGCTTCACACTTTAGTTCGAAAATAGAACTAGACTTGAGACTTCAGTTACAACTCACCCTTGACTTGGCATGCAAGCGTACTAACTTAGCATGCACATGTCATGCATGCATGCAACATGCAACATGTGACAACTTGACAACATTGTCTTTGACTTAGTCATGCAACCTTCACTTCTACAACTCGACTCTTTACAAGGCAATTCGAATTTCTCATCATGGTGGATAATGTTACACGTGCCAACGCACTAGATCAATACATTTATATCATTTGCAATATTAGGAATATCGTTTGTTTCTAGTTCATAGGAATTTTATATTCAACCTAACTTTTGCTAGATGACTTGACTTTTGCTCATGGCTCACAAGGCTTGACTAGGCTCACAGAGGTTGTACGTTCCTCCTGATTTTTGCATTAGTCTGTCTATGCTCACAGAGGTTGTACGTTGCCCCTGACTTTTGCACTAGACTATCTATGCTCACAGAGGTTGTACATTCCCCTTGACTTTTGCATTAGACTTACATAGCATCTCGTTCGTCCTGATTTTTGGTTTGACTCACAGAGGTTGTACGTTCCCCCTGGCTTTTGTCAATTCCTCACAAGACTAGTTGATTCTCCAAATCTCCCTGGCTAGCCTCAGGGTGGCCTATATGGCCTCTCATTGGAGAATGACTGTCGATGCTGTCAAATTTAACATAGATTTTGGATCTTTAGGGACTTTGCCTTCGAGAGGGATTGGTATCCGTATCTAACACTTTTGTCTTTCAGGGCTATTGACTCAGTCAACACCCTAAGGCCTTCCCAATGTTGGTTTCCAAGGTTGCTTAGTTACTTTAGTCTGTGCTACGTCATTTCATGTTGTTTAAGCAAGACCTGAATCAGGTAATTAGAGAGGATGTTTATAGACAATATATCTTATTCATGTGGATCGCACCTTCAAAGGGTCTTGGCTTGAATATGGCTTTCTATTATAAGCACTCCTTGCGTTGAGAGACGGCCTTATCATCTGGCCTCCAAAAAAGAATCCCCCTTGGTTAGTTTTTGGGGAGTTCCAAAGACTCAAGTTGAGATAAATCACCACATCATGTAGGTAGACAAGGTTTGCTAACTATGCCAATTACAAGAGCCCGAGATGGAGGAACATCTCATTTTTCGATGCCCCATCTAGTATATGATCAGAGGGAGATGCTATTGCCTATTTTGGGACTCAAGGAGCTCCTTTTCCACTTTTCACTACCTTAACCAAAGATGTCTTGGTCTCTTCATGAGAGAAGTGTTTGGACATTGATCTCAATCTTTTTGTGTATCGACGTGGATGGAGTTTCTCAGGAGGATCACCTCATACTTCTCGGTTGTCCTATCTTATGGGTACAACAAGAGATGGGGATAAATCCATGATACTTTAGATTCTTGATCAATTGGACCTTGACTTCCCTCTGGATCCCCCTTAGGAGGTCAACCTACCTCCTTGAGAACTAGGAGGAGTTGCTGCTCTAGGAAATAGGGTGTACACCAACAAACTAATAGATGGATCAATGCTAGGAGGTCCTAGAGTCACCCCCTTGTCCAATGCATTACTCACTAAGTTCGATCGAGTAGCCAAATTTCTATCTAGAGTTTCTTCCCCATGACCTTGGATGTTAGATAATTTTATTAATGTCCAATAGATGACTATAAATAGGTCAATGGGACTGCTAGGTACAATAGTGTGAGATACAAAGTGGGAGCGCAAAGGCCACTCCTAGATCTGGGCTTCCTTGCAGGACTGTGTAGCTAGGCCTTCTCAATCTCAGTCACTCCTTGGATGATACTTATAATTATAATCTATTTTTAAGGTCACGACCAAGTTAGACACCAAATTGGTGTATGAGACCCCCTCCGCCCAACGATTTGACTGGTAAAGTCTACGGAGGTATACATACCCTACCCCCTTCTGTATTTGAACTTGTGACCTCTTAGGAGGAAAACATGTTCTTAACCATTAAGCCCACTCAGGTTGTCTATCAATGCATTGACCTTTTCACAGTCATTGTTGAATCTGATGGGTAGCTTATTTGTTGGTCCGCTCACTTGTCCTTAGAAGCAAGCTCTAACATGCATTGACATTCTCTCTTTTGTTTAACATTGAGATTTTTCTTAGTTTCTTGCGTCTTTTTTGTACTTGCACCTTATCTTACGTTCTCTCTTAGCTAGACATTTGGATTTTACCTTGATACTTAGATCTTTATCTTTTTCTACTTTTAGGATTGATCTAGGAGTTTCTTTTGGATTACCACTTTGTATTTACACTAGATGTACTCTTTTAGCCCCATTGACCCATTTGTGGTCATTTGTTGGATATTAATAAAATTATCTTATCTTATCTTATCCCATCTTATCTTCTATTGAAAATAGTGTGATCTTCACTTTCAGCCATGACCAACCTTATTTTATCATTTTTATATTTGTATGTTTGTCTAAGGTTGGCTTGGTACACATAGGCTCAAAACCTTATTAGGAAAAGTGCCCTACCTCTTGAGTTGTATAAATACCCAACTCTCATTTGTATTTTAATCATTCAAGTGATTCATTCATTCTTAATAAAAGTGATTTCCCTAAGGGCATCATTAAGTATCATACTTTCTCTATTTTTGGCGTTCTTTGATTTGCAGTGGTTCCTTTTGATTCAATCTCTACCTCTTGTGAATCTCAACATGGTATCATAGTGGATACGAATCTCAATTACTCAAATCAACAGTTTATCTAACTTCTTTGTGACTGCAAAACTATGGTTCTTGGGATCATCTCTTTTCTTAGGGTTTAAAGTTTAAACCCTCCAAGGTTAGTGCCTCTTTTTCTAGGGTTTCCTAGGAAATCCTCCTTCAAGGTCAACACCTCTTTTTCTAGGGTTTTTAAGAATTTTAATTATCCTTAAGGTCGACGCTCTCTTCCTTCCTTTGCTTTGCAGCAAGAGGTAGTGTATTGCAGATTTGTTTGTTGTTTTTTTCTTGAAGGAGTTGGTACCTTTCTTTTTCTTAGGTTTATCAAGGTGAAATTTTGAAGACTTTGTTTTGTTTCCATGGAGGCTTCCTCTTTGTGTTGTTGTTGAACTTGATGGACTCATCTTATAGTGCACATTTGGTTGTGCACTCAACATATTGGTCCTCCCACACTTCATAGGAATGGATTGCTAACTTTGAAGCTACCAAGCATTTGACCAAGCATTGACACTTCCTTTTCGATTATCGGTAGCAATATACCGGAGAGAAAGTGATCATTGGTGATAACTCAACCTTACTAGTTTCGGGATGTGGTGATGTCATCATTGACACAACACATTTGGAGAAGTCCTTCATATTCTAGCAGTTGGACCCAATCTTCTTTCTATTTATTGCATAACACATACCAACAAAAAGGTAGGATTTTGGCCAGATCGATTGGTTATAAAGGACATAGATGATGGCTTTAAAGTGGTTGCCTCAAGTTATTGTGATGAATTCAATCGTATGTACAAGTTGGGGAAGACAACTCCATTTGGATCGAAAAAGATTTATTGCTATGGTAGCTATTGTCGAAGACACTAGCATGTTATGGCATCAATGTTTGGGACATACAAACTTTGTCTCTTTGCGACATATGAATGGTTTGTAGATGGTTGACGATCTATTACATATTGAACCACGTTGTGGTTTGTGTGAAGGATTTATGTCAGGGAACACTATCAAGAGTCCTTTCTTAAGAACAAAGTGAAGCAAGCCTCTCAACCTATCAAGTTGGTTCATGGTGACATTTGTGGCTCTATGACAACTCGTTCTCTTGGGGAGCTAAGTACTTAATAAAATTATCTTATCTTATTATTGATGATTTCTCCCACTTCCTTTGGATATACACCATTCAATCCAAGGATGAAGTGCTTGAAGAATTCGAATCATTAATGGAAAATCAAAGGAGAAGAGGCTTAAATGTATCATGAATAATTGCAAAGGACAATAAACTGATAGTTATTTTCATTAATTTCTCAAATCTAGTGTCATCTCCTGGCATATCATTGTTACCTACACGTCAAAACCAAAATGGTGTAGTTGAATGAAAGATCTGAAATATTATGGAGATGGCTCAATCCATGCTTCACTCTAAGCAATTGGAGCTTAAATTGTAGGGGGAAGCAGTTGTCTATGTAACCCACATCATTAATTGGATGCCTACTTGTGTTTTTGAAGGTTTGACCCTCTATGAGAAATGGTATGGAAACAAACATTCAATTACACATTTTAGAAAATTTGGATCAAGTGCATGGGATTATATTCCTAGATAAGATAAGTCTATTAATGTCCAATGATATCATAAATAGGTCAAAGGACGACTAGGTACATTAGAGTTGATAGGCAGTGGGAGTGGAAATGCAACTCCTATAAAAGCATATCTAATTTATGAGCTCTAAGACCTAGAATCTAAAGTCTATCATTTAATAGTGAGATACTAAGTCGAGAACCATAAAGAAGAAAGAATCCTTGTCAATAGTTCGAAAGCTTGGAAGAATGTCTTGACGAAAGATACTCGGGGAGAGTGCACAAGGTCTCTTGGTGCCATCACCTCTCGATGAGGTGACATTGCTAACCTTCAAATTTCTACTTGCAGCAAGTGGATCTCTCTTACCCCCCGAGGCCAAAGCAAAGAAACTCTTGATGGAAAACTATCTGAATAAATTGGAGGCTCTGGAAGAGTGGGTCTGTGGAGCATCATACACCTTAGAAGAGGCTGCGCTTTGCTAGATTTGGAGGAAAAGGAGGAGGAATCTCTGCTGTAATTGGAAGATCTATCTAGGGCTTGAACATGACATTGTCACAAGTGTCTTGGGGGTAGAGGTCAAAAGTCTCCTTGTGATCTCATGGATGTAGAAGCTAAGGTGGCACTGCTCTTCGCTTGCCTCTTGGTGCCTCTTGTTTGAAGCTTTAGAAAGGAGGTGATTGTCCTCGTAGTGTTTGGTGGTGGTGGCGGTTTGAGTGAAGAAGATCCAAAGTTCGAGAGCTTCCCTCATGAATAAGGCCAAGGACTGGTGGTCCAATTATCTGAAGAAGATGGAGAGGGAGTTTTGGGATTCCTTGAAAAGGCAATGATATTTACCTCCGATCTTGTAATAGATGAGGCATCAAAAAATGAAATGTTCCTCTGTCTTGGTCTCCTATAAATGGCATAGTGGGAAAACCCTTTTTGTTTGTAGATATGGTGATTGGATCCTACTTGAAGCTAGTGTGAACCGACCTGAAATTGCCCAAGAGGGATCTTGAATGTGTGCATCCAATGGCAATGCATGTTGTCTAGTCTTGCAGTGGGGCCATCCCTCAACTCCATGAAATGCTTTGCATAGAAGGCCATGTTGTGTTTGAACTTGCACGGTAGATCTACCTAAATGACATAAATGTATTGTCTATAAATACATTCTCTAATGATCTTGTTTTATTCTTGCTTGTAAATAATATAATAATATAGTAATAAATTAGAGCCTGAAAGTCACTATTGCATTTTGGTGGGTTACAATGAAGTTTCCAAAGCGTATCGTCCATATGATCCTTCAAATCACAAGGTGATTGAATGTAGAGATGTTAGCTTTGATGAAGTTCCTACTCAAGGTTCGCTAAGAGCTTCTCCATTACGTCTTACAGATGATTCACATATAGATGATTCTTAACATGTTTCAATTTATCTGTCTCCTCCTCATTATGATGTTGATCCTCCTCTTAATCCTACAAGTGTTTCCTCAAGATGTCCTCATACATTGACTAGGAAAATAGATGTTGATGATGAGCACCTTATTGATGACTCACTTAGATTCCGTCTTGCAGAAGTCTCTTCTTTATAGTATTCTTTTTTACTGAATGTTCCCTCCAACACTCCCATTCCAGTTGCTGAGCAACTCAATAATGTTGAAGAAGACCTTTTGACCCATTTCTCGGCTCTAATGCCTCTTTCTCTAGCTAGGCCAAGCCCTTTGACCATGTGTGTTATATCAACTCTTTTGGGATTTGTTAATTTTCTTCCACCAAAAGGTGAAGTAGAACATCATCAGAGGCCTCCTTCACCACGAGCCCTTCTTACCAAGGTAGATAGTGACGAAGATGCCGCTACTTATAATTGGGCCAAAAATTGCTTTGAATTGGAGGCAACCATGTCTGTGGAGTATGATGCCTAGATAAGGAATCAAACTTTGGGAATTGGTCCCCTTACCCAAGGGTATGAATATTGTTCACTGTAAATGGGTCTACAAGACCAATTTTGATGCGGATCGATAGATTGAAAAGCATAAAGCTCAGTGTTGTTCCTGAGTTTATACTTTAAGGCTGTAAAGTATACCGTCAAGGCATCCGTAAAGTTAAAGGTAATTAAAGGATAAGAATCAAAAAGAAGGGTAAAGCAGAATTAGTTTCTCAAATGCCTCTGTCTAGCTTCCCGTTGTTCTTGGATGTTGATATCTCTCTCAATAGCAGCCCATGAACGTTCTAATTCAGCCCGGTTAGTTGCTGTTTCCAGAATAGTATTAAATAGGTTTAAAGCAATACTGGTTTGATCTTGGAGACCAAGTTCTATGTTGGGTTGTCTGTTATTTGGGACAGTCATGGAGAGTAAAATTTTATTTAGTTGTGAAAGAATTCGATAAATTGTTACTTCGGTTTTTTAAGAAATGAGAATAGGAAAAATAGTTTTGAAATTCAAAATAATAACATAAACACAGTTGAGGCCGTTTCCTGGACTTGAAACAATTTGAGAATCGTAAAATAACAAAGAAATACTACTGAAAAATATGAGGCTTTAATCAAGAAAGAATCTCATATTGTAACAGGAAATAAAGAAGAAAACGAAATTTCTAATGAAGTGTTAAATATCATGGTTCAAATGATCCACAGGTCTTAAAATTACTGATAGCGATTTCAGAGGAAAAGTTGTAAATAATTTGATAACCAAATCAATCTAAACTATAAAGATGTATAAAATAAACTTCAAATTGATCATTCATTAGAAAGACATTGAAAGAGAAACATAGAAAAATATGGTAAACAAGGTTAAAGAACACATAGCTACAAGTTGGCAGGATTCATAATCTCGTCTGTATTCGTATATCATAGTGGATTGGAAAACTTTTAATACAATCGGCTCTCTCAAAAAACCAGAAGCCCTTTTCTCAGTTTTCTGAAAATATATTTATACATGATCATCAACTATTTTTCCGTTGGTGATTAACCAACTTCCTAAGACTACGGTTACATGGATGAATAATGTCAAACCGTTTACATTTCTTTTCTAACTGCTTTATTATTCTAATGATGAAAATATTCAAAAGAGTATTCTTATGTTTGCGTTGACGAACTTCCTTCTTCTGCCTCAAGACAACGAATACATTTTCCCAAAAACTTCACCAAAACTCTGGGAATGTCTGGTATCTTTTTTGCCTCAAATATGAAGAATATTTTCTGTAATTCGGGCAAACGATCTTCCATTATCTTCCTTGTGAACTTAATAGTTTGCAACTTTAAGTTCGGTATCACTATCCATTTGTTGATTTCGGTGATATTGATTACCTTAATTTTTGGGATCTCCACCTTCATTTCCTCCAAATCTTCCTTGAACCTTAGCTGGTGCTTGACAATGTTAATCTCTCCTAATAACCTAGGACAGTCATTTTTTCCAATATTCAATGAAGTTTTTTCTAAGAGATCAAAAATTCCTTGACAATCATCATTGACATCTCTGGTTATTCTTTTATTTTCGGCCAGGTCTGCTTCCCACACTTTGAGTATTACATCTCCTTTAACCTATTCTGAAATGGATAGTTTTTTGAATCTTTTTGACCTCTTCCTTTGTTGAAAGGGCTACTGCTTTTTGGAAAGTCGTTCTGGCCGCTTTCACTTCTCTTTCTTTCTGGAGAACATTCTCCAAAGATTTATTTGTTTTTTGAAAGTAATTCTGGACAACTTCCAGATTTAAAAACACTTTCTGTTGTTCTTCTTCTATCTTCAAATGTATTCCCAATACCTGAGCCTGGAAAATTTCAAGCTCTACCAATTGATTTGAAATAGTACTAATCTTATCTTGTAATTGTTTATTTGCTTCTTCTTGCTTTAGGACCTGTGCCTGAGTGACCTATATTATCTGATTTGCTTCCTCTAAGCTTGTTTTCATTTTCTGAATCTCTTGAATATCTTTTAATCTAGCTTGTTCTAGACCCTTTTTTATTCCCCAACTGATATTTCTTTCGGTTTCTTTCAATTTACCCTGTAGCTGAGCTATCGTTTGGTCTTTTTGTTCCAACATAGTTGTCAAACTGCCCACAGAATATAAATTTGCCGACGCTAAAGCTCCCATCGTGCCTGCTATCTCTGTAGCAAATTCTCCATCTTTAAGTTTCTTTCCATCTATAATGACCCTATGCTTTTTAACCATCCCATCTCCTCTTGGATGGATTTCTTGTTTCAAGATTGCCCTTCTCTTTTTACTGAAAAAATAATCTGATGAAGGAATCTCATCCCTAGAAATTGGCTCCAGATCAATGACATATAGAACTCCCTCGTGGGGGTTTCCATAAGTGGACTACAATGGAGTCAAGGAAGTAATGGGACTTCCAAGTTCTGTCGATGCGGTTCCTCCTGTATTTTCTGGAACATCCTTAGGGATTTCTGGGGATGTTTCTAGCTCCTTTCCCTTCCCTGCCTTTGATTCTTTTGTCTGGGAAATTTCTGTGTTAGGTATTCCAGTATCCTTCATCTTGCCTTTAGTATTTGCTTTGTCCTGTATATTTGTTTCAAAGCTTGGGGGAGGCCCTTCCTGCTCTAGAGGTGGGGTCGTAGCTTCGCCCTGCAAACTTTTGGGTAACAACTTCGCTTATGGCTCTGGAATGACGCGAAACCAATCTGTGAGTCAGGTGGCAAGGCATGTACTCTGTTCAATACCTCTTCATAGGATTTAACCTCCTTGAATACGTCATCATAAACAGATGTTTCATGCTCATAGGCTTTTAAATTACAATGCATCAAATGTCTGCTTACTAATTGATAGGGGTCATGCTTTATGTGTTCAATATCTACCAATTTTACTTCTTCTAGTGATTCAACCTTTACTTTAGAATGGCCTAGATTCAGTAATGAAAATTTCCCGATCTGTACAGGGAAAGTTGGCCATGACTTTTTCTGAGCTGCCTTTAGCTCTAATCCAATGCCGCCTTTTACTATCTGGTGGGCTACCTCTGTACACACCAATCTGTCCGGTAGGAATTTAGGGAGTGCATGAGGGGGAATAGAACAACCATAAACCCTTATGTAGGAAAAATTCTCGTCAATAAACTAGTCGGCTATTGCTTTAAGATTTTCCGTGACTGTATCAGAAATGCGAGGGGGTTCACATCCACAAAATATTTTATGCATCGGAATTATAACAAAATGACAAATTTCATAAAATGCGTCCTTAGCATTTTCTTCCCAAAGGGCAGAATGATATTCATGAATGGGTTCTGGACAGGTTATATTCCAATTCCAATTCATTAAGGGAAAAGGAGTCACATAGCAGATTGCATCCATAATGTATGCTGACATGTAAAAGGCCACTGGTTGTCCCTTAGATTTTGCAACTCTGTAGTTTGAGATTTCTTGTGCTAGGTTATCCGACAAAATCTTACTCCAGTTAAAAGCATAGCCTTCTGAAGCTTCTTCTAAAAAGGGCACCCAATTTGCATGAAAATGGCAGGGATCCTTTCTCCCGAATAGTCTACACAACATAAYGGCTACGTAGACCATGTATTCATTCAAGGATGCTGTAGCATAAACCCCATGGGTATCGGCCCTAAATTTTGATGGACATCTCCACCAGTCTCTAATTATATCAAGATAAGTCCGGTCTGCCTCAGTGCATTCTTTCCTCTGAAATTCAGCTAAAAACTCGGCGTTAAAAGTATGCTTAGGATTTGGTGAGAGCTTATACATTACTTGTATATGTTCTGGCCTGAATGAACCGATGATGGCTCCTTGATCATTTAAGATGCTCCTCGTCGGGATGTCGACCTTTTCCAGGGCCCAACTGATCATATCATTGTACACCACGAACCGAGGGCGTGCGACGATCTTATGAAGCTCTGATTTTGCTATGTCCCGATAGTGATTCTCAGAATCAGTATGAACATTCTTAAATTCATATTCCAGAAATTCAGAGATTTGAGTCCAAGATTTAATGGAGTCTATAGCGTGTGGCGTGGTGTCGGAGATGATATCTCTTTCCTGTGTATCTTCACTCTTCTTCGGTGCCTTTTTCGGTGCCATGACTTTACGTTAAATAGAAAACCTGTCACAGAAAAGGAATGAATGAGCTCAGCTGAGTGCTTCTTGCGCTTGATAAAATGAAAACAGAAAACACAGACATTCAAATGCTCTTTTAATTCATTTAACAATGACGGGATTGACGCAACTGACAAGAATTCAAGACCTTTAATGCGGTAGATATTTTACTGAGATACGCATTAGTACCACGTATCACCAGTTATTCTTTATTTAAATGGCCGCATTTTGGCGCCTTTGAATTTTAAAGAAAACTCGAAACATTTTATTCAATCGGAAACCGAAACATGGACGAAACCCTAAAAAAATATGATTATCATTAATCATGTTTTCAAAAAGAGTCGATTTAGATTTAAAGCGGATTAAGAGTCAAGACTTCGTGTTTCGGGATTTCGGAGATTGAGTTGGCAAAAAGTATGTTATCTTTGAAATCCAATTTCCGAAATTGCGAAATCGCGACAAGGTTAATTAAGACTTAAACGTTTTAGCAAAGTAATTGATTGATATTTAGTGGTTCAGTATTTCGGGGGCCGTGTTGACAAGAAGTATGTCATCGATGAATCCCGATTTTCGAAGTTGCGAAATCGTGACGACTTTAAAATAGGACTTAAATTCATCTTAATTAACTAACTAATCAGGGTTAAGGAAAAAATAGAGTTAGTTCGGTTTAACATAAATTATGGGTCGGGATTTCGCGATTCGGGATTTCGGGGATCGTTTTGACAAGAGATGTGTTATCACTGAACCCCGAATCCCGAAATAATTAACTTAAGCCTTAACTTTTTGCGTTAGAGAATTAATTAATTAGCATTTTAACTAACTCTCTTTCTTTCGGGAAATCGAGGATCGGGATTTCGCGATTCAATTTGTATTGAAAAATATGTTTTTCAGCAAACCCCGAATCCCAAAAAAAGTTAATCTTAACTCCATTGGGTTTAAAGCTTATCATGATTAAAATAATTTTATAGAAAATGCGTCGGGATTCTTATAATACTTTTAGGTTTTTGTCTTTTATTATTTAAATAATTAAGTTCTTCGGGGAATCGGTACCATGCGTTTGGGAATGATAACGAAACTTGTGTTTTATGAAAAGCCGAAACCCAAAAAATGAAAGTTTAGGTCTTAGGGATAAAAAATTTAAGAATTGTTTCAACACTCAGCTTGTTGCTAAGGGGTTTTCACAGAAGTAGGGCATTGACTACATTGAGACTTTTGTCTCGGTTGCTATGATGGACTCAATTCAAATGATATTATTTTTTGCTGCTTCATTGAATTGGGAGGTTCTTCAGATGGATGTCAAAAGTGCATGCCTTTCTTTATGGAGAACTCAGGGGGAAATCTACATGCAACAACCACCAGGATTTGTTCAAGATGGGCCTACACCTTTGGTTTGCAACTCAAGAAGTCTCCCTAAGGGCTTAAGCATGCAGCTTGAACTTGGCATGGGTAAATCCACACATTCTTTCTTAGTTGTGGTTTCTCTTGCTACGAGGTTGAGCAACATGTCTATATTCACTGTCATGGCAATCAAAACCTCATTATTGTGTTTCATGTTGATGATCTTATCATGATTGGTCATTCACCATCCATGGGTAAGGAACTGAAGAACACCACTTTTCCTTTGAGATCACTGATTTAGGCTAGCTTCTATTTTCAGGGACTTCATATTACTTAGTCCTCCCTTGTTATCTTGCTTTCTCAGCATTAGTATGCATTGGATCTTTTGCAACACTTAAGTATGGAGGATTGTAAGCATGTTCGCACCCCTCTTGCTTCTGGGTTATGGGATGAAATTTTTGGTCAATTGCCCTTTTCCCTTATTTGATTCAATGATTGATCGATCTCTAGTAGGCAGTCTACTCTACCTTACTCATACTTGACTAGACATAGCCTTTGCTGTCAACATGTGCACTAGGTATATGCAGGATCCTTACGAGAGTAATTGGTATGTTGCCATATGCATTTTGTGCACTATCATAACATGGGCATCCACTGCTTAGTTGTTACCCATATTCTTCTTCAAGGTTTCTTTGATGCTAATTGGGCCGATGATCTCAATGGGTGGAGATCCACTTCAGGGTACCTATACTCTTTGTTGTGGACCAATTTTTTGGTGTTCCAAAAAGCAACATGTTGTGGGACTCTCCTCCACAAACGTTGCATATGCTAGCACTATTCTTGTTGGGAAGCACCTTACATGGATGTGGATGATTCTTGAACAATTTGGTCTTCCTCAAAATGACCCCACCACTCTATTTTGTGACAACCAAAGCATCTCAGCTTGTTCATAATCCGTGGACCATCAGATAACTAAGTGCATTGAAATTTGGATGCACTACATTCAACACCTCCATTCTTAGGGACAACTCATGCCAATCTTTTTACCTTCAACAAATCATCTTTATGACATCTTCAGAGAACCTCTGCCAAAGGCTAGCTTCACTAGTGTGCATAATCGTATTGGTGTGGGAGATTTGCCATTAAGGAGGGATGTTATATGATGTTCTATCTCCGTGGCCATTGGTCAACTTAATGTTGAGATTTGGGTACCTTGGAAAGTGGTCCCCTTGCGTTTGTGAGTCTCCAAACACAAAGGGGGAGACTATTACCCTCATACCTTTACTCTATGTTCTAATTTCACATTGACTTAGGAGACTTAAATCATAAAGTGAAATTAGTCACTTAAGGATAAAGTGACATTTAATTCACTTGAGTAAAGTGAATTAGAGAACATAAAATAAACTATGGAAACTTAAGTCAAAGTGGGTTTCCAAATGAGATTTATGAGATGTGATCTCATCCATTGATTAGACTTGGGCTAGATGCTATCTAGGCCCTTGATCTTTTAGGTTTGGCCTAAGAGAGGCTAAAGGAGGCAAGAGGGTAAAGAGAGGCTCATATTGTTCACTTGATCACTTGAGAGAATTGGGTGAGGAGAATAGAAGTGAGAAGAGAGGGTTTGAAGGAGAAAACTAGGGCGCACTTGTTCATGCAGGGCACAAGCTACTTTGGAGAGGCTTTCATGGAGGTTGTGAGTGTGAGCTAGATGGAGGGCGCACCTTGAGAGTAGGGGCACAAATCTAGAAGGAGGCACATCTTCATGAAGCTTGGGCACATCTTGTGAAGGGAGGCGCAACGCTTGTAGAGGGGTGCATTGGTGAGATGCTAATGGTGCTAAGGAGCTTGGAGGCACTAGCTTGAGTGAGGGAGGCACACTTGTGTTAGAGTGGGCAAAGACCAAGCTAGGGGCACATTTCTAGGAGGAGGCGCACAAGAGAGTAGGGGCGCACTTGAGGCTAAGTGTGCACAAGCAAATGGAGAGAGGGCACTACTACTCATTGTGAGCTATCTACAAGTGTGCAAGTCAAGGCAAAGGCAAGGCAAGGGCTAAAGCAAGGCAAGGCAAGTGGAAGAGGTGCACGAAGGCAAAGGGCACACTCTTCTAAGGCTAGCAGACACAAAGAAATTAAGAACTCCAAAGCATCTCGAGAGGAGTTGCTATTGTATTAGGTTCTTTAGTTGTATTTCTTTGTAGTAGCTCTTACTTTGAGATATCCATATATATATCGTATCTCTCTTACTGGTTTTCCCCATGGGGGTTTTTCCAGGGTCATGTTGACCAAAAACTTCTTGTGTTCATTTGTCATGTTTGCTTAGTATTTTCAGTTGTAGGTTGTTAAAGATCCTAGAGATGTGTTTGATGTTTAATGCATGTTAAATAAGGCTAACTTGGACAACAAAACCATCCGTAATGAAACCTTATAACAAGAGGCATTAAAGAGTATCAAACCAAAGATTTGTGGACATATTTTGAGAGGGTAAAGTTCAGATACAGTGGGCTGTTTTGAACAACGAGAAGTATGTCCTAAAACAACGAGAAAAAAAGTTTGAAAGTACCTAAACATAGTGCCCTACCAGGTCGAATGATAGGCTTGTTGGGCCGCCCAAAGGACCTCAAAAATCTTCATGGTATCAGAGCTTAAGGGTAGCAGAGTGGGTTGATTTGTGAAGCAGGTGGCAGATTGTTACACAGGTTGGTAGCTTCTTTTCACGCTTGAGATTGTTGTGTTAGAGATAGTTTTTCTTTTGCTCAGATCAGATCAGTTTTGGTAGCAATGGGCAGCCATGTCAATGGCGTGATTAAGGGCGGAGGATAGGCTAGCAGGTGCTGGCAACTGGTCTCCTTAGAAGGCCATAATTGTTTTGATATTGGAGGAACTAGAGTTATAGGACATTGTATCTGCCCCAGTGATTCTTCCACCTGTTACTTGATCCAGGTGGATATTGGTGGCCACCCATCTATTCCAACTGGCTCCTCTTGACAATTTTTAGTTTAATACGTTCTTCTGTACTTCTTTGTAATTGTGGGTTCTACACTCCCAGGGCTATTTGAAGCCCTACACATCTTCTAGGTGGAGACTGGTGGCTGCCCACCTAATCCAACTGGCTTATTTTGGAAGTTTTTATGTTAGCACATCAATCTGTACTTCCAGGGTCGTTTTGGGGCCCTAAACGATGTTTTTTTGGCTTGCCACAGTTAAATTGTAGATGGAGTCAGAGTTTGATGACATAATGTGTAGTTCTTGAGAAGACCTTTCCAACGGGCTATCACGCGCCTAAAACGGAGGTCGTATGCAAAAGTTACGACCCCGAGAAGTTGAGGTACCAACTTACCCATCGGGGCCCACATAACTTTTGGCATTTCATCTCCTAGGGTTGGGTTTTTGGATGTCTAGGGTTTTGGCATTCATGAGTAATGTTAAAAGGGCCTTTGGAGCCTCATTGTATTCATTCTGCTCAGACGGATGTGCGTAGTAGCCACATCTCTTCTTAGAGATAGCTACCACCATTCAAGCAAGTTGTTTTTAGTTCTGCAGTTTTACAGTTTCAACCTATTTTATTTATTCAATAGAAGTTATTGTTCATTGGATATCTGTTGTTGTTCTCCGTATCTCTGTGTTATGGTATTCAGTCTGTTATTCCTTTCGTTCCGCTCATAAATCCAGATCATTACTGCTCCTTTGTTGGTGGCAGAGTTCAAGAAGAGGAATATCAAGGCAAAGAGAACTATCCTTGATGCGGTTAAAGACTGTATCTTACCTCATGTGTCTGGTAAGGCGTTTGCTTATGACATGTGGGACTCATTATGCAAATTTTACCAGAGCTCTAACCAGAACTGATTGATGGTGCTTCAGGAGAAGCTAAGGAGCATCAAAATGATCAAGGCCGAGTCGGTTACTTCATACCTCTCAAGATTCACTCAGACTCGTGATGAGTTGGCGGTTGTTGGAGAGATTGTGGATCCCACGGTGTTTGTGAGGACAACTTTAAATGGCTTCACCAAACCTTGGGAGAATTTTGTGCGAGGCATTGTGGCTAGAGAGACTATGCCCAGTTGGGAGAGGCTCTCGGATGACTTCGTGCAGGAGGAACTGAGGCATGGCTCCACATCTACTAGTCAACAACAGGGTGTTGGAGATGGTGATGAGGGTGATCTTGCCTTTGTGGCGAAAGGCAAGGAGAAGACTGGACAAGGTCCCAAAGGAGGGGCCAAGTAGTAGCAACAACCGAGAGGAGGAAAGAAGAAGCACATGAGCAAAGTGAAATGCTTTGCTTGTGGCGAGATGGGGCACTACCCTGGATAGTGTCCCAAGAAGAAGAAGAAGTAGGGTGGTACTGTAGTGACAACATAGGAGGAGGAGTTCACTGCTCAATTTGAGAGGGAGTGTGCTTTCATGGGTTGTTGTTTGACAGTTGAGACACCATCCAACAATTGGTGCGTAGACAGAGTTGAGGAGGTCCCGCAGATTCAGAGTGTTGTAGCTCAGGGGACTTAGACTCAGTTATCGAGTACACCGTATTCAGGGGTGACTGGTCCACCCGGGACAACTTCAGTTTTAGAGTTGCTGAGTATACAGACAGTTGGTGCCAGTGTTGCCAGAAGCGGGAGCGTTTTAGGAAGCAAGAGTATCATTTTCCAAAAATCCTTGGAAGCGAAGCGTTCGGGAAGCGTATGTTATATATATATATATATATAATTTTTTTTATATATTGCATTTATATTCAAAAAAATATATAGAAAGACAAATTAGCTGCAGAATATATGAAAACATGCATATTTGTACATCAATATAGATAGAAATGGCATCCA
>JASDQU010736195.1:62152-96638 GCA_032191745.1 Picea mariana
TGCAATCTGTGCATTTGTTGATGTGGAGGATGACCCCTCAAGAGGATCACCATCATCAAAAGTGAACGACTCTAACACTAGTTCATTAAGATCCAAGTTGGCTAATGCCAACTCAACACTATTGTTCAAACCCATATCATCAAGAAACACATCCCACATCTTTTTCTTTCCCTTCAACCACTCTTCTCTTTGCCTGTAATATGTATATAAGACGGAGGTTGGTGTGCACATACACCACTCAGTCACCTGACACGACGACAAAGAGAAGAGTTCAACAGAAGAGTTTATACTTGAGTGAAGGCTACATTTTTACGGGGGTCGTGACAAAAGAGTTCAACAATCAATGTCACCAACATCGAGGTACATAAAGGGCTTGGTTCTCTTGATTAAATGTCAGTTCCATACCCTCATACATAATAGAATCCAGTGGAAACATTGCAATCTTGCCAATTTTGAAATCCTGAAAACTGTTAAGTCTGCTGAATTTTGAATGGGACCTAAAATTCTACTTTCTCCATATGAAGTCCAATGAGGTTGGAACCACTCTCAAACATCCTGAAACAACTAATGGTAATGTTAAAAATTTAAGTAAAAGTGACATTCTCCTTTATCTTTATCTTTTATGAAAATGAAAGATAAAGGAGAATGTCACTTTTACTTTAAGAATTTAACATTACCATTAATCACTAGGGTGGGTGAAATGGAGGGGGTGGGGACCTCTTTAAATAGCACTCGTAAGGCAAAATAACCCTCAGCTGCACACCAAAACACCTCATTCCCTCTTGGAAGCATACAGGGTTTCCTCAGAAGCGTGTGTGAAGCGCCCTCCGAAGTGTGCTTCAAAAATTTGGAAGCACGCTTCGGAGGGGGACGCTTCGGAAATGGCAGGAAGCGTGCTTAAGAGCCCCGAAGCGTGCTTCAGCCCGAGCTTCTTGGACGCACCCGCCCAGATCGGGCTTCGAAGCGGGGGTGGGGAAGCTTTCGATAACACTGGTTGGTGCAGATGCTTCAGGGCCACAAACTACTTTGCAGAGGTCTGTTGGAGAGCCTCAAAGGTTGGTCAGAGAGAGCAGGGCACGAGAGAGGTTTGGGAGAGAGAGCAGGGCATGAGAGAGGTTTGGGTCCCACTTGGCTATGGAGACAAGCATATCAGTTTTAGATTCCACTTCAGGACGACCTCAATTGGTGAGAAACCAAGGTGAGGATCTTTGGGGAGATGCCAAGATCGAGAGACTCTTGGTGAGATGCCAAGAGCAATGGACCTTTGGTGAGATGCCAAGGTCAAGATCTTTGGTGAGATGCCAAGATCGAGAGACTCTTGGTGAAATGCCTAGAGTAAGGGACCTTTGGTGAGATGCCAAGGTAGAGATCTTTGGTGAGATGCCAAGATCAAGATCTTTGGTGAAATGCCAAGATCAAGGCTTGGGTCAAGAATGACTTTGATTCAAGGAGATCTTGGATAGGTGGAGATGGACTTCCATCTAGAGATTATGCAAGTCGAGCAGATCAGAGTTAGACGCCACTTTTGATGATCAAGTCACAGCCATACTCACTGACTCTTTGCCATCAGGCAACAATGTCCACTTTAGGGACAAGATTGGAGGGGTGAGTGACACCTTCCTCGGTAAGAGGGAGTGTTGAGATTTGGGTACCTTGGAAAGTGGTCCCCTTGTGTTTGTGAGTCTCTAAACACAAAGGGGGACACTATTACCCTCATACCTTTACTTTATGTTCTAATTTCACATTGACTTAGGAGACTTAAGTCATAAAGTGAAATTAGTCACTTAAGGTTAAAGTGACATTTAATTCACCTGAGTAAAGTGAATTAGAGAACATAAAACAAACTATGGAAACTTAAGTCAAAGTGGGTTTCCAAATGAGATTTATGAGATGTGATCTCATCCATTGATTAGACTTGGGCTAGATGCGATCTATGCCCTTGATCTTTTAGGTTTGGCCTAAGAGAGGCTAAAGGAGGCAAGAGGGTAATGAGAGTCTCATATTGTTCACTTGATCACTTGAGAGAATTGGGTGAGGAGAAGAGAAGTGAGAAGAGAGGGTTTGAAGGAGAAAACTAGGGTGCACTTGTTCATGGAGGGTGCAAGCTAGTTTGGAGAGGCTTTCATGGAGGTTGTGAGTGTGAGCTAGATGGAGGGTGCACCTTGAGAGTAGGGGCGCAAATCTAGAAGGAGGCACATCTTCATGAAGCTTGGGCGCATCTTGTGAAGGGAGGCGTAGGGCTTGTAGAGGGGTGCATTGGTGAGATGCTAATGGCGCCAAGGAGCTTGGAGGCACTAGCTTGAGTGAGGGAGGCACACTTGTGTTAGAGTGGGCAAAGACCAAGCTAGGGGCACATTTCTAGGAAGAGGTGTGCAAGAGAGGAGTAGGGGTGCAAACTTTGTGAGGAGGGGCACACTTGAGGCTAAGTGCGCACAAGCAAAGGGAGAGAGGGCGCTGCTACTCATTGTGAGCTATCTACAAGTGGGCAAGTCAAGGCAAAGGCAAGGCAAGGGCTAAAGCAAGGCAAGGCAAGTGGAAGAGGCGCACCAAGGCAAAGGGCGCACTCTTCTAAGGCTAGCAGGCACAAAGAAATTAAGAACTCCAAAGCATCTCGAGAGGAGTTGTTATTGTATCAGGTTCTTTAGTTGTATTTCTTTGTAGTATCTCTTACTTTGAGATTTCTGTATATATATATATATATATATATATATATCTTACTGGTTTTCCCCATGGGGGTTTTTCTAGGGTCATGTTGACCAAAAATTACATGTCTTCATTTGTCATGTTTGCTTAGTATTTTCAATTGTAGGTTGTTAAAGATCCTAGAGGTGTGTTTGATGTTTAATGCATGTTAAAGAAAGATAACTTGGGCAGCAAAACCATCCATAATGAAACCTTATAACAAGAGGCATTAAAGAGCATCAAACCAAAGATTTGTGGGCAGATTTTGAGAGGGTAAAGTTCAGATACAGTGGGCTGTTTTGAACAGCGAGAAAAACAGTTTGAAAGTACCCAAACATAGTGCCCTACCAGGTCAAATGACAGGCCCGTTGGGCAGCCCATAGAACCTCAAAAATCTTCACTTAAGAGGGGGATGTTGAAAATAGTGTAATATCCATTTTCGGACACAAGCAAGCTTATACTGTATCATTATCATATTTGTATGTTTGGCTAAGGCCGACCTTGTATGCATAGGTTCAAAACACTGTTGGGGAAAGTGCCCTACTCTTAAGTTGTGTATAAATACCAATCTCTCATTTGTATCATTCAAGTGATCCTTTCATTCTTAATAAAAGTGATTTGCCTAAGGGTGTTATCGAGTGTTGTGCTCTCTCCTTGTGTTTGGGTTTTTTTCCATCTCCACTGCACTTGTTCTTGGGTTGTTTTCTCTCTCTAGAGTTGCGCTGTTTTTGTGTGACATCTCTTCAAGTGTTGTGCTGCCCTAGTGCTGGTTTATGTTTCTTTTTATTGCAGAATTTGGGTTTGTGTTGGTTCCATTCTATTCTCTCACTATCTTTTGTAAATCTCAACATCTTCATGCAACTGTTTATTCGCATTTTGCCAAGTGTGCTTGAGCACTTAATTACTCTCAATTCGGAATGCAATTTGAACTTGAAACTTGAAACCAACCTTGTCTTCACTGCCATATGTGATCCTGCATCAATCATCTATTTATCAAACCGTAAATTCATTCAGACCAGAGCCTATAACTCGAATTAATGCTCTGTAATGCTAAATTAGATCCCTCAACACAGAATCAGACTTCTGCAGTAACTTCTATGCAAATATCAAACATCTGTAACAGTCTTTGAACACACTTTGTAATTGTTTTTAAACACAGTTTTTGGGTATGCAAATCAGCATTTTGTAATTCTTGAGATTTCTAAGGGTTAACAGAACCTGGAAGAATTAATGGAGCCGAATCTCACCCAAATACTGAAATAGCCTCATCACTAGTGCGCTAGAGAGAGATAGGTCTAGTGCACTTGAGAGAGAGTGCAAAAGCCAAGCACAAGTTCTGAAAACAGAAACACACAAGTGCGCCTAAGAGAAAGATGCCAATCACAAGAGAGAATGCCAAAATTAATTGCCCTTAGTCTCATAACACTTCATATTTCAGATCAAGAAGATCACAATATTAGATGATACAGATTCGAGCTTGAATTGTGTATATATACACAATCAAGTGAGGCGCCCCTTCAAGAAGGGGTTATGGGCCCACAAAACAAGGGCATGCCTTGCAAGGGGCTTGTTGAGCCTACAACACGTTTGACTAGGTTGGCCTTAACCATAAACCTAGTATACACTATGAAATAAAATATGGCCTTTGCCATGATTACAGATACATAATGATATGTATGATTGGGCCATGTCCACATGTACAGATTACACCAATAATTCGAACAGTAAAATGAAATGCCGCTTTACAACACTCAACCCCCAATCAGACTTCTCCTATACAAACTTAGACTCTTGTAATTTAAGAGCAGATTGCTATAACTCAAAATCAACCCTTTATAATACAAAAGTCAGACCCCTGTAACATGCTCAAATTTAACAAACTTCTGTGGTAAGAGTAACTACTAGGTAAAAATGAAACTTTTGTAACAGTGTTTGGACTTTGGAAACATTTATTTTCTTGTTCTTTTGTTGTGAAGTTTATTAAAAATAAAGAAAAGAAAAAACACTGGAATTTCTGATAGTTTCTGGAAAGAGCCAGGAAACTACTTGAAACATTTCTTGGAAAACTGCTAGAAACCACTGAGAGCAGTTTCTGGCATTGCGGAAATATTTTTGGGAAGTTTTCTGGGCTTTGGATTCTGGAAGAGTTTCGGAAGATGGAAAAACATTTTCCAGGATTCATAGATGATTATGCATGTTGGGGAACCGTTGTGGAACCACTGCGCCAAATTTCTGTCCCTGTTGAATTAATGAGTACAAAATGTGCCCTATTTGGTTGAATTGGCTCGATGCAAAACATTCACTTGCTTTTTCTTTAATATAAGCAGGCCCCTTGGAAATAAATTCTAGGAATTCTAGACTAGAGAAGTCAATTGATATTTTAACATACATATAGAAAATCTTTGACAGACCAAGCGTAACATCCGACATATGGTATTCACTGTAGAAATAGTAAATCAACGTCATGTTCCCTTAGCTTGTCTTAACAATAGACATGGATTTTTCTTTTTTGTCAATAAAAACCTCTCATTATTCATATATTGTCTAGAACAATTCTTTCCAGTTTTAGTTGGTTCCATAACAATATTGACATTTGTTTTGGAAAGAAGTCTTTAGGATATTATGAATTGATAATTTGCATTGGCACTGGATATTCTTTAGTAAATTCTAAATTCTTTATTGCAAATATGGTAAGCATCAAACTTCTGTTATTACTGATTGATTTTGAGCTGGTGAAGCTTAGGGCTATAGTGCAATTCCATGCTTATTAGGCATCCACTGGCTTGGGAGGTCTGCACAAGCTACTTACAAATTATTGATTGTCGCGGGTCACCTGCTCATGGTTTTGCGTTTAGTGGTCCCTGTGACCTGGGGCAGTCTCCAAATCACTTCTTCCCTAACGGGTGTGAATGGTAAAAGCCCAATAGTTCGCTTTTGCATGCCCTGAAGAAAAGGGAATCGCTACCCGTATGGGTTTCTGCTCATTGTGACATCATCTTTACTGTCAACAGCATTGTTTACTTATTCGTTGTGATGTGAAATGTGTTCCAAAACTATCATTGTCAGGGCTTACTGTCAAGTTGGCAACAGCTGCTCCATAATTATCTTCATTGGAATATAGCCAGTTTGCATTTATGTTAAAACTTAAGATCCATTCTGTCGATGGTGGAGTCTCTCAAGTGCCTTTTAATCAATTTCTTAATATCTCACAAAACATGCCTTAGAAATCAGCACTACTTGAATTAATTAGTTTACTAGAAATTAGCACTACTTGAGTGAATTGACTTACCATATTTGTCCTGATACAAATCTATAGTGAAGATGAAGTTATTTTTATTTGTTTGCTTTCCTTTCAAAACTATAATAGGTTATATATTTTCAATTTTCAAGCTAAAGCATGGGCAGTGCCTGGCGAAATAAAGTTTTTCTCAGTATGAAATGTTTCGAGGCATGATTCTGTTGTCCCGAGTATTCTCCTGTTCATTGTTAAATAATAAAGATCTATCAATTGATTATCCAGTACAAGGGAAAACTCCTTTACAAGTATCAGATCAAATTTGTTTTGTTCACCTTTTAAATGTAAAGGTGGAACCTCAAATAAGTAATACAGCATTGGGCTTCTATTTAGGGCCATCTGTCCTTATGTTTTGGGCCATATTGCCATGCACTCCTCCGTTGGAAAGTACACAATAATAGTCCATGATGGTGTAGAGGTTTTAGTCTTACGTACTTTCATTTTTGAGTAATTTGTTATTCTTGTGCCTTGCAGCTAGAGGAATTCCGTAAGAAGAAAGCTGAAGAGAGAGCTAAGAAGGCTTCTTCTTCTTCTTCGAATGAGCAGTCACATTTATCTGGGCTTAAAAATAATCAGACTGAGCAGCTATCTGCAGGAAGCCCGAGTGCACATGCACATGTATTAAATGGAAGTACTCCTGAGAAGAATCCTGGTAGAGATAGTAACAGTTCTCTTGTCCCACCCTCACCATATACAACTTCTGCCTTGCATATACCAGTGGTCCCTTCTAATGAAGTAGGGTCACCCGAAATATTTGTCAAGGAAAATGTTAAAGTCAAAGTTTCAGTGGCAGAGCCAATAAACACAGAAACTGCCACTTTGAGCAATGTGTCAGGTGAAATTTATAATAGCGGGCTCCAGTCATCACATAAAGATACCAGAGAATCTAAAAGGCAGGAGGTCGCTTCTTCAATTGAGCCAGGTTCTGGCTATGTAAACAGTTCAAGAATATTGTCCTCAGAAAATATTTCCGGAGTTGCAAAGAAACAAGAACCCCATATAAACAGTTGGAGAAGATCATCTTCAGAAAATATATCAGAATTGACAGAGAAACACGAAACTAAAATTGCAGGTAGCGAGTCAACTAAAGTTGAAATTGAACCGAGTAATCCCCATCCCCATATACCAGAGTACGGATGGCCAATTACTAAGGATGGTTATTTCTTACCACAAGAGGAAAATTTAAGAGGCATTGTCATACCTGAAATGAATGGAAGCATGAATGATTTGGTGAATAAGCTTCCAGCCGAAGCACAGGTTTCTTCCAATTTATTTTCCAGAGATGCACAGGAGAATGTTCAGTACAGTAAAATATCTCAACCACCAGCACGCTCAAGTTTATCACTTTTTGCTGATGAAGCTGTTACGAAGAGTCAGATGGACACACGTAACGGTAAACTCACTTGCAGCAATTGTTCTTTGAGGTTTCTGATGACTTCTTCATGCTAATCTGGTCTTTCTTCGGAGATAATTCTAGAATTGGTAATCCTATAATAAATTCTTATGTGGGTGATTGAAAGCATATTATGTTTTGCAATACAGGTTCTCAAATGAGCAGTCTGACTGAGCCCACCTTTAGTAGTAAGCAATTCTCTAATGAACCCATGGATTTTAGCAATGGAACACTTGGTAAAGGGGCTAAAGACTTGTTTGAAGGCAGAAAATTCCAATTCTCTGATAGTAGCAGCAATAATCAGTCACAGAATCAAGATTCTGTCGGTGTGCAGTTTTATTCTAACTCTAGATTTCGACCTAGCCCAACTCTATTTTCAGCAGATAAATTAAGCTTCAGCACTCGATCTCGCCCATCTTTTCTTGATTCTATTACTCCATCTACACGTTCTCCTACGTTGCAAACTGCAGTGCCTGGGCCAGAAAAATCATCGGAAAACTCAAACAATGCAGAAGTGGGGAGTATTGTTGAGATGAGTTATGATAAACGGGGAGGTTCTGAAAAGATAGGAATGAATGATAGGGTCCTTGGTCAGTTTGAACTTTCTTCATCTCAAAAGAATGATGATTTTTCAGCACTTGAGCAGGTAATTCTTGACTGCTAGGCTTTGCTACTATGTGATTGTGAAGTGCTGAATATTTTTCTTTTTTTCAGGTTTTTATATGGTTTGTTTGTTTAGATTTTTATAACTGATATCCATACAATCAAGGACCCATGGAAAGTACGTTTTAACCTTTTATGGATCTAAAGAAATAAGATGGCTTATCATATGCTCAAGAAGAATGAAGAAGGATGAGGCCAGGTGCAAGTCCTGGGTGATTTTTATGGCACAGATATGCCCCTTATAGCACAGCAACTTAGTCAAAGGGATAGCTGTAAATTTTTATAAGCAGTGTCCCTCTGCAAAAAAAGAAGAATGAAATAGGTGGCATATCTTGAATCTGTTGGTTTGAAGATCTGCTTTTCTACATGCATCCTATAAATAACTGAATATGCGTGGTGTTTGCAAATGAACATTTGTGCCTCTTGCATCTAAAATAATGAGTGCATTTCAAGGAATTTTTCCAATGTCTTTGACTGCATTATTTGGAGCATGCATACAACAACGAGTTCAAAATATATCCTGATACTGGGTTAGAATCATCAATCCTGTTACAAACTGGTGTTGCATGTGTGATGACCCACCTAAAATTGAAGGACCAATCTCTTTAATTTTATCTTTCATTAACTCAAATTGGAATGATGCATCGTTCATCTTGTCAATGCAATCAATTTCCCTTGAGAAGTAGGGCCCTATTGGAGAGACAACATTAATATTCAACAAGGGTCTTTGTTGAATCTCTGTCCAAGCATCCATGACAATTAAACACCTTGACAAAACCCGAGATTGTTTAAGGTCTTTCAGACCCTTGCATCCTTGATACCTCTCCTATTTAACAATGTTGTTCTTGTTTTATTATAACTCGGGGTTTTATTTCTGAGCCCAAGGACTATGGTCTTCCAATCAGCCATGAAAAGTGTTGCAATTATATCATTTGTATCTTCCCTATGTCGCACATTGTACATATTTAGCAATTTTTCATTTATTGCAGACCTTTTCTCTAAAGGAGAAGCCCCTAGTGCCTAGAGAAACTGACAAGGCACATTGTTATTCATGTTCCCATAATTCATCAGGAGCTAAGTTGCATTGAAACAGATACAGGAATGGATACGGATACAGGGGAAACAGATACAATTTTTTTTCAAAAGAACTAGATAAGATACAGTGAGGAAATGACAAACACACAGGCACAAACACACACCCATATATATATAGGGTTTACCCTAGGGACCATCGTTATGATGAGGGGAAATGCCCAGGCAGTTTCCATCATTATATTTTTCCAGGTAACATTTTGGGGGAAATTGCCTGGGTACTTCCCCTCATTATAAGGATGGTACTTAGGGTAAATCCTAGATTCTTCATGGTACAAGTCCAGGTCAACAACTCATGAATGGATCATATATAGCTCATCAACAATCATTTCACCAAGAGCAAACATGTCACAAAGTGGGATTTGAACCTGGGTGGGGAGGGTAACAACTTCCTCACAACTACTTTAGCTACACCCAATTGACACAGACACGCACACACACACATATAGATAGATAGATAGATAAATTCAAAAAATAAATTGCCCTCACCCTCCTGTATTCAGCATTCAAACTGAGGAAGCTGGTACCTTGCCAGCGCCCTGCAGGTTTCATATAATAATATCTAATTTAAATTCCAAGAAAATAAATTCCCCTCAATCTCCTGCCTATTTAGCATTGAAAGTGAGGAAGCTGGTACCTTGCGAGCACCTTGCAGATTTCCCCTTTTTCCCTTGTTTTTTTTCCAATGGAGAACAATATTAACCACTAGCTACAAAGTCTCTAGTAATCCTGCAAGACTTTGTGGGAATGGATCATATATATATATATATTCTCTTCTTCCCTTGTTTTTTTTGGATGGAGGACAGCATTAACCGCTAGCTACAAAGTTGTTAGCAACCCCGGAAGAGAAAAACACTGAAGACTTAGTTGTTACCTGATTTAAAGTGAATTTTCAAAGGTTGAGAAAGGTATTAGTGATGATTTCCACATGCTAGACACCAAGCCAATGTGAAAGTCCCTGTCCGATGCAAAATACATCAACACTCCCTCCTAGCGAGGAAGGTACTTCTACCCCCTGGAGGTGGCTCTATCTTCGCTAGATCTGCTACTATGGTTGCTTTCCAATCCACCTGATTGGTTGCTTCCTCTGAACAGAAAGCTATCACTGCCATCTCGCTCGGACCCTTCTTTGAAGACTTGCTTCCTTTGAAAATACTCCTAGAAGCTTCTTGCTCCTGAGCATCCTGTATGGTCATTTCGTACCATGACTCCTGGACAGACTTGGAAGGTTACTCCTTCCCACCTAAATACGAAGGATGACTCCCTCTAAGTTGCTCAACCTTCGGGGTTGTTAATGTTTAAGCCATTATTATAGATGTTTGCATTTCATTAGATAACAATAGCATAATCCAAGATTACTGAGAAATACACAATCCCAAGAGATAGCATTTATCCTGGGAAACCCTCTAGGGGAAGAAAACCCAACAAAACTTCCTTAATATAGATAGCCAATACAATGGCAAGAGATCTCTTAAACTAATACAGAAAGTCCTCTCCCAGATATGCGCCACTCTCTCTCTCCTTCTTCTCCGGTAGTAGATCTGAACTTGTCTCTCAAATGAGCAAGTGAGTTATGTCTAAGCGAGGTGCTAGCCTCCTTTATTTATACAAGTCTGGCACGTGTGAAGTGTCTCTTCACTGGCAGGGCCGACTTCTCAAACTAGGTGGGTAAACCCACCTTTATTATATTTCCAGGTCTCTTTAATATCTGCTGGGGCTGATTTCTTATTTTGCCTATTACAATTGTCTTTTGACCAATCCGCAAAAGGGGATTTGGTCCTATTACAATAACCGACATGATCAATCCACAATGGGGATTGATCCTATGAATAATATATTAATAATAATAAGAATACTCTTTATAGTTACATTATTTCAACACTCCCCCTTAACAAGAAGGGTATTCTTCAGCAGCATCATGCGAGAGAGAGAGGACAACATCATCAACAACATCAAGTGGGTGAGAGGACAGCATCATCAATATCATCTTGGAACACTGACTGGCATATCTATAAATCATCGAAAGTTTTCTTCATCGGCAACATCGTCATTCTCAAAGGAATGCCATCATCATTTGCATTAATATGTATTAGTATAAAAACTGATACATCATCATCATCACAGCACAAGGCTGGCTCATCATAATACAAGACTGGCTTTACGTTACAGCTGTCAAGCTGGAAGCTCAGTACTTGTCTCATCTCATCGTCTTGCTTTACGTCATAGCACTCAAGCTGGAAGCAAGATACTCATCCTGCTTTACGTCACAATCATCCGGTTGGAAGCAGGATACTAGACTGGCTTTACGTCACAGCTATCCAGCTGGAAGCTCAGTGCTAGTCTCATCATGTCATCTTGCTTTACGTCTGACAACTAGGTCAGAAGCAAGGAACATCTCATCTTGCTTTATGTCTGACAACTGGGTCAGAAGCAAGGAATGTTGATTTTTCTCACTTCTACAATTTATCCCAATCCCGGTTTCAATCACTCCTTATCACTCCAAATGTTTAATGCCCATTCCCAATATTAATGAAATTTGCAGACATTAATATGCATTAAAAATTCAAAATGAAATTTGACTGAAACACATGAAATAAATGATCTTTTCAATGGCTGTCTTAAAACTCAGAAATTAACCAACAAGCACACATTTAATGACACAATGATATTTGGTCAATTGACCCTGGAAAAACCCCAATGTGGGGAAAACCAGTGAGAGAGAGTGAGTTCTTATTATTTCTTCAATTTCTGGAAATTACATTTCAGCAAAAATAAAACCAACAGAAATTTAACTTATCTCTTCCTCGATTTCCGTGCTTGAAATTGACTAGAAGAAACCCAAATCTGCCACCTCAAAATCTGTGCTCAGACAACCGTATCGTACGGACTGTCACAGCATTAAATGCTGTACGATTTTCTAGAAAATCGTGCCCAGAATTAATTGCAGCTGTACGGCGGCCGTACAACCTGTACGGACTATTAAATGCGCCTGTTTTCTTGGTTTTCGTGATGCTGTACGACCAGAACAGGTATAGTAAATGCGTCAGTACCAAATCCGTACAGTACGGATTCTCCTTTTTTGTTGATTGCCTTGAAATTTGTGCCTCTTCTCTGCTGCTTTCTCTTCTCAGAAAAAATTGGAAACTTTCTCTTCTCTTGCTCTCTCTCAATCTCTCAATCTCTCATGGAAATAATGAATGCTCTTTTGGTCTTTTTCCTCCTTTAGAATCCCTAAGTGACTCTTAGGTTTCCTTTTTGATCCAAGGGCTCACATTGCCCAAGATCAACGGTTGAAATTAAATGCTCCATTAATATTCACTTTATTTAATTTCACTCACCCAACTTAAATAAACACCCACTTGGTGCATTAAGTTCCTAAGTCACTTTTCACTTTCTAATTTAAAGTTCACTTTACCACTTATAAAGTGACTTTATGAAAAAGACCCACTTTTAAGTTGTGGACCACATTCCTAGGTAAAAGTTAAAAAAAAACCCATAGGAACCACTTGTCCAAGGTACAAATCTTCATTAAAATTCAACAAGGAACACATCTCATCTTGCTTTACATTTGACAACTGGGTCAGAAGCAAGGAACACATCTCATCTTGCTTTACGTCTAACAACTGGGTCAGAAGCAAGGAGCACATCTCATCTTGCTTTACGTCTGACAACTGGGTCAGAAGCAAGGAACATGTCCTGCTTTACGTCACAACCACAAGGTCAGAAGCAGGGAATATCTCATCACAACAACTACTCCCCCTTTCGAGGAAGGTCTTTCGGACTATGCCAAGCTTATCTCGGAAGTACTCAAACTTCACACGAGATAGGGGCTTGGTCAACACGTCAGCAACTTGCTCATCTGTGCTAATGTACTGGAGCTTTAAGGCTCCTCTCTGTACCATGTCACAGATGTAATGATAACGGATCTCTATGTGCTTTGACCTGTCGTGGAATACATGATTCTCTGTCATTTTTATGCAGCTCTGGTTGTCACATAGAATCAAGGTTGCTCTCATCTTTAAGTCAAATAGGCCGGTCAACAACTTTCGAAGCCATATAACTTCGCAGTTGGCAGAACATGTAGTAATGTATTCTGCTTCTGCTGTGCTGAGAGCAATACTAGATTGCTTCCTACTCTGCCATGAGATCATAGCTGATCCCAAACTGAAACAACATCCTGAAGTGCTTTTCCTGTCAGAAACACTTCCTGCCCAATCTGCATCAGTATATCCAGTCAATGTGAAATCATGATCTCCATCATAGCTGAGACCATAATCTATTGTACCTTTAAGGTACCTCATCACATGTTTTGTAGCCACTAGGTGAACACGTCTGGGTTCTACCAGAAACTGACTCAAGGTGTTCACGGCAAAACAAATGTCTGGTCTGGTGTTCGTCAGCTACATCAACGATCCAATAATCTGTCTATACAGTGTGGCATCAATCAATTCTAACGAAGTATCGACCATGGGTGTATTCGTGGGCTTGCATTCCAAGATCTCGAATCTCTTCAAGATTTTGACCGTATACTTCTCTTGGTTAAAGAAGATCCTCTCAAGACTCTGCCATACCTCAAGACCTAAGAAATAATGCATTAGGCCAAGGTCTTTCATTTCAAATTCCGAGGCAAGTCTCTTTTTACATTCAGTGATGAGATTTTCTTCTCTAGTTAAGAATAAGTCATCCACATATAGCAGTAATATTACTGGCTCATTGTTCATAATTTTGAAGTAGAGATTTGAGTCTGCTTTACTCTTGGTAAAGCCTTAGCTCATCAAGAAACTGTCTATACGGCCATACCAAGCTCTAGGAGCTTGCTTCAATCTGTATAAGGCTTTCTTCAATCTGTAGACATGAGACTTCTTATCTTCAACCTTAAATCCTTGAGGTTGCTCTATATACACTTCCTCTTCGATGACACCATTTAGGAAAGCTGTCTTCATGTCCATCTGGTGCAGCTTCCACTTCATCTTAGCTGCAAGAGCTATGATGGTTCTGATCGAAGTGTATCTGGCCATAGGAGCGAATGTCTCTTCATAGTCAATGCCTTCCTTCTGGGAAAAGCCACGAGTGACAAATCTTGCTTTATATTTCTCAATACTTCCATCAACAACATGTTTTATTTTGAAGAGCCATCTGGAGGATACCACATCTTTATTCTTCGGTCTGGGAACTATTTCCCATATTTCGTTCTTCATTATGGATTGGTATCTGCCCATTCTTTCCACTGAATGGCTTCTTCAAAGCAGGTAGGCTCCTCTTCTAGGAGATCACACATCAAAGCCGTATATCTGGAGAATGGCTTTGGTCTTTTCACCTGTCTCTTATTTCCTTGGGGAACACCGTACTTCTCTCCATCTTGAATAAGCTCTCTAGCCCAAGCTGGCTTTCTATTATGGAGGATTGTCATCTGAGGAGGTTCTTGCACTTCTACTATATCATGGTCTTCTAGAAGTTCCTCATCAGGGGAAGTTACGACTTCCCTCACTGTTTTGCAGCTCTGGTAACCTCCCTCATTGCAGTACTGGGGATTACGGGTTCTTCTTCATATACCTCTTCAAGCTAGCATAGTTTAGATTTCTTGAGCGCTGCATCTTCATCAAAGGTCACATCCCTATTGATCTCAATGTGATGTTGACCTGGTATATAGATTCTGAAGGCCTTGGAGACCTCACAGTATCCCACAAATATTCCCTTCTTTCCTGAAGGGTCCAGCTTGTTTCTCTTTTCTTTAGGTATATGAATAAACACTAGACAGCCAAATATTCTGAGATGGCTTACCTCTGGCTTCTTTCCGGTGAACATCTCTTCCGGTGTCTTTAGCCCAAGTGCACTATGGGATAATCGGTTTTGCACATAAACAATTGCCATTGCTGCTTTTGCCCATAAGCACATAGGAAGATCTTGATCATGGATCATAGTCTTCACAGCTTCCAGTATGGTTCTGTTCTTTCGTTCAGCTACAACGTTTTGTTGGGGATTATAGGGAGTAGTGAGTTCTCTCTTGATCCCAACATCTTTGCAGAAGTTCACAAACTATTTTGAGGTATATTCTCCTCCATTATCTGACCTGAGTATCTTAATCTTTCTTTCAGAAAGGTTCTCTATCAAGGCTTTGGATTCCTTGAACTTACTGAACACTTCATTTTTAGTCTTTAAGAAATATATCCAGGTTTTACGAGAGTAATCATCAATGAATGATACATAATATACATACCCGCTAATAGAGGATGATGGCATTGGGCCACATACATCTGAATGGATGAGTTCTAGGACTCCTTCTGTCTTGCTGTCCCTCTTCAGAAACGAGTTCTTGATATTCTTCCCTTGTGCACATCCATTGCATACGCCTTTATGGTCACCTTTGAGTTCTGGTAAACCTGTGACCGCTTTGCATATGTATGGTAGATGTGGGCTAACCTTCTGTGCCAAAGCTTACATGAGTTTTCAATGGCGTGGGTCATGGCAGCCTCTGAGTGACCCTTTAGTTTATACAAGCCATTTTCTTCATTTCCAATGATGATTGCTTCATTTAAGGTTTCTCCTTTAGCCCACATAAGAACTTCTCCATCTATAAAGGCAACTCTGAAGCCTTTCCTTTCTAAAGCTGAAATGGAGAGTAAGTTCTTCTTCAAGCCTGGTACATATAGTATGTTCTTCATTTTTAGTGAATTCCCTGAATTCAGTTTATGATTTGATTCTCCCACTCCCTTGATGGGATATTGGTAATCATCTCCAAGTGTCACTTTCTAAGAAAAATTCTTCTCTGAGATACAAGAGAGAATGTTTCTTTGTCCCGTCATGTGCTTGGATGCACCACTATCAATGAGCCAAGTGTCCTCTCCAGGTGTTACAGATCCTGAGAGGGCCGAGATCAAGACATGGTCTTTGATCTCCTCTCTTATCATCTTTGCGAGTGGCTCTTCATCTTCGACTACATGGGCATGGAGCCTCTTATGTTTTGTCTTGTATTCTTCTCGTCTGGCTGGACAAAACTTCGCAATGTGTCCCATCTTGTCACAATGATAGCATTGTACAGATGAGTAGTCTCTTTCCTTTCGTTGTCCTCTCTTCTGAAATCTCCTNTCTTGTATTCTTCTCGTCTGGCTGGACAAAACTTCGCAATGTGTCCCATCTTGTCACAATGATAGCATTGTACAAATGAGTAGTCTCTTTCCTTTCGTTGTCCTCTCTTCTGAAATCTCCTTGGATGAGATTCTTTATGATTGAATTTATTCAATTGTTGAGGCTCTTTATGAGTCTCCTTTTGGAAGTAGGGTTTCTTCCTTCCTCCTTTGGTGTGAGTAGCTAGGGCTTGATCATCATCCCTTGCTAGTAACGCTTCATGATTCGCTACTCTTGTTTCTTCTTGGATGCATTCTTCCCATAGACTATCAAACTTCAGTTTCTCCTTTTTGGCACATATCGTCTGGATGAAAGTATCCCAAGGTCTTGTGAGACCATTTAGGGCCGTCATTATGAGTTCGTCTTCATCTATGGTATCTCCAATAGCTTCTAGCTGTTCTTTGAATTCTGAGATTCTGGAGAAATATTCCTGAATCATTTCTCCTTTCTGCATCCTTGTATTCTTCAGTTGAGTTCTAAGATTCATTTTCCGGTTTATGTTCTTTCCTTCATATAGTCTGGTCAAGGCATCAAACATTTCTTTCGGGGTCTTCTTAGATGACACATAAGGAATTAGATGGTCTTTGATTGAATCTGCAATGATTCTTTTGGCCCTTATTGTGTCCTTTTGATGTTTTGCCTTTTCTGCAGCACTGTCGGGTTCCGGGAATTCTTCTTTGACGAATCTTGCTAGGTCATTCTCTTCAAGAATGAGGCCAATCCTATACTTCCAAGCATGAAAGTTTTCCACTCCTTCTAGCTTGTCAACAAGCTTAACGCTTGCAAACATCTTTACCTAGAGCTAGGAAAATGACTGAAAAATGAAAGTGCTCAAAATAAAAAACTGAACTTACCAGGAGGTGCGCTTGGATGAGGCAAGTAGCCTGGTGTGTTTGGATCTGAGAAAATCCAACTTTTGCTCCTTCAAATTTGATCTGCGGATTTTTGGACTGGTGCTTTTGGTACTCTGGTACTTCTGGTACTTTGTGAAACTAGGGTTTCACTTTCTGGGAGATCCAACCACTAAAAAGGTGCGCTGAGAGTGCCAAACTGATCCTTAGGGGAGGGCACACTTTTCTAGATGGTTTCGGGGTTGAAAAGCTTCACCATCAAAAAGCCCTAATTTTCATGTACGGTAACAGTGACGTTTTTGACTTGTGAAAGATGCTTCCTTTAGCTTGGCTCTGATACCATGTTAATATTTAAGCCATTATTATAGATGTTTGCATTTCATTAGATAACAATAGCATAATCCAAGAGCATTGAGAAATACACAATCACAAGAGACACAACATTTATCCTGGGAAACCCTCTAGGGGAAGAAAACCCAACAAAACTTCCTTAATATAGATAGCCAATACAATGGCAAGAGATCTCTTAAACTAATACAAAAAGTCCTCTCCCAAGATATGCGCCATTCTCTCTCTCCTTCTCCGGTAGTAGATCTGAACTTGTCTCTCAAATGAGCAAGTGAGTTATGTCTGGCACGTGTGAAGTGTCTCTTCATTGGCAGGGCTGACTTCTCAAACTGGGTGGGTAAACCCACCTTTATTATATTTCTGGGTCTCTTTAATATCTGCTGGGGCTGACTTCTTATTCTGCCTATTACAATTGTCTTTTGACCAATCCGCAAAGGGGGATTTTGTCCTATTACAATAACCGACATGATCAATCCACAATGGAGATTGATCCTATGAATAATATATTAATAATAATAAGAATACTCTTTGCAGTTACATTATTTCAACAGGGGCTACCTGCTCCTTGTTCTCTGCCACTCTGCTACTTTCCATTGCTTGCATAGGTTGGTCCTTTAGCCTAGACAAGTTGCCCTCTCTAACTCCAAAAACCACTACTATGTCTGAGCTAGATCCTTTGGAATTGATCAACGTCTATCCATCCTAGAATAGTACGTCAAAGCCCTTCTTCTCAATCGTTGAGATCGAGAGCACACTCCAGAGTTTTGGCACCCATAGCACATTCATCACTCTCAACACGCCTCATTCTTCTTGTTCGGACATTGACCTGCATAATGCCCAAACTTGGGACATGCAAAACTCTTGACTTTGCTCATGTCTTTTTTCTTGTTGTCTTGAGAGGTAGACTCTCCAATGGCAATCTGCTTGAACTTGCCCTTCTTTGCATGGCTGGCCAGAGCAATGTTCTCATCATCAATCTTGTGCCAACCTCCATTTAGTTCTTCATCTTGAAGTTCTTCCTGAACGAAGTCATCCCACAATCTCGTCCAATCAGGGAGCTTCTCATGTGTCACGAACCCTTTGATGAACGGTTTCCACTGCTTCGTGAATCGTTTGAGTGCCATCCTCACCAATTGTAAATCGCCTATTGTTTTTTTCCGGATTGCCAGTTCATCTCAAACCTGTTGGATTCGGGTGAGATAAGTTGTCATCGTGTCTGATCCAGTCATCTTTGTGTCTTCGAGCTTCTCTCTCAACACCATTTTGCGATTCTTGTTTTTACTCTGAAATAAACTCTTCAGAGCCTCCCACATGTTCGTGGCAGTGCTCTTACCAGAGAAATGAGGGATCAAGTGATCCTTTACTCCATCTAGAATTATGTGCGTGGCTTTCACATCCTTCTGATTGTGGATGACCAGTTGAGCTGGATCTATTGGAGGAGTGATCTGGGTATTAGCAAATTCCTAGATCGCGTTCTCCATCAACACCAACACAATTCTCTCCTTCCAAGGATTGTAGCTGGAAACCCCATCCAAGCCATCCTCAAATCGCAAACTAGTTGCGACCATCTCTACAACCTGTTGAAAAAACTCAAATCCTGTTGCCTGGACCCTCTGCCTGCTGCTACCCGAACCTGCCCGAATTTCTGCGTGTTGCTTGGGGCTAACCAGATTTTTGTTGGTTGCTCAGAACTCTGCCCGTTGCTTGGGACTCCCTGGTTCTTTGCCTGACGACTGTTTCGGTTCTGTGGCCCCTGCGATCTGCATCTGGGCGGCTCTGTGGCCCTGTCTGGTTGGATAAACTAGCGATTGCACTGTCTGGCTGCTAGCCCTGCTGGCCTTGCCGGCGACTGCCTCCTTGGTTGGCGACTGCTGGCCCTGCATCCCGCGTCCTCTTCACTTGGCAGCTGCAACTTTTCACGTGCCTGTGCGCGAATCTCCTCCTCTGCATGCCCGTGCCTTCACTCTTGCTCGACTTGACTCCCACCGGCGACTCTTGCGTACCAGCGATTGACTACTCCATGTCCTTAGCACCTCAGCCGTCGAGTCTTCCCATCCCATGTGCACTTGGTGGCTCCTGCTCCTACACGTCCATGCAGTTCAACCAACAGATCTTTGCTGCCCCTCGATATCTCCAGCAGCTGCTACTTGTGCCACTGCCCAGCCTCCATGCAACCTCCTCAGCCCGTGGCTTACCTTTCACTAGTCCGCGCACTTTCTTCAGCTGACTCTCACGCTCTCTACAGCCGGATTCCTTCCACGTGGATCTTCTCTGTAGCAGCCGATGATCGTATGCTGTACAACGACGGCTGTACAGCTGCTGTACACTGTACTCTTCACATTCTCTGACAAATCTTCAGAGTTCCCATTCTCCTCTCCATCTAGAAAGTGCCTTCCCCTACACCTCTCAACGCACCAAAAATCAAGGCATCCCCTGCATTCATAGTAACTGTATAATCCCCCATCCTGTTTAGGGTTGAGAATGTACATTCCTTTACATGATGAAAAATCTATCAGGTAAAGCCCTACTATCCCACTTAGGGCTATTCCCATCATGTTTCTTATAGCCGTCAGCAGATTCAATAATTCGATCTAATTCTTTTGGTCAGTGAAAGGTCCATTGTCCCCTTTTCTTTTGTTGAAGTAGACTTCTAATGCTTAGGAGACAACTCTAATCATTATTCAGTATTCTAAATACAATTGCAGAATTTCTTTGTCAATCTTGTAATAAATTGGAGTTGTTTATTCTAGAAACCAAAGATTATTGAATTTAAAGGGGCCTGGTGGTTTTACCTTATCCTTTTCGAACTGTAGTAAAACATGGGAATGATTCAATAATTAGATCTAATTCTTTTGGTCAGTGAAAGGTCCATTGTCCCCTTTTCTTTTGTTGAAGTAGACTTCTAATGCTTAGGAGACAACTGTAATCATTATTCAGTATTCCAAATACAATTGCAGAATTTCTTTGCCAATCTCGTAATAAATTGGAGCTGTTTATTCTAGAAACCAAAGATTATTGAATTTAAAGGGGCCTGGTGGTTTTACCTTATCCTTTTCGAACTGTAGTAAAACATGGGAATGATTAGAGAATCCTCCACACCCCACCCAGGACCTTACCTTGTCAGTTCCAGTCATCACTCTGTCTGCAATTAAAATACTTTCTAACCTTTTGGAAATACCTTCCTCCTCAAGTATTCATCCAACCCATTTGCTCTTCCATTTCCATCCCAGACTTCACTCCTCTTAAACATAAAGTTTAGATCTGTTCCGATAAAAACATCATCTCTTTTTAGTAAATTCGGAATAAAAAGGACTCCCAGAAGTCTTTCCTATGTACTTAAGGTCCATAAACATTAAATATAGGGAAAGACTTACCCAGATCCAAGGATTGAATTTTTGTCTAGATGGTTGATTGGAGGAAATTAAAATCCCTCAGTCTGCAAATCCCATTCAATGTAGTGATCAATCCTCTCGATTTTCCACTGGCATCCAAAGCTAAAAATTCCATCTCTTCAGTACACCACCCAAAATCTCAATAGCAGTGTTACCTTGTAACATTGTCTCATGAATCAATAGAACATCTGACTTGTAAGTGACCACTAACCCTTGAATAACACTTTTATTATGGGAAGTGCTCAACCCACTTTTGTTTAGGGACAAAATATCATTTTTAACCCTCCCATGTGCTGTCCCTGCTCTAAGGGTCCCGTGGATGCTCCTTTCTTTGTCAGATGGATGAAAGGTCTCCTCTCTAGAGTGCGTACACCCCAGGAAAGAATTCTCTCTATCTGTAAACCCTCTTTAACTTCAGAATCACCTTTTTGGAGGGTATTAAATGGTAATGATATAAATTCCCACTCTTCACATTTTCTGACAAGTCTTCAAAGTTCCCATTGTTCTCTCCATCTAGAAAGTGCCTTCCCCTACACGTCTCATCCCACCAAAAATCGAGGCTTCCCCTCCATTCATAGTAACTATATAATCCTCCATCCTGTTTAGGGTTGAGAATGTACATTCCTTTTCCATAGCACATGACGGAAATCCTTATCAGGTAAAGCCCTACTATCCCACTTAGGGCTATTCCCATCATCTTTCTTAGAGTGTTCACTAGAGTCAATTTGATCAAATTCTTTTGATTTGTGAAGGTCCATTGTCTCTTTTTCTTTGTGAATTTGAGCATGAAGGGGATGTGAAATATCCCTGATCCCGCTGATCAAGATATTTGCTACTGATCCAATGTTCTGTCTTGCAGATCTGATACACTAGGGGTTTTTGGATGTGTTTCAGTTGTGTGTTTGAGATCTTTAAGGTTATTGCATGTGCATGTTGGTTATTTCAGGTGCATGTTGGTTATTGCATGTGCATGTTGCGTATTTATGGTTTAAACAGTACATAAAGGATGCATGCGGAAGTAAAGAACATCAACTGCCCAATAACATATATTATGCGACTCAAGCATGGAAATACAATAACACACTAGAAATATAGAGTATAATCGTTAGCTAGATCTCATGGATCGTCACTGGAATACAATCAAATAGCATAAAAATACCCGTGATCAGAAGATGAATGTAGATTTGATGCATGCACGGATAGATCGGCATAAATATGCGACTTCGGAGAAATACGATAACTGCTACCAGTTGGAAAACTCGTCCGGAAGGATAGATCGTTAGAATGTGCCGGAAACTGCTCCAATAGAAGCGCCCTGGCCTCTAGACTGGAATGGATGAGTGTCGGATATCAGATCTGGCCTCTGAGGTACTGGATCTGGACCCCTGGGGGGTTTGCGCACCTCTTGGGACATTGGATGCGCCCCAAATGATTCCACCGACGGAATCAACTGCTACAGGGCTCAAAATGATCGTCTCTCCAAATGCGGAACTGGGTTGGAAGGGTTTCCCGGATCTGTCCTGATGCTCCGTTTGCAACCCCAAATGTATTGCCGAAAGAGCTGCGCCCTAAATGGCTGGATAATGCGCTCTGCAAGATTCCACCGTCAAAATCGGATGATAAATGGCTCAATAGAAGTGCCCTGGCTGGATCTCCACTGGGTTGGAAGGAAATTGCAATCTGAGCTCAGACCTCGTGCAGCTCCACAAACCCTCAATTTGACTTGCGCCCTCACTAGCTGAGCTGCTCACACTGTACTTGATACTCCTGGATAGCTCGGTGAAATACCTTGATGGTATCTCCGATGGGTTAGGGTGTGTCTCTCAACACCGAAACCGATCAATGGTGGTGGTTTCCTCCAAAAATCCACAAAACAGCAAGGTCGACTCTCTTCCTCCTCTGGGAACTCTCAACATCAAATCATAACAATGCATAATGAGGAATTAGGTCAAATTCCTCCCTTTATACCATTCCCAATCTAATTCACCATTGACCTAACTTAAGCTAGGCGCTTTTACTCCTAAGGTGAATAATTAATTAATTAAGTCCCCCTTTAGCACCTTTTCATTCTAATTCTTCGTTGACTTAGGCTTAAGTGACTTTTCCTAAGTATTTTGGCTTAATTCATCGTTTAGCCATCAATTCCTCCTTATTTCTCCATCTTGTTCCCTGTTTGTGCCTGACTATAGTCTACGGGAACACATAGACTACTAAGTCTCTCCCTGCTGGCCTACTCTTGGGAACGGGACATCAGAGGATGAAGGTCTCTGAGTCTTTACCACATAGAAATCCTTCTTATCTCCCATAGTATCTTCCAATCCTAAATGTCCGTTGTTTGACCCTTTATTCCCTTGGGGCATAGGATTATGGCTTGGACCGTTATTTCTCATATCTTCTTCTAACCCATCCCAATACATCTCAAAGAGTCCCATTGGGCAATCCTTTTTTCTGTGTATATTGATGACAAGCATTGCATTTCAAAGAGACATTTTGATAGTCCAAAAGTTTAGTGATCTACATTGTCCAAAACCAATATATATAGTCTTAAGTAAGCCATGTCTAAGAGCCATTTCCACGCATACCTTAGCTATAGACCTAGAAGAACTAACTTTGGATCCTTCATCTACACTCTCAAAATGCCTTGGCTGATTACTGATCAACATAAAGACTTTCTCTTGCCACAATTCAATAGGCAAACCAAGAAGCTTTACCCATTCAACCTGTGTATTTATACTATCCCTCCGAGGGTCAAAACAAGGCAACCACAATTTTAAGGACAATTGGGTATTACTCTAGGATTGGTCCTGTTGTTGAATAATCTCTAGATCTCTGCCTGCTTTGAACACAAAAGTTATCCACCCCTTCATGAATAAATGAAAGGAATGGGCGTACCCTAGAATTGTCCTCCAACGATTTTGAATCCACTTGCTCATTGAAATCTTAGAGGCGAATCGACCATGGAACTTTCCCACCAGAGCAAATTCCAAGAAAAGACCCTCACGGAACACAAGTTTCAACTTTTCCTTTCGCAATTTTACCACTTACGTTTTTCTCTTATGAACCCCGTGCTTACTCCCTCTATTCAGAACACGATCTTCTGTCACCTTCTCATAAACCCTAATCCTGCAATCACGACGCAGATTTTCTTCTAGTAGCTTGGAAGTTGGAACCTCTATCTCCTTGGGGAAAATCTTTATGATAATCACTGCCTATGGAAGGATGCTGTGAGTCCTTTGGGAGATGATCAGTGCATGGATGAGTAGCATGGGGAGGTGACTTTATGATGGTACAAGCAGGTGGTGATGGAGGCCATAATATCTAGTACTGTTCCACTGACACATCGAGCTGATTAGAGCGTGGGGTCCATGATTCAGTGTTATTGGACAGCTTCTCACTCTCCTTATGTCCATTACAGTGGTTAGGGTTTGGGGCCAAAAAACCCCCTATTGTACATTCATTCAAATCTGCAAAGGTTCTGACTTTTGGATTATGAGAACTTACTAAGAGAGCTCCAAATGTGGCCCTAGCAATGAAGGGAACATGTAATTTCTGCCAAGTCCTTCTAGTGGATCAACAGAGTAGTCCATGAGATCCTCATCCTCTGCCTGATTCGGATTCTCCTCAGTGTTTACCTCATGCCATCCCATTTTTGCTTTTCCACTTATAAAATAATAATAATAATCTAATTTTGGTGTATGAGACCCCCTTGTTTGTGGGACAAGGGACCCCCTCCGCCCAGCGATTTGACTGGTACAGTGTATGGAAGTATACATATCCTACCCCCCTCTGGATTTGAACTTGTGACCTCTTAGGAGGAAACACATGTTCTTAACCATTAGGCCCACTTAGGCCCACTATGTTCTATACTTTTGCACGAGCATTGCATATATATATATATATATGTTTGACATAAAGCTTCCTTTTACTATTAATAAAACAATATGTACAGAGCTTTTATACAAAATAAAGTGGGCTGCATATGCAGCCTACACCTGTACTAGCACAGAATAAGCAAAATTGAAAAAGTGGGCTGGCTTATGCCAAAATACCCATTACATACAGCCGCAAATAAACATAAGTCCAAAGTTCAAACTTCAAACCACTAAATAGCATTGGCCTGCTCTGTGGCAAGGCATGTCGTTGCCAAGGTGAGAGCGTGCTGACTTGGCAGGGGAAATTCCAGGTGTCTCCCAGCTCATGTTGCAGGGGTCCTGCCCTAGGAATCTAGTGACTGATGTAAATGAGCCATTTCCATCTGGAACGTATGGACCTGCATTGTAATCTTCAAGAACAGGCTTGCACAAATTGGTGCACCGTCATACCACAAGAAATTTGTGAAGTCTCTCTATCATTAAATAAATGTTCATTGCATTTCTTCCACAGAAAGAAAAGAACTTCATTTTGGCCTGCATTTGTTTCTTGCTATCATAATATTTCTGGTATGAACATTTCTTTGACTGGGCTAATTCACGTCACAGGAAGTAGGCTGTTGTTGGATAGCCAAGCGGCCTGCCAACCTTGTGTATGTGTGCATGCACGTTTGCATTCCTATACTATTGTTTCAAGCTTATATGTCCTCTTTGTTCCACTGATGCACTGTTGTGTGCTTATTAAATTTGTTATATACGGTGTGTTGAAGCAACCAAGCTTATATGTTGATGCTGTTGGATGCTTTACTCTATTTCCAATATTTGTTTGAGTTGCGATTATGAGGACAGTTTAGATTTAGAAGTCAGTTTGGATTTAAAGAGATAAAAAAGGTTAAGCATGATATTTGTGTATCTTGCTCATGCTTGAATGGTTCTTGTTTGTTTCTGTAAACAACAGCATATCGAGGATTTGACACAGGAGAAATTTTCTTTGCAACGAGCACTCGATGCCTCAAGGACATTAGCAGAATCATTGGCTCAGGAAAATTCATCTCTCACAGATGCCTTCAATCAACAGGTAATAATTAGGCAGTAGATAATGGCTCTTGTATGCAAACCATATTAAAGATGTGTTTACTGGTCTGATACTATTGTAAAAGTTTATATGCCTGAGAACATTGAAATGGTGCACAAGATTATGCAAGAAATGGTTTTATTATTTGATATTCAAGTTGCAAACTAAGAACAGTGCACTCTGTTAAGCTACCTGCATGTGAGTTTTACTGCTATTTTGGATATTTCTACTTGCCAGCTAATGCTTTTTTTAGAGTTTTTTACTTCATCGTTTTGACCTTTGAATGACTTCATGTTTTTCCTGCTCTTACTTTGTCATGCTTATGTTTGTTCCTCTCTATCCACCCATTTCCCTGCTGGCAACTAGCTATGCTTATTTCACAGTCATTCCGCTCATGAGTCTGTTATCATGCAAATCTGCACAGGCAGATTGGCCTAATAACTATAGGCAAATGAACCCTTGTCACAGTTGGAAATCCTCTCCGTTTGGACTGTTGTTTTTCCAGTCTCAGGGGGTGTCCCTAGAGATGTATACTTCCATCTAACCTAAAAATCTGCACAAATTCCAAGATGATCTGCACACAAAGGACTCTCTCTTGGGCTGTGCATAAACAGTCAAGAGCGAGGGAGAGTTTCAAATGATGTTCTTAAGTGGTTGAGATCATATTCTAGAGATAGATGTAACAACAAAGTGAATGTAAATGAATGAGAGAATGTGCGCCTTAAGTGAGAGGAATTCTAAGTAAGTGCACAATGAACTACCATAACCCTGCAAAAAATAATTTATTCAACAACAGCCAAGAGATTCAGAGAGCTAAAACAAAGCATATTTGTATCAGATCACATATTACCCAAGAGATTATTTGCATCATAGTGAGGCATAGGTGACAAGCTGCCATTGATCTCCTCGCTTGCAGTGAAGGTAGTGGCCTAGGTCTGGTAGGTGGAAGAGTGAGGACCTGTCCGCTGCAACAATACTGTATCAAGAAAGAACTGTCCGACCCTTCCTCTACTTCTCTACTCTCTATATATTTAACTCTCATCTCCTCTAAACCAAGTCGCCCTGACTACTGGAAAAATAAGGAAATAAAGCAGAGCAAGGCAAAGGCTCTGCATGCAAGCTAAATATGACCCCCTTTTTTGATTTTGGAATAGTTTTTTACCTTTCTGTTTGACTATCTTTTCCTCGTCTTCAGAATGGCTTTTCTTGCTGTTTGGAAAAGCTTTCCCTTTTCTGACTGCCTTAAGCCTCTCCATACTGCTGTGTGATTTTATATTAACAAAAATCACTACTGCCACATCATACCAGCGCTGGATTAAGTATCTCTGTGGGAGGATGAACCTGCTGTCAAGTGACCTCCTCACTGCTTGCAACATATTGAAGACAAACCCTCTGCCTGATCTGCTTCCCAGAATTGCGGCCAGCAGCTGTATAGCCCTGTACGGCCCACCCTGCTACTGTACGGCCTACCTGTGGCCTGTATGGCCTATCTGTGGCTGTATGGCCCTGCTGTGCTGCTGTGTGACTGCTTACGTGAGATGTACAGCCCAGATCTGCCCCTGTATGGCCCTCCAGCTGCGGTTCGACCCACCAGAAATTAAGTCTGGCTGCTAGGTATTCTTCACACATACACCACAAACTTTCTGCCCTTCAAAATGAGCTTTTCATTAAGAATGATTCCAAGCTTACAAGGGCTCCCAACTGGGAAATCTGCCCACTGAAGGAAAAAAAAAATTACAGCAAGAACTTGGCTGAAAAACCCTGTTGAAGACAAACCCTCTGCCTGATCTGCTGCTCAGAATTGCAGCCAGCAGCTGTACGGCCCGCCCTGCTACTGTAAGGCGTACCTGTGGCCTCTATGGTCCATCTGCGGCTGTAGGGCCCTGCTGTGCCGCTGTACAACTGCCTACGTGGGCTGTACAGCCCAGATCTGCCGCTGTAGGGCCCTCCTGCTGCTGTTTGACCCTCCAGAAATTAACTCTGGCTGCTGGGTATTCTTCCTCTTGCTGCCCTCTTATTTTCTCCTCCTCCAGACTGAGCAAAAAGCCCTTCTCTTGGTCTCACCAAGAGTCACTGACACTCAGACACTTGTGTTGCTGCTGTGTGTTTTCTCCTTTCACCTTGGCTTCCTTTTATAACATTGAGTTGAATCCCTAACCCTAATCTCCAAAGTGATTGATGGTTGAGATTAGATCTCACCTCACTTGAGATCAACGGTTTAGATTAAGTCTAAATCACTGATGTAATTAAATTACATTTTATTAAACTTTTCCTAACTCAATAATTAAAAAGTCATTCACTTTAATAATTCCTTTAATTAAAGTGAATTTCCAAAGTTTCTGAAAGGTCCTTTGGATGACTTTCACACGTCCGACACTAGACCTGTGCAGAAGTACCTGTTCGAGCTACAATCATCAGCACTCCCACTTAGTGAGGAAGGTACTTCTCGAAGAGCCACCTGGAACCGGTTTTCCCTTCGGTCTTGGCACAATGTCCCACACATCATCCCGCACCATGGCATCCTGATATACCTCCTGATCTGCTGCTTCTTCAATGACGTTACTCATTAATGCCATAAAGTTTGGAAACTTCTTTGGAGGCTTGCTCTTCCTAAATGTGCTCCCGAGAGCCTGAACATGCTCCTGAGCATACTTCAATGTTTACGTAAATCACTTGGGTCTCCTTACAGAGTTGAAGGGTGCTAATTCCTCCTCCCTACCTGAAGTCTGACTCCTTGAACTTGATGCTGTTTAGTGTAGCTCATCCTTCAGAGCCTCCTGCTTCTCGTCCTCTGTCATTGGTAGTGGGTCATGTGACTTCCTAGAAACCAAACTCTCCTCGAACTTAACGTCTCTTCTCGCAACTGTCTTCCTTTGCGCTGGAATGGAGATCCTGTAAGCCTTTGAAGTCTTTTTGTACCCCACAAATATGCCCTTCTTACCTGAGGGCTCCAACTTCGTCCTCTTCTCCACAGGCACATGGATGTATACTGGACAACCAAAGATCCATAAATGTCCTATCTCTGACTTCACTCCTGTGAATGCTTCCTCAGGTGTCTTGTCCCCCAATATCCTGTGAGGACTCCTGTTCTGCACATATATTGCTGTGTTACATGCCTTTGCAAAAAGGAACATAGGCAAATCCTGGTATGTATCATAGCCTTGGAAGAACCGATGATGGACCGATTCTTTCTCTCTGCAACCCCATTTTGTCGAGGGTTGTACGAGACTATCATATCCCTCTTGTTGATGACTGTAGCTCAGACATGTATTTCAACAAGGAGTGTCTAACTTGTGGAAATCATCATTTAATGACTCCTATCCTTTTTGGGAGTTCACTTTATTAATTAATTAATAAAGTGAACGTCTTTTTATAAAGTGAGTTTAATTTAATAAAGTGCCTAAGTTTTGGCACTAGTGACTTAAAAGTTAAATTAAATGTGAGCCATTGATCTAACGAGACAGTGAGATCTGATCTCGTCCGTTGAGATTAGGGATTTGGACCAACTCAATGTTATAAAACGACAGCAAAGGGAAGAGTAGAGAGACACATTGATTATTCACAGTGAGTGAGTAATTTGGCGAGGAGAGAACAGGGCAGCAACAATTGCACATGAATCAAGGTAGCATGCAGATTGAGGCAACCACAAATCAAGTCAACACATAGATCGAGGCAGCACACACAGGTCTGTACAACAGATCTGTACAATTGTACAGATATGTACAAACAACCTCAACAGATCAACAACATGTAGATCAAGGCACTGTGATTTATCAGGTTTGTAGGGTGTTTGTTGTTTTCTTTCTCAAAGCCATTTTCCCGAGTACGAGAGCTCTTGTAAGTTTCGAAGTTATTTTGAATGAAGAACTGATCTTGAAGAGCAGAAAAATAATTGTCCATGTGTGATTTTTCTTTTCTAGTTTTCCGCTGCAAAGTTAAATAATCCTAGTAGTGTAAATCAGATCTGATCTTATTTATCTAGTTGTTCGTTTTAAGAAATTAACATGGTATTAGAGCTATTGCTCTAAGAGAAAAACAGATCCACAATTGTTGAGTGCAAAATTTTCAGATTCAGAGATCTCAACAACAGTGTGCTTGAAGGACTAAGCACAGGACAAACATTTCAGCTAGCAGTCTCAGGTTTGAGGATATGCTTGATGGGGTTTCAAATTTCTTTCCATGGAAGGAAAGAATCACTTTGCTCTTGGAAGAGAAAAACTTATGGGAGAATGTAGATAAGGTCCTTCTAGAGCCAGCGGATCCTGCAGAAAAGGCAGCGCAGGAGGAGGACATAAAGGCACAAAGGGTGATTCTAGATGCTGTAAAAGATCACCTGATCATGCATGTAGCAGAAAAGACCAAAGCAAAGGACTTGTTTGATGCCCAAGTTGGTCTCTTTCAGAGTGATCACCTGAACCGAAAAATGGTCCTAAAGAACAAGCTTAGAGATTGCTAGATGAACAAATTCGACAATGTTACCAGTTACCTTATGAAGGATCACACAGATCAGTGATCAACTTGCAGGTGTTGGAGAGAAGATCTTGGATGCAGAGCTAGTGAATGTAGCTTTGACCGGGTTCACAAAGTCATGAGAACCATTTGTAAAGGGGATTTGTGCACGGGAGAACATCCCAGACTAGCAGAGATTATGGGATGACTGCATTCAAAAGGAGACTCTAGAGGAGTCCAGAGCCAACAAGCAGGGAGGAGGTGAGGAAATCTTGGCTCTCATCACCAAGGCTAAGAAAGGCAAAGGTAAAATCAAGAAAGGTAATAGTCAGGGAGAGGGACAACAATCTGGATAGAAGAGGGACTTGAGCAAGCTCAAGTGTTACATTTGTCACAAGAACGGTCACTACGCTTCTCAGTGTCCAGAGAAGGAGAAAAGCAAAGGGAAGGCACAAGAAGTAGCAACCACAACAAAGACTCAATTGAGTGAACTTGCAACAAAGTTCGAGAGAGATTTCTCTCTAGTTTCCTGCCTTTCGACCATCACTATTGCTAGGAGTGTTTGGTATTTAGATAGTGGTATCTCTCACCACATGACGAAAGCTCGAGAGATGTTCAACGGATTATCAAAGGAAGACTCAGAGCTACACTTAGAGCTTGGCAATGATTCCAAGTATGCAGTGAGGGGTCATGGGACAGTTTAGTTTCAACTTGAGTCAGGAGGATCCTTTGATGCAGTTACCTTCCATAGGGGGTAGGTGTTCATCTGCCTAGAGGGAGCCAGTCCCGACACTGCCGTGAAGATTGTAGTTGGGGAAGGGAACTTTTGTAGGCTTTAGGGCAATCCTGTTCAGGCATTGGTGCACAACAGTGAGAGCCTGTGCGAGCTGTGGCACATGGGACATCTACATCACAGAGCACTACCCATACCGAGGAAGATGGTCACCAGACTTCTAGGCTTTAGTCTGGAAAAACAGGGGGTGTGCAGAGGTTGTGCTCTTGGCAAAAATGTCAAGGCTTCATTTCCTAGCAGTAAGACTCAATCCAAAGGGATTTTGGATTTGATACATTCTGATGTTTGCGGGCCTTTGTCAGTTGCTTTGGTGTAGGGTGCATCTTATTATGCAACCATCATTGATGATTTCTCCAGGAAGACCTGTATCTACTTCACGAGAACCAAGGATGAGGTTTTCAGTTGGTTCAAAGAGTTCAAAGCTCAGGTGGAGAACTTGACAGGGAAGAAGATCAAGGTGTTGAGGACAGACACTGAGGGTGTGTATACCTCCAATGAGTTCAAAGATTTCTGCAAGAAGGCAGGGATCAAGAGGGAGAAGACAATGGCTTACAACCCACAACGGAATGGAGTTGCAGAGAGGAAGAATTGGTCTATTATCAGTGCAGTGAAGGCCATGATCCATGATCAGAGTCTGCCCATGTTTCTGTGGGCTGAAGCATGCAACATAGTTGTGTACTTGCAGAATAGGAGCCCTCACACGATATTGGAAGACAAGACCCCAGAGGAAGCATTCATAGGTGTGAGCCCTGAGATAGGACATCTTAGGATTTTTGGTTGTTTAGTCTACATCCACATTCTTGTGGAGAAGATGACAAAGTTGGAGCCCTCAAGTCAGAAGGGCATCCTAGTAGGATACAATGAGGATTCAAAGGCTTACAGAGTCTTTTGCCATATCAGCGAAAGACGATGGTGAGACAAGATGTCAAGTTCGAAGAGAACTTGGCATCAAGGAAATCTCATGAGATTCCTACAGTTGCAGAGGATACACAACATGTGGATCCTAAGGATGAGTAGAGCGGAGAGACTTCTAGTGTAGGAGGCTAGCTTTCGGGGGAGGAGCAGTTGGCTCCCTCAATGTCAGCTAGGAGGCTCAGGTGGTTTGAGCAGACTTTGAGAGATGCTCAAGAGCATGTTGAGGCTCCCAAAGACCACATTCAGGGAGAGCAGACCTTCGCAGAAGTTTTCGACTTATATGGCTTTGATGACCAACATCATAGACTCAGAGCCTTCCAACTTTGAGGAAGCATCCAACCAACAGGTTTGGAGAGATGCCTTGGTGGAGGAGCACAACTCCATCATGAAGAATGATGTTTGGGAGATTGTACCGAGACCAGTAGGAAAGTCAGAGGTGACCTCCAGATGGTTGTACAAGATCAAGCATGCAGTAGATGGTAGCGTGGAGAAGTACAAGGAGCGATTCGTGGCTCGAGGATTCTCTCAAAAAGAGGGAGTAGACTACGTGGAGACTTTTGCTCCTGTAGCCAAATATTCCTTGTAATACCCCAAGGCCGAGCCCCGGTTATAATTATGGATGTAACATGTTTTGTAGGTAGGTGAGCCAAGTATATATAAGCTGGTAGGCTTAAGTGTTTATTAGGCTGGAGAGCCTAGATGTTAAAGGCCAAGAGCCTATTTTGTACATGTAAATATTCATATTATTAATATAAACAACATCGCTGCGTGTAGACCTACCACAAAGAAAGAGTATGGGGGACTAAACTCCACTAGACTGGGTAAGGGAGTGGGGCTGAGAGACTAGGAGAAGGGGCTAAGCTTGAGGGCTTAACCCAAGGGAATATTATAATGTATTTCCTTAGATTACTAAAGTTTGGGGAAATAAACCCAGTTATCCTAAGTTCCGTTAGGAGGAGGAACGGGTTCCAAGTGCTGAGGGACGTGCTCCTGGAGAGCCAAGTGTCACCCAGGACGCATGCAGATTTATGTGTGAATTTCCACCATTATGGGGGTTCACGAACAATTTTGGCCATCTTTCCTGAGGAGTTCGCTCTCAGCATTTGGACCAAGCGAGCCATCCGTTGCCTGATTCACTCACGCATTTAGCAGGCATGTAGTCGGCCAATTCCGCCATTGTTGAACCCTTTACCTTCGTGAATTTGTGTAAATTGCTGAGCTGTCCCTTGCCTTACGAGAGTTTGCTATTGTGGTTACTTGATTGACTTAAGGGCTGGTTTGAAGAGGCAGGTTGTCAGGCCTGTGGGAAACTCTCCTAGGTGGGAGAGTGTGGATAGAAGAAGCAGGTTGTCAACTTGGTTGAAAACTTAAGAATCTTTGGATGCCCTGTTTACTTTCACATTCCCAAGGACAAAAGTGTTAGAATATAGAAGATGGTATGCTCGTTTTACCATTGACGATACCCTCGTCACCCAACCACAGGCCGAAGCCTCCCTTCGAGCACCTTAACCTTGACTGAGAATTCCTCTGGAAGCAAACCCTAGGCTAGATAGCCAAACAAAGAGTAGCGCATCAATCCCCAAGGATAGCGCATCACAAAAAAAGCTAATCAGATGTTCCAAACCCTAGCCAAGAGATATTCAAGCCAAAACTGAGAACTTACTGCTGCTGCAGCTGCACCAACTCTTCCTCCAAACCTGCGCACCAAACTGCAACTGCAGTGCGCACCAAACTGCAAAACTGCAATTCTGAGATGCTGCAAATGAGAACTGGCGCCCTGTATTTATAGTAATCCTGCCCCAGCCAGTTTGCTGGGGCCGACTTCTCCTTCTGAGGATGTGTGTGTTCAATATATTATTATTAATTCTGGCCGACTTCTTCTCTTGGAGGCTAATAACCTAATATAAATTATCTTCTTGAGCCGACAAGGCTTCTAGGGTTATTAGCCAACTCATTAGGGTTTCTCTTGCTCCCCGGAGTCTTCTATTCTTGTCAGGTTCACACGTGGGGGTAAATACCTCCCGCAGCTACCATAATATTAACACTCCCTCCTAGCTAGAGAGGTATTTACAGGTAATGGACTTGAGCACAAAACACACCATTTACCCGGTAGCATCAATATAGTCATCTAGACTATTTCATGACTAGATCATGAGCATCACCATCACCATCAGCTGCATCATCTCTCGAAACCATACTTCATCTGAGTAGTTAGATATGATGCTGGATAAGTCACTCTCACCATAGAGTGATACAAGAGGAGTAAAAGCTCTGAACTGTTTTTCGTCTGGAAAATCTCTGTTCATCATTCATCTGAATGATCATTGTCTCCAATAACCTGCTGATAGTCTTCAAGGCAATTAGAACAAGGATAGAACGCACCTGTGTCTATTCATAGTAGTACATAACTACAATCCAGTGGTTAACTACCACATCAAGTAACACACAAGTACTTGATCAGCAACGTATGGTTGCGAACGGTGAAACATATTCACCACAGTAGTCCTCATCTACTGTCATATAGTCTTCATAACAAACATCTGA
>JASDQU010736195.1:120235-144495 GCA_032191745.1 Picea mariana
TAATTGTCACTTTATAACTTAAGTGACATATTTCACTTTTGACTTAAAACTCCTAAGTCAAAGTGAAATTAGAATCATAAAGTAAAGTATGAGGGTAAAAGTCTTCCCCCTTTGTGCTTAGAGACTCATAAGCACATGGGGACCACTTTCCAAGGTACCCAAATCTCAACAGTATTGGTGTATGTGAGCTGCCATCAAGGGGGAAACGTGATGTGCTGTAATTTCATATCATATGGCTTCCTGTCTAGATTAAGGGGTGTTGTGGAGAATGTGTGTAATATTCATTGGTGGTCACGTGGCAGCCCACTATCTGGGTAGTTTAGGTCCTTAATGGGCCGACCAGTGAGTAGTTGTGGGTTGTTACACCCATTATTACACTTTATTGTATTTTATTCTAGGAATGACCTAGTCTTCCTTTGGGAGCTAGTGTCTTAAACCTTAAATGATTAGTATAAATACACACCAATCACCTCATTTGTAATCATCTCATTCAAGTGAATTCATTCATTCTTTTGCCTAAGGGCACGTATACTATTTCACTCTACTTGTGAACATCTTCTTGTGATCTATGTTAAGTGCTATTACATTTCTGCTATTTCTTCTTGTTGGATTAGGGTTTGTTAAAGATATTACTGTAGATCTACCATCTCTTATAATCTCAACATTTTCGAGCTTTGTTGGTGTTCCATAGTACACATGTCAACTGTTGCTGGGTAATGTCCATAATGAACTACTTATTTTTTATTTAAATTCATGTTTTAATGGCTGGTGTGAAAATAATTACATGTAACCTGTATTGAGCTTATATCTTGAACACGTTCTCACAATTCTTACTTGTTTGCAGTATTAGTTTGGCCTTCATCTTTGAGGAACTGGAAGAATCTCTGTGAAGTCTAGTTGTATTTTATGCAGTAGTTACTGGACTCTGATGATGATATTAAAATGATTATTCTCGGAGTCCTACTTAACCAAATGAACTTGCAAATAAGATGTCTGTGATAACATTCTTTTAATACTTTGATAGGATGTGACAGGGTGCTGTTGTCAATCAATTGAAAACTGATTTGGAAAAGAAGCGAGAGGAGATCAGGGCTCAGCTGGTAAGCTTTAGTTACATGGTTCTGGTTATTGATTTTGAATGTTTTATCTGTGTTTTCTATATTCCATGATATTTCATGAATTTGTTAGGTTTCCTATGGTTTAATTTAAAGGATTAGGCTTCCTTCCATGCCTTACTAGAAACTGTTTATGCCCAAGCCTTTATCAAACGAGCAACCGGAAAGGTAGAAAAGAACCTGCTGTTTTCTGCCAAATTCTCCTAACCTGAACTTTTGTAGTGTTCATAGAAGCAAAGTTTGAACAAAGTATATCAGTTGTAATTATTATCCAGTTGCTCAAACATTTGTAGTAATTAACCCTTCAATAAACCAGAGAAACATAACTTATAAGCAATCACAGGAATTCAAACACTATATATGTAGATTGTCATTAGCAACTTTGAAAATTGTGAACTAAGCTCACGATACTCTTCACAGTTAGAATAACTTTCCTAACTCTCGTCTGTAAACGTTATTTTTTGCAAGGCTTTTTTATGTGATTGCAAATTTTGCAATTACACCTGCAACATTATCTGACTCTTCGTGCCTGGTTAGTTCTAAAGTAAAATTTGCAAATGATGGTTTGACAACATCATTTGGCCTTGTTTGTCTTGTGATGGTAGGACTCAGGAGTCCTATGTTGCTGATGCAGATCATGAAAATTTCAGAGCCTCTCTTTTGGTCCGAAAAATTGTTAGGCTAAGTCATTTTGTTTGGTGAATTTGAAGGTTCAGATTCGAAATTCACCGAACTTAAGCAAATTCGAACAAATTCGTTCAAGTTTGCCTTCGATCAGTTTCCTTGAAGTTTGTTGAAGTTTGAATTTCTTTGAAGGTTAAGAAATTGAAATAAAAACCCTAAATGTAAACACTGGTTCATTCATTTGATCATTTCTTTGGCTTTTGAATACCCTTCAGGGTCCTGCCCTCTCTCATAGTGACAGATTTGGAGCCCTCTCGAGTCCCACCCTCTCTCACATATCCTGACTGACGACTTCTCCTGAGTCACAACTTATGAACTGTAATCACAATCGGGCGGCGTCTATAGGCTCTCACATACCCTGACCGGTGATGGTGACTCTTCCTGAGTCACGACTTACAAACTCCAACCATAGTCTGGCAGTGGCTACAGGCTTTGAGGCCGGCCACAGACTTCGATGACAGCATCAACCCTCAATTTCATTACATATTTTTTTATTAAATATTAGAGAGTTCATCTTTCCTAAATCTCCATAGTTTTTATTATATTTTTTATTACTTTGAATTTGTTATATTTTCAATATACTTTTTATTAATTTTATATTTTATATTTTATCAGGCTGAATTGAGTTTATTATAGCTATAGCCTTGACCCTCAATTGCATTGAATTTTATTATATATAATATTCCATTTTGAAAATTTTGAATTTTATATTATCCTGAACATAATGTTGAATTTTAACTTGAATTTTATCATTTAACTTTTCACTGTCGAATTCTGTCTAACTTCAAGGTTTTTGAACTTGAACATGAACTCGAACCAGGTGACTTGGCTTATAGGAAGGCCAGGGCACAGTGGCATCAAGATATTGAGTCGATAGGATGGGACTATGCTGATGCCATTTGTGTAATATATATTGCCTTCAAGTCTCTTCAATAGAGGTTACAAATCCTTAAAAATCACTGAAGAAAGGACCTCAGTCTAAGAAGTGGTTGTAGAGTATGCATGTCCCATACTAATCACATGCCTGAGTTGCATGGATATGTTATCTGAAACGGAAACAACAACTTTTTTGAGAATCTGGATATGATACAATGTGGAAACAGCATATATATATATATATGAAAATTTCAGAGTACCATTCATCTATTAAAAGCCATGAGATATGAAAATTTCAGAGTACCATTCATCTATTAAAAGCCAAAAAGAGGGTTGGTATTCTGAAATTTTCATGGCTTATATATATATATATATATATGCTGTTTCCACGTTGTATCATATATAGAAACACCACGAGACATGAAAATTTCAAAATACCATTCATCAATTAAAAGCCACAAAGAGAGTTAATAGTCTCAAATTTTTTGATTAGGCTCAAAGACTTGCATAATTACAGTTAACACTCTTGGCTCCCTCTCGTTAACCTTTTTCTGGAAGGAGCCTTCTCTTTTTATAGAGTTTCCATTACATCTAAGTACTATATTTCAGAATATATCATCAATTAATTGGACATATGTGGGTTGACGCATGTCATAGCTATTACAATCATTGACAAGACTTCAAGTGCACACGAAGTTAAAAGCATTGCTGAAAGTTGTGCTGCTTTGCAATGCTCGATTCTTTCTGCACACTTGCAGTTTGTGCTGTAATACACACAACACTAGCTGATTTGTGAAAAAATTGTTAAGAATATAGATACATGGGTTGGACTTTTCTCATTTTTATAATATAGAAATTTTGTTTCCTTTCTGTGTAGCAGTACTACTTGACCCTTGAGGGCATGGTTAGTTTTGGTCTTATGCTTTGGTCACGTTCTTTTGTATGGTATTATACAAAGTTGATTCTTTTCTTTAATATATTTATATATCTAGGATGATTTGGATATGTGACATTGCCATACTGGTAAATTCCGGTGTTTCATGCAGTTCTCAAGCCACAGTTGTTCACACTGATTTTTATTTGGGTTGTAATCTGACTTTTGTTAGTCTAATTGTGTGTCTCAAAGAAAGTGCAACTTTGCTAATTGGAAAGGTTGTAACTTGAATTGTGTAGTGTGTTTTCAGTATGAGGTTGTAGTACCCTAGGTTCTCATGTTTAGTTGGTTCTGAATCTTTGTGTAATGGAACAGTTGGCTCTAAATACACTGAAAATGGAGTCTGACAATGCTCAACTAGAATGCAGTGCCGCAGATGAGCGGGCAAAGATGCTTGCTTCTGAAGTCATTAGTTTAGAAGAAAAGGTAATCACTTKCCATTTTGGTTTTATTTCTGTGATTGTGTTCTGGTTTTATTCCCATGTACCTTTTCCTGGTTCTTACAGAAAAGATGTGAACCCATGTCTATATTTGAGATTGCATATTGTAGTCTAATTTGCATATGTTTGAATGGATTTGACTCTTATTGGTASTTGGGAATAATAGCTACAGTGTTGTTAATAGAATAGTTTAGAACAACAGATGAACATGAACTTTTACTGTCAGTGTAAATATTGAACAGTATTTTCAGCAATCAATGAAAGATACTGTCTAAACGAATTACTTTCAACCCACTTGATAAATAATGTGTAATATTAGTGTATTATTATAATAAGAATAGTCTTTTGATAAAAAAATACATCAGGATTCTAGGTAATTGCATGTGGACCACAGGAATGCCAGGAAATTCCCAGTCTACATAAGCTAAAAAGGCTGACATATGAGCTTGGGACTCTAGGAATATTTTGTCGAGTTTATGCAGTATTACACATTATCTATCAAGTGGGTTGAAAGTGAAACTGAAAGTAATTCTTTATCGAGTGGGTACCTTTCTAATGGGGGTAATTCATTTTCTACCAATGCAAGATTACCTACTTTAGAACGGAAGTTACTTTACACTTCCTTTCTAAAATTACACAACTGAAGGATTAATCCTGAATATTAGTGTCTTGCTTCCTATTTTATATCAGAGTTACACAGAAGAAAAGATGGGAAAAATAGGAGAAAGAAAAGATATACTTATATATCATCCCATACTTCAAATGTTTCTTTTCCATATGTGAAAGATGAGAGAGAGAGGTTACATAACGTCGTTTTTGTTTATTTAATTATCACCAAAGTACTTTATTAATAACTTAATGCACTACCATTAAGTTAATATAATGTAAGTACATAAAGTACTAGATGACCATTGGTTAATTAATTACATTAACATTTTAAACAGAAGGGATTTGCGTCTTATGTTTCTCTCTTGTTCTTGAAGGTTTGTAATGCTTGGCAAGGAATATGTTTTTGGTCTGTAATTGTTTTCTATCTTCTGGTATGTTTTTGGGACATTGTAATTGCTTACCTTTGAAATGACTTAGACAGGCACTCAGGTTAAGATCAAATGAGTTGAAGTTGGAGAGACAACTTGAGACGTTAAATGGGGAACTTGCTTCCACTAGGTATTGCTTCAATTTTAGGATACTCCAATTTAGTTATTATTTTATTTGCTCTATATATTTCTTGCAGTGAACAGCATTATCTAATAAATATTGATACTTGTTCAAGATTTCAATAAGTTTATATTTGTTGTGCGATTTGGAAGTTATTCAGCACAGAATGTTAGAATTCTAATATTCGAAAAGTGATACACATTCTCTTCAATGTCTAGTTTGTAGGTTTCAACTTTTGATAAAGATCTCAAGCGTTCCTTTTATTTTCTTTTGGACAATATCTTCAATAATCACATCTGAAAAACATTATACTGACAGTATTCTACTAGTCTCTAATTCCCTGTAGCCATTGTACTATCACATTGCAACCATTTTGTCAATTTGATAATAGTGTAGTACAACTTACCTAAGCAGCATTCTACGTGGCTAGCTTGAGAAGTCTGGCAGTGGGTGGTGAAAACAAACTGTCTATGTTTGATAATTTCATCTTCTAAAATCTCATCCAGTGTTTGGATGCTTGATGGCACTAGCTGTAGTCTATGAGGAGCTCACCTAAGATCTGCTTGTAGAGTGCATGCGAAAAATCCGGGTCCTTCCTATAGGTTTACATTGCATTGTCTGTGTTAACTTATGTGAAAGTTCAGGCTCATTTCATTGAGCTTGTGAATGATCAAATGATATTTACCTTTAGAGACGTTATGGTTTCTGTCATTGAATGTGCTGCATATATAATCAGATCAACAATATAATGAATTTTTTTGTTAAGATTCACAACTGAAAGCATGAGCATTGAATGGAATCAAAGACCAATCCAAATTGTGCAATAACTGAGTTGTTGAAATTTTGAGAGAATGCCTTTGATTGCAAATTCAGAAATTTCACCTTGACCTTGAGGTTTCCTGGATCTATTTCCTGTGAATTTTTGGCCTTAGGTCTGAATCTGAAATTTACAGCAGCAATTCACAAGGCAGCCCAATAAAATAAATACCAAACAAGTGTACTTCAATACCACAAATTTTTAGCTCTTAGGGCACACTTTCCAAGCATGTAACGGATCTGAAAATACTTTATTACAGCGGATTATGCATCAACAAATCTGCTACTTTGTCTTCTAGATATGTTTTAAATCACTTGACAATTTCTGCCCGATGTTACGTCAAAGCAATATGCATAACTAGTGCTGGAATCTATTCAATCATAAATATAACATAAGCTGAAATTCAAATCTGCAAGTACACAACATTTGCTCTGCCGGAACACTGATATATATATATATATATATATGTATGTATGTATGTATGTATATATATAAGATGAAGTGCATGTGCATACCAACAGTTCAATACAAGCTGGTACAATTCAATCTTTCCAAACCCTTGCTAAGGAGGCCATAAGAAAACCGTAGCCACCAACTCCTCCTAGCTAGGAAGCACTCCCAACCAAAGCTGGTCACACAACCAAAGATCCTCAACAAGCTAGCACACACACTGGCAAGTCCACCCTTGATTCTTCATCACGTTAGTTTCACACAAACTCTTTTCCACATTAGTGCTCATCTTCCTTAGGGCTAACAAACCCTACCCAACTTGCATCACGGAAGTACAGGGATTATAAAACAACTCTAGCACTAGCCTTCAAGTCTACATGTCCATTCGAGGGTTTAAGACTTCAATTCTTTCATCAACACAATCACCAAGACCTCCATCGAATATCAAGAGTACAATAAACAAGTCTTCTTCCAAGCAAGGTATCACTCTAAGCTCAAGACTCATTAGGCTAGGCTCTTCATGTCTTCTCTAGGGTTGAAACCCTAGTGCTACCTCCTCTTGCTTCACTACAAGAGCCACGACTTCTACAAGACAAAACATCAACTTCTCATGCACTATGTTCTCCTTTAGGGTTTTCTTCCATAGCACAAAACCTAGCGTCATTTTTCACATCACAAGAGTGCACTATCCAAGAACATACAAGAGTGCGCTATACGAGAGATGCACAAGTGCTCATGAAAGAAAGAAATGCTTCAAAATGATTTGGGGGAAGGTTGTCGAACTTTGCATGAATATCAAAAACTTGAGAAATAAGGTTTTAGGTGGAGGTGGAAAAGTCGCCTGGTAACGCTTGAAAGTACCAAAAAGAAACTTAGCATCATCAACAATGTTGGAGATAGCCCATATAGGCATAGGGCTTGGCCTACTTGAAGGAAGAGTAACTGGTGCAGATGGGAAGTCATCATCATCATGATTGATTAATGGAGTGGGATTGACAAGAGCATTGACATCTGCAACATGAGAACTAGATAAGCCACCGATGAGAACATCGTCAATTGCAACATGAGGACTGGATGAGCCAGTAACAAGAATGTTTCCATATGTAACATGAGCCACTGATAAGATTATCCCGAAGAAGTGAAGAAACATCCACAATAGGAAGGTTGGATGGGTCGTCTATAGAGTCCTTAGTGGCCACATGTGACATGACTCTAGCTAAATATTGTAGAAGTAATACTTGGGAGAGTGCTTGTAGAAGTAGGAAGAGGATCAATGTCATACCGTGAAGGAGAAGGGTCCAATAAGACATGGCAGGAGTCATCTAAAAGAGGTCTTCCATAGTGATGAGAAGAGGCATGATCTACAGAAGCATGCCAAGAACCATTTAAAGAATCTTCTAAAAGAAGTAATGGGAGAGATCCTAGTGGCAAATTGTGAGTATGAACCTCGTCAAAAGTAGCCTCTCTATATTCAACAACCTGGTGAGTGGTGGGATCAGATAGGTGGTATCTTTGAAAGGATTCACTGAAGTCAGCCAGAGTGGAGCACGATTTAGAAGATGTTCATATGTTTTTCCTTTCATTAGGAGTATGGGACCATTCATGAGATCTAAAGATTATGAAAAGAAAAATAGATGCTTTGTTTCCAGACCATTTCTCATATGGAGTCATACTTTAAACAACATGAGTCAAGGTTTGATTGATGATATGGGCCACACAAACCATTGCCTACCCCTAGATTAAAAGTTGCATCTTTATGGATTGAAACATGTAGTGAGCCATCTCCATGATAGCCCTATTCTTCCGTTCAACTACTCCACTTTGTTGTGGAATATAAGGAACAATTATCCGCCGAGAGTTGCTGTGTGAAGTGAGAAATGATTGGAAATCCTTGTTGGTATTCACTTCCTCCATCAATCCTAATACACTTAGTCTTCCTCTTGCTTTGATTATCCACTAGAATTTTGAATTCCTTAAACTTCCCAAACACCTCATCCTTGGATTTGATGGTGTATAGCCAAAGAAATCGGGAAAAATCATTAGTAAAGGTGAGGAAGCACTTGACTCCCTTGAGAGAATTGATGGCCATGGGGCTACAAATGTCACTATGAGTCAGCTCAAGAGGCTGAGAAGCTCGCCTTGCTTTGTCCTTAGGAAAGGATTCTTGATGATGTTTTCCCATCACATACCCCTCACAAACACCATGGGTGGTTCTATTTGTGGAAGGTTGTCTGCCAGATGTAGATGACTCATATGTCATAAAGATCCAAAGTTGGTATGATTGAGACACTAGTGCCATAACAAACTGGTGTCATCAGCATTGGCCACCATAGTAAGAAACCCTTTCCGCTTCAAAGGAGTCTTCTCCAATTTGTACATATGATTGGATTCATTGCAATACCTTGAGGTGACCACGTTAAAGCCATCACTCATGTCCTTTACAACCCATTGATCTAACTAGAGTTCTGCCTTTCTATTGGTGTGTGTATTGTGGTAAATGTTAAGTTTTGGTACCTTGGGAAGTGGTCCCCTAGTGTTATTGATGTGCCTAACTCTAAAGGGGGAAAAGTACCCCTCCCTCACTTTACTTTATGTTATAAAGTCAAAGTGACTTTATGAGCTCATTAATAATAAAGTGACCTAGGAAACTTAAGTAAAGGGGGAGATTTAATCTCCACACTTGATCTTTGAAAGCTAAGATTTAATCCTTGTCTTTGAATCCTAGGTTATCCTAATGAGATAACAAAAGCAAAAGAGAAGAGGAAAAGGGGGCGCATTTTGTTCACTTTGAGAGGAAGTAAAGAGAAGTGAAGAGAAGCGGAGAGAGTGGTTTTTGGAGACGAAGAGGGAGGGTGCACTCAAGGAAGAGGGCGCACTTGCCGAAGAGGGCACACTAGATGAAGAAGGGCGTGGATTCCAAGGAGATGGTACAGCACATTTACTGCATTGAGCTGGGCACACATTCCAAGGAAGAGGGCATGACTTTCAAGGAGGAATTTAGGCTGCTAACTCAGAGATAAGTTGGCTGTCATTTAAGCTCAGATTCTCAGCTGTAATTTTTCCTTTAAAAGCTCCATAATATAATTTCCTCTTGACTGGTTTACCCCTTGGGGGTTTTTCTAGGGTCATGTTGATAAAAAATCATTGAGTAAAATTCTGTGGTGTGCATGTTTATGATCAGCATTTAAAGTGTAAAGATCAGAGGTGTATTTCATGTTTTTGATGACTGTTGAAAGAAGTATTTAGGACAGCAAACATTCCTTAAACTAACCTTGAAACAGCAGCATTAAAATGAGCTTGAAATCAGCAGTTAAAGGCAGCTGTTAGTGATATTCTAAAAGTCCAAAAGCAGACCTGTTAGCAACCTTTGAAGAGTGGTTAAACAGACCTGTGTGAACAGCCTAAACGGCCTCAAATTTCTTCATGGTATCAGAGCCTAAGGGCACAAGAGAGCTGGAATAAATTGCAGACAGTGGACAGAATTTTTTAACTCACCTTGACAGCAGATTTCTTTGGTCATTTTTCATCAGTTGGCAGCCATGTCAGTTGGAGGGTTGAGGGTGGAGGATAGGCTAGTAGGAGCTGGTAATTGGTCTCCATGGAAGGCTAGGATAGTTTTGATTTTGGAGGAGGGTAAGCTATGGGACATTGTGGAAAATCCTGTGGTCCCTCCTACAGATGCAGTGCTCTTGGCAGAGTTTAGTAAGAGAAACATCAAGGCCAAGAGGACTATCCTAGATGCAGTCAAAGACCATATAATTCTTCATGTGTCTGGTAGGGACTTTGCAGTTCAGATGTGGCAGTCCTTGTGTAGCCTTTACTAGAGCCCAAAACAAAACTAGAAGATGGTGCTCTAGGACAAATTGAGGGGCACTAAGATGACTAAGACTGATATGGTCGCATCATTCCTTACGAGGTTTTCACAGATACGTGATGAGTTGGCAGCTGTGGGGGAGGTAGTGGATCCAGTAGAGTTGGTGAGGACAACCTTAAATGGTTTCTCCAAACCATGGGAGTCCTTTGTACGAGGCATTGTAGCCAGAGAGCATATTCCTAGGTGGGGGAGGCTATGGGATGACTTTGTACAGGAGGAGCTCAGGATTGGCTCAAGATCTTCTAGTCAGCAGCGTGGTGGGGCTGATGGTGAGGATCTTGCTCTTTCTGCAAAGGGCAAGAAGAAGACCAAGAAGGGTCCCAAGGGTGGGTCCAAGCAGCAACAGAAGGGAGGTGAGCAGAAGAGGGATATGAGCAAAGTTAAATGCTTTGCTCGTAACAAGATGGGGCACTATGCTGGACAATGTCCCAACAGGAAGAAGAAGTAGGGTGGTACAACAACATCAATTGAGGAGGATGAGTTCGCCTCTCAGTTTGAGAGGGAGATTTCCTTGCTTGTCAATCTGTCTACAGTTGAGACACCATCTAGTCTATGGTACATAGACAGTGGAGCATCCAGTCATATGTCTGATGTTAGAGATCACTTTCCCGATCTTACAGAGTTAGGGGTAAAATTGGAGATAGTGCTTGGGAATAACACCATAGTCAGGGCGATTGGGCGTGGCACAATTTCCTTTCAGAGGGAGTTGAGGCCACCCATGGTGTTCATAGACGTCTTGTATGTCCTTGGGCTGAAGAAGAACCTGATATCAATTTCCACCATTAAGTTTAGGGGATTTGAGGTGTCTTTCCGAGGTAGTCAGGTCCTCATTCACCCTAAGGGGTCCAGTATCACATCAGCCAGAGTGATTGGGACTTGTGAGGGGAAACTGTACAGACTCATCTTTCATCCATTTCATGCTTTGGCTTGTAGCAACAACAACAGTGAGTTGTGGCATAGGAGGATGGCTCACTTGCATCATGGAGCTTTGAGGGTGTTGAGAGAGATAGTGGCAGGATTGCCATAGTTCGACATTGAGCATCAGGAGGTTTGCAGGGGGTGTGCTCTTGGGAAGTACATTGGGATAACAGGACCATGCCATCAGTTTCCTTGGGTGGATGTGAGTACTATGTGACATTCATTGATGACCACTCTAGGAAGACTTGGATCTATTTCCTGAAGACCAAGAGTGAGGTCTTCAAGAGGTTCCAAGAGTTTAAGGCTCTTGTGGAGAACCAGACAGGGAGAAAGATCAAGGTCTTGAGGTCGGACAATGGGGGTGAGTATACCTCCACAAAGTTTAGAGATTTCTACATCTAGGAGGGTATTAGGAGACAGTTGACCGTTCCTTACAACCCCCAGTAGAATGGGGTTGCTGAGAGGAAGAACATGGCTATTGTTGGTGCAACGAGATCTATGTTGCATGATCGAGGGTTACCATTTTTCTTATGGGCCGAGGTTTGCAGTACTGCAGTGTATCTGCATAACATGAGTCCACATAGAGCTCTGGGGAGCAAGACTCCTGAGGAGGCCTTCACTAGGAGGAGGCCAAATGTTGGACACCTTCGCATCTTTGGGTGTTTGACTTTTTCTCACGTCCCTTCTGAGAAGAGGACAAAGTTAGATTCCTCAACGGAGAAGTTGATCGTGGTTGGATACAACGAGGCCTCAAAGGCCTTTCGAATCTACATACCAGCACTGAGGAGAGTTGTTGTGAGGAGAGATGTTAGATTCAAGGAGAATAGAGCCTTCCAAAGATCTTGTGAGTTGAGAGACAAAGTTGAGGAGGTCCCACAGATACAAGATGATGCATCACAAGGGACACAGCCTCATGTGTCCAGTACACCGAGTTCAAGGGTGACTAGTCCACCCAACACAACTACCTGATCACAAGTGTTTGGTACACAGACCACAGGTGCACGTGCTTCAAGATCTCAGACTTCAATGGTGAGATCTATGGATGAGATTGAGGGGCATGAGGGAACTGCTCCACAGGAGGTTACTTCAGGGAAGAAGAAACTGAGATGGTTTCGGGAGACCTTAAAGGAAGCCAAGGAGTATGTTGGTGAGCCCAAGAAGTTGATGAGAGAGAGCAGAGTACCAGAGAGGTTTGGTTCCTACTTGGCCATGGTGACTAGTAGGTCTGGAGAGATGCCATGCAGGAGGAGTATGATTCCATTATGCAGAATGATGTGTGGGAGGTGGTGCCTAGACCAAAGGGGAAGTCAGTGGTGACTTCCAGGTGGTTGTACAAGATTAAGTATGCTGCAGATGGTAGCATTGAGAAACACAAGGCTCGATTTGTGGTGAGAGGATTCTCTCAGGTTGAAGGGATTGACTGTGATGAGACAATCGCACCAGTTGCGAGATATACTTTCCTCGGGATTATTATGGCCATTGCAACAGAGATGAGTTGGAAGATCCATCATATCGTTGTGAAGACAAAATTTCTAAATGGTCTTATAGAGGAGGAGGTATACATTGAGCAACCACAAGGGTTCGAGGTGTTCGGGAGAGAGTCCCATGTGTGCCTCTTGAAAAAGGCATTGTATGGTCACACAGAGAGAGAGAGAGAGAGAGAGAGAGAGAGGCCCAAATTCTACAATAATTCTCTCTCTCTTGTCACAGAGAGAGAGAGGCCCAAATTCTACAATAATTCTCTCTCTCTTGTCAGAGAGAGAGAGAGAGAGGCCCAAATTCTACAATAATTCTCTCTCTCTTGTCACAGAGAGAGAGGCCCAAATTCTACAATAATTTTCTCTCTCTTGTCACAGATAGAGAGAGACCCAAATTCTACAATAATTCTCTCTCTCTTGTCATCGAGAGAGAGAGAGAGAGACCCAAATTCTACAATAATTGTCTCTTGTCACCGAGAGAGAGAGAGAGAGAGAGAGAGAGAGAGAGAGAGAGCTCATAAAAGAAAGAAATGCCAATCAAAAGGGAAGACCACAAATGATGTTATACAAATGAGAGTTGTGGTGTATTTATACACAACTAAAGTAGGGCGCTACCCCCAAGAGAGGTTATTTAGCCTATTTGTACAAGTTTGTCTTGGTTGGCTTTTACCACTCCCTAGTATTATAATAAATGATAATAAATGATTGAAGGATGACCTTGGCCATGATTTTAAATACATTAATGATGCATACAAATGTGCCATAGCTACATGTGAAGAATACATACCTAGTCACAAGTGTGTAGTGAAACAAGTATGCTACACAAGAGATGCACAAGTGCTCATAAAAGAAAGAAATGCCAATCACAAGAGAATGCCAAAGATACAGGTGCCCTTAGGCATAAAGCTTCTTTATAAGAGATATCAAGAAGATCACAAGATGATGTTATACAAATAAGAGTTGTTGTGTAGTTACACATAACTCAAGTAGGGTGCGGTCCCCAAGAAGGGTTATTGAGCCCATGTGTACAATTTTGAGTTGGTCAGCCTTAACCTCTCCCTAGTATTACAATAAATGATAATAAATGATCAAAGGATGGCCTTAGCCATGATTACAAATACACTATTGATACATATGAGTGTGCTGTAGCTACACGTGAAAATTACACCCATAATTCTGACATTTTCATGGTAATTAACTGAAAACATTTTGTTTTTTACCTCGTAGACGACATAGTTCTAGTTTGGAGAAGGAGCGTGCAGATTTACGGTCTACTATTGATGCATTGCAAGAAGGTATACAAATTGAAGCACTGCAAGTTTTTAGTCTCTTTGCATTTTATTGTCAGGGATATTTCATGTTTTGATAAGTTACCAGATGGGATGTCTTCTATATGATTATTAATTTGCGTGTATTTATATGACAACAGAGAAAAAGTTATTGCAGTCTAAGCTTCGAAAGACAGCTGCGAATGATAGTTTTGATGTACGCTCAACTTCGAAAAATTCAAGAGATTTAAAGGATGCATGTACTTCAACAGAAGATATTGGTAGGCTCCTGCTTCATGTTTCATTTTATTTTTGTTACTCCTGTTTCTGTCAATGTACACAAAATGTCTTTCTTTTCTCAAAATTTTCTTATGGACTCTCAAGAAAAGATGAAAAAGGTTTTGCTATACTTCATTTGGGTTATTTCAATATCCTTTTTGAATCCTAGTTTTCTTTTGATTCTATGTTGAATACTGCTAATTTTTTTCAGGCATCGAAGTATTAAATTTTCCAGCTATGGGCGGCTTATTTTTGGCTAGACAGGATGATGTCCCCACAAGAATACCTACAACACAAGCATTTTTACAACCTATTAATGTTCAGGAAGTGTCAGACGTTCAATCAGGAGGTGCCACATCTTCCACAAGCTTCAATTTGTCATCCTTTACTGAAGTTACAAACAGTCTGAATTCAGACCAGAGAACCCATCTGCTGGATCTGCCCACTGGGATCCCCAGTGATCAACAGAGAATGGTTGATAACATCAACTCTTTGATTGAAGAGGTATGGGTAGATCTTTTGCTTATATAATCAACTTGTTTATATTAGGTTTATAATACTCCTCATGGAGGATCCAGAAAGAAGAAGAAATATAGAAAGAAATTATATTAATGTCCACTAGTGACCAAAGACAGGTCAGGGGGACTCGAGCGTACATCCAGTATCAATAACGAAATAGGTAGTGCTTAGGAAATCTCCTATCTAAAAAATGACCAAAACATTGCAGAAATGCATGTAAACAGTAAAACTAAGTTACCTGCAATGTCTGCCAGAGGTGCCTGAGACACTGTTCAGCATAATGGATACTGAAATGGAGGGGTTATGTCGGGGATATGGCTCTGAAACGTTTCAGGGCCATATCAGATTCTGGAAATGGCGTTTCTGGGCCGTTTCAAGCACATTTCATTAACATTTCAGTATTTCGGAAATGTATCCAGCCAAAAAGACCCATATTTTGGCCCCGAAAACATGATTTTTTTTTGAAAATCTTAAAAATACCTGAAGGGAAGCATCATGGTCTGTTAGTATAAAATATATGATTAATCATTATTGAAAATCAATGTCTTGATCTTGACATGCTCTCCTGCTGTTTGTCTGATTGTTTAATTTTCTCTTACAGATTTGCAAATCAAGTCCGAGTTAGAAAAAATTGTACTTGTTCTGTTCTTTAAATCTTAAAGGTCATTTGTTCACCATCTGCTCGCTTAATGCATCTAACAGCACAAATTTTCCTCTCCATGGATGAGGCAAATGCCATCTTCCTTGTCTCATGATCCTAATCTTCCTTGGGATATCTGTAATACATGTTGTGTTGATTGTAATTTCTAATACTGGGCATGCTATACATACAGAAAAAAGGTAGTTCTTCCTTTTTGGTTCCTTTCCTTTCCCAAAATACATATCTGGTAGTTATCTTTGCATGTTTGAGAGCAATCCCGATAAGTATTGTCGGAAAACATTATTTAAAAAGAACTGCTCAGTCATAAGCAATGCCTGGTAATTTTTTATGTCTCATGCATATATATATATATAGCCATCTTCCTTGTCTCATGCATATATATATATATATATATATAGCCATCTTCCTTGTCTCATGATCCTAATCTTCCTTGGGATATCAGTAATACATGTTGTGTTGATCCTAATTTCTAATTTTAGGCATGCTATACATACAGAAAAAGACAGGTCTTCCTTGATGGTTCCTTTCCATTCCCAAAATACATATCTGGTAGTTATCTTTGCATGTTTGAGAGCAATCCTGATAAGTATTGTCAGTAAACATTATTTAAAAAACACTGCTCAGTGATAAGCAATGCCTGGTAATTTTTTATGTCTCATATATATATATATATATATATATATATATATAGATGGAAAATACTTTGTGTGTGTGTGTACACACACACACACACACAAATTATTTGCCACACACACACAAAGTATTTGCCATCTCCTCACCATATCTTATCTGGCATTTTCTGAAACTTCGCTGTTTCTGTTTTCCCTTGTATCTGTATCAATTTCAGTGCAACTGAGGATGAACCCTCAATCGTGCAGAGAGAACATTCCATAAAATTCTTATTTTTGCCTTTGCGCTTTAGGACGCTTGAAATTTAAGGCTTCACCGATAGCATTGTTTTTTTAGCAAAGTAAGGATGCAGCTACCATATTACATCGTAAGAAAAACATTACTCACATTGACATGTGATGATGCCACCAATGCTTGAGAATCAAGAAGAGAGTGCAAAACTGCATAACTTTATTAAGTTAAACAAATAGAAAAGCAGTTGGTTTAATTCTTCTGTAGTTTAAACATTAAGATATTATTTCCTTTATTCAAGCAATATTCAAAGATTTTTAATTCAAGTACCATGCAAAAAAAGAATGCTTTTGAACTTTCTTATTTCAGTAAGTTGTCATATGGATGCAGTTGGCATTGGAAAAAGAATCACTTGCAAGGGCTCTAAGAACAGAATCAGCAGAAGCTTCCATGCTAAGGGTAAGTAATGTAATAAAAGTGGTTGATCTGTTCATCAGGACAGGGAAGCAAGTTCTAAAAGATAATGGTTCTTGAACATCTTAAGGCTTGGTTCAATAATTAAGCAGTTTAGCATGCTTCATCGTGGAACGTTATTTTAGTTCCCTTAATTTGCATCGTAAACACGGAACAAGTTCCTGTATGATTATTCTATGGGAATTATGTCACCAGAGATGACGAGAATGCATTTTTATTTTGCAATTTTGCAATCTCTTTTGGGTGGAAAAATTATGAATGTGTGAAAAAGTTTGTTTCTATGATCATACATAGCTGTTCTATTGATCAAATTTTACTTAATTATGCAGGCTTCAAACCGGGAGTTCTCTCAGAAATTGGAGGTGCAAACTCAAAGACTGGAGCTTCTGATCTCCCAGAACATGGCCCATGAAGGTCGCTTGGTGGGGCCAAGGAATTTTGACAATAAGCATGAAGAAATAGAGTATGTGGATGAAGGGGATGAGGTATGCACTGGAAAGCACATTTGTATTTTTGTGATTATGTCAAGGTCTACTTGCAAAACGCCAGCGGTAACCTAAATACCCATTCTTTTTGAAAGTAAAAACTTCGGAAAGCAATGATTAGATTAACATTAGAATATTTGTCTGTTTTCTGTTTGAATGGGTAGGTTATAGACTTAACATAAGATAATTTATTAATGTCTGATAAATGACCACAAAAGTGGGTCAATGGGACTGAAAAGGACATTCAGAAACTAGATTACAATGCAGGTGTGCAAAAGTAGCTCCTAGATTGATGCTAAAAGCAGAAAAAACAAATCTCATAACCAATGACAAAATATCTAGCTATTAAAGCTACTCAAGCTAATAAAAAAAACATAAGGAGTAAAGAGTGGGTACACAAAAATATGAGAGGATGTTGATGCTAAGAAGAGGCCAGAGTGTCACAAGCAAACAAAGCTGATAAAGACACTTGAAGCTGATCAAAAGAGATGGTGCCAAGAAGGGCTGGAGCCGACTGTCAAGGACGAGTATGGGGAGCGAGAGACAATCTCCCCATCAGAGTCATCAATGACTCTAAAATCACCAATGCACTAGTGGACGATCTCCTCTGTGGTGTAAGCAGTCCTTGAAATATAGTTCTCATGAGAAAGTCCTTTGAATAGTGTTTTCTACAATATAGAAACCAATGAACATCCATTCTTCCATACATTACATATTTCTCTTTGAAGTTTGCACCCTTTAAGCAAATTCCTTGGCGATATTCTCCACTTTTCAGTCATGTTTTTCCCATGATCCTTAGATGTCTTGTATATTAAAAGTATAGGATTGTACATCCAAGTCCACTCCCTTCATCACAGATATATATCCATCCCTTCCCTGAAAAACCAATCCTACTTTAATCAACTTTTCCGATCAACCAAGCATTGTTTTGTCCTGTGCCACCCTAGACAAATCCCCCCTACCTAAACCCTTATGCATTGTACTTTTTGCCTAGGTTATCATGGCAATTATAAGCCATGGATCCAATGTCATGCTGATATTTTAAAATTAATATCTACAGTACATATTGAAAAATATGCAGTCTATCTGACTCCATGATAGTAATACTATATGGCACAACCCAATTGGTCCACATGATATGTCCCTTGTGAACTTGGAGGCCCTATTGGGTTTGCATGGAATGACTCTTGTGGGCCCATAAGATACATAAATTAATGCAAGGATAGACAAACAAGTTACATCCTTAGAGGCATAACGAATCACACATATGGAGTATTATGTCATGTTGGTTATTTCACATGTGTCAAAAATTCATACGAAATATAATATAATTGTTAATTCATGTAAATTATTATATTATTGAGGTTGGTTGTTTGTCCTTGTGTTGATCTATTGCAAGCTTGTAGGGTATCTTGCCTTGCAAGCCCTTTAGGCATTGCATGCTCACAAGGAGTTTGTAAGTCCATTGAGGTCATACGATGCACACTGTCATGGATCATTTCTTTTGAGCCCATCTACATAGACACACACACACACATTGTTGCATTGGGGCATTCCCACCCTTGGGAGATGTATCCTTAGCATTTTCACACACACACACACACACACTATTTCACTAGGGCATACACACCCCTGGGAGATGCATCCATAGCATTTTCTTTCTCTCGAAGGTAGGGTGCAACAAGGGGAAGTTGGTAGGGCACATCCATACGTAAACTAAGGATGTCAAAACATTTCTTGACAACATCAGATACATGTGGCATTGGTTTTAGGAAAAAATGTTTCTCGGTAGTGTCATATATGTTTGGATGTGCCGAAACCAAACTAATGCCCATGTGGCACTAGGTTTAGGCAAAAAATTAACCTATTTTAACCCATCATTTTAGAAGCTTTGGAGAGCGATATCTATCAGTTAGGTTAGAGATTCAAGTGTGTATCAGTGGAGATTTGATGTGGGTAGATAGAAGATTGAAGAAAATTTGTGAATGATTTCCGTGTTTTGACCAAGGGACTATTTATCTTTTTCCTTTCTATTTTTTCGAAGGAAAACATCCCGGGGAATCCAAGGGATGCTACTCCACATTGGTGGATGGTATCCCTAGTAAATCTGTCAGCATAGACTAGTGCACTTAACCTAGGGAGATTCAAACTGGACACCTGCTGGCATGGAACTAGCCAAATGCCCAACAACATTGGCAAGAATTGATTGAGATAACTTCTTGTACTCTAGAGATTATTTATCAACAATCAAGTTCATTTGAGCATTTTCTTGGCATTTTGAAGTTATTTTCATTTTCGGCTGAAAAAGCATTTTTCCCCATTTACATTCCTCTGTACAATCACACATTTTGGGAAAAGCTTAAAAATGGAGGGTGACATTCAAACTGTCCAATCTGAAATCATACTGCCACAACCACATGAAACCCCAAACCCTTTCAATCCTAAGATACCCTCACCAAGTTTCTGAGAAATGTCATAAAAAAGAAGAAAATAGTGGTGATTCCTAGGAATGGATATGCAATATTTGTAGCCATCCTATAAAGGGCAGCTATGCCCAAGTATGGCATCATTTTTTCGGTACACCTGGTGATGGAGTGAGGGCATGTGCCTGTGTACACATGAAAAAAGAGCAAACGACTAGGATTCACATGGCTCCCCAAGAAACTCAATGTTCTTTTGAGAATACGAACCTTAAGAAACCTAGACTTGTAGATTCCTTCCAAATAAATGACTGTAATAATGGACGTGTATCATCTTCTCAAATTTGTTGAGAATGCAGGGGGGGTATTCAACTCCAAAGAACATGTCTTCAGGAAATTAAAATCTGATAGAAATGTACAATGTGCAATGTAGGGAGGAGATAGATGCTGCAATTGCCAGATTTATGATGGTCATTGGGATTGCATTTAATGTCATCCGTTCTCCTTTCCACAAGGATGGTTATTTACATTTCGAAAATCTGGCCAATCTGAGATTTCCACCTCACTTTGACGAGGCCATGGATTTACTTCATAGAGTTTTTAGCCTTAGTGCTGAAATTGATTTCTTCAACACCCCTGCAAACCACCTCACTTCTATGAGGCCACGGATCTGCTTCATAGAGTTATTAGCCTTAGTGCTGAATCTAATTTCTTCAACAGCCCTGCAAAAACTTCAAATCTGCCCAACACTACTTTTAGGCAAACTCAAGAATGTAGAGACCGCAAAGACTTCAAACATAGATCATTTCAGCAGCGCTTACATAGATCTGAAAATTACTTAAATTACAGCAGAAATATAACAGCTAGGTGTCCACATGTCAAGTGCTCTTCCAAGATGGTGATCCCTCCAATCAATGGCTCCTCAACTGAAGTGTTCCTTCTCAAACTCTGTGTAAGGTGGTTACATACTCCTAGTGCCAAGTGCCCAACCTCCAAATGCCTAACGTCTTCCAAGGTGGTTAATCTACATGTGCCAGCTGCCCATCATCCTCAACAAGTGTGCCCTTGTAGAAGATGCCAAATATGCCACATGTGCCAACTACTAAATCAAGAAACATGCCACCCTAGCACTGATCCCAAGGTATGCATACAACCAATCTGATCTCTCCAAATGTAAGTAAAAATAAACGAAGGGGCTAGGAGACCACAAGCCCTTCACATCCTGTGAATTGCTCTCGTAGCTAGGTGAAAACACTTTTGGAGCAACCAAAAGCTAACAATGGGCATGGGAAGGGATGTATGCCCCCTCGTTATAGTAAATTAAGAACAACATTGTTAGACACAAGAGTCTTAGAGACACAAGGGTGGATGAATTACCTTAGCAAATTTGACTTTTGACAGGGAGTTCAATTATCATGGATGGTTGGATAGATATTAGACAAAGACCATTGTTAAACATTATTGATGGCTTTGTAGGTGCTGCTTTTTAAGGAAATTAATTGTATTGGAAAGATGAAGGCCTCATCATTCCAATTGAGGTATTGAAGGATATGTTTAAGTATGTATCAAAACATTACCTAATAATAATGATAATGATAATAATAAAACAATAAAGGTCATAACCCTTCACCATGTGACCTGTTAGTGAGTATATATATTGTCACGAAGGTTATTGTAAATCGTTATTCAATATATATTTATAAACTGTAGACATGATTGTCTCAATTTTGTAATAGCACCATTGTCCTTAATACATTGGTATCAAAGCTGATTGGCCCAATTGGTCATGCATATCTGACTTGGCACTAATGAATTGCATGGGGACTACCAATGAATCCATTCCTTTAGTGGCCATTTGCTCTAATTTGTTGTGTCACACACACAATGATCGCCTGTGGGAAATATCTCTCTAGTTACCAGTTGTCATACACATTGCGCTCTATTTTGTACATCATCTAGTCACAACTTCGTGGGCAACTTTCACACGTCCAGCTGCCATACTTCGTTGAGTTATCGTCTACATCTCTAGTGGCTATTCATAGTGGTAATTGTCGAACATTACAACACTATACATCATGTCAGCATCGATTTCCATCCAGTGCCTACCTCGAGCTCCTCATACTGTGGTGACCTTGAACCAGTGGTCGATCACACAAATTCCACAAATCTTTGTACTAGATGTTGTCAAATTCACAGTCATCGCACAATAGCGTACCTCTTCTTGTACAACTAGCAATTCCAATTAATTCATACACAATTTTAAGTTCAATCAATTGAAATTTGCTATTAACAACAGTGCAATTTGTTTAGAGGCATAATATGATGAAACTAGGTTCAAATGCTGGTTTGAATAACAATTGGACAGATTAACAATAGAATTTAATGAGAAAATGGATGAAGTGACCTAGATGGGGGAAGAAAACAAAACTAGATTAGACGATCTCACAGAGAAAATTGAAAAATTGGTAGAAGCGATGACTGCTCTTACCTCACTGTAGATTTTTGAGGAGCTATGAGGGCTGCGCAACAGTACTGTCTTATGACCTCTTGTTGGGCTCTAAGTTTGGTTATGTAAATCTGTCCTTTGCTGCGTTTTAGGACAGAAAACAGGTCTATATACTTCTGCCAAGAATTCTGCCCTGAACTGATGGTTATATGCTCTTTTAAGGTGCCCTTGCAAGTAGTTTTAGTAACCAAGTGTTAACACATGCAAGCCTCAAAACATATAGCACTCCTCTAGGATCTTAAAAAGCTCCTACTGCTGATTTAAACACTAAGCATACATTAAAAATGAACACAGGTATTTTTGGTCAACATGACCCTGGATAAACCCCCCCCGGGGAAAACCAGTTCAGAATGAAAGTTTATATAAGTGATGTCTAAAGCATGAGATACAACAAGTAAGCAAATACAATGGAACCTGTACAAGTAGCAAGCTCCTCTCAAGCCTTGCTAATGGTTCCAAGAAGAAATGCATCCAAGCAAGTGCGCCCTCTTCCCTTTGTTGCCTATTTCACTGAACTGAAGTGCCCTTGATCCTCCTCCGATCGATGAAGAAGCCCTTGCACACAATCAAGCTGTTGTGTGCTACCTCCACACTGAATTTGTCAGATCTGCAATCGTCCAAGTAATGCTAGTGCTAAGCATGTGCCCTCCTCAAAGCAAAAGCGCTCACCACAAATAAATGAGGGTCAAAGCTTCCATGAGCCCTCCATGAAAGTAGGCGCCCAAGCTTCCCTCAACCAATGCCTCCATCCTCTTCTCAATGCTCTCTCTCAAACTCTCAGAGTGAACAAATGAGTCAATGAGCCTCTCACGAGCCTATGCGCCCCTCTTGAACAATCCATAAGGAAACCTAAAGATGGATGGCCTAGATCACTCCAAGCCACATCTAATCAATGGGTGAGATCATCCCAAAAGAATCTCACATAGAAACCCACTTTGGGTTAAGTTTCCTAAGTTCACTTTATGTCCCTTCATTCACCCACCTAGTGAATAAAATGTCACTTTTGCCTCAAGTGACAAAATTTCACCTTTTTGACTTAAGTGAAGTCAATGTGGAATTAAACATAAAGTACATAGTCACAAATATTTCCCTCTTGTGGTTAGAGACCCAAAACCACAAGGGGACCACTTCCCAAGGTACACCAAAACTCAACATTCACAACCAATCTTGTCTCAAACCCCTCCAAATTTCCTACCAAATTTCTGCATACCTGCTACTCCAACACATAATTCTACCCCAATTCCTAGTTATGCATTTGCCTCCCCATTTAATCTGCAACCTACTTATACACCATCACATCCTACTTTTGTTCCATCTATTAATATTATACCACCATGAACCATTGCCCCACAACATAATATTATCTCTTAACCTAATCACACTCTATTGGGATTGCCAACAGTTAACCAACACAATCAAAAAGTAAAAATTTGAATGTCAACATTTGATGGGCGAGACACGACTAAAAGCACAAGATGGGCAAACAAGGTAGAAGCGTATTTTTAGTTGCACCAAACTTGAAACGATAGGAAAAAATAAGATTACAATGACAAACTTTGAAAAGCCTGCTTATGGTTGTTACATGCAGTGGAAAACTTAGTTGATCAATGTAACCATAAGTTGGGACACATTGAAGTCATACTTTTTCTGGATATTCTAGTTAATGGAAGAAACTGACATATTTGGGAAACTTACCCGACTACAACAAAAAGGTGATGTGGAAGAATATCCCTATGAATGGGAAATACTAGCAACATGAGTGCTGGGATTAACTTGGGAAAAACTAATTCAAACTCATGTCAATGGATTGAAAGATTACATAAAGAATGAAATCATGATGCATAACATAAAAAATGTTGACAAAGAAAGTGATCCGGATTATTTTCGGCACGAAATGAGAGCGGAGATATAATAAAGAAATGCACAGAGATATTGCAGATATTCAATAATATAACAGAAATGTATCAGAGATGCAACCATAAACACAGATATACAGTAATACACGATTTCTATTAATCAAAGAAATGTACAGAGACTGTAAAA
>JASDQU010736195.1:151275-221749 GCA_032191745.1 Picea mariana
TCCGTTTTAGGCGTGTGATAGCTCGTTGGAAAGGTATCGTCGAGGAGATTCATTTTGGGGGCTCAATCATGCCTTCGGCTATCATTGAGAACCTCGATCTCAAAAAAACTTCATTTAGGCCCTCAAAATGGCCCCGGAAGTGAAAACCTGCTAAAAATAGTAAATTGCCAAAATGACCAGAAAACTGTTTTGAGCCATTTGGAAAAGGTGTGTGGCCCCCGATATCCACCTGGATCAGAAAGACTTAAACCAAAAATGCCAGAAAAAAAGGATTATGAATCATCATCAATCCTACTATACACCAAATGAACAAAGTTATGTTAACCAATGCCTTTTTCTAAACAAAGATTATGAATCATCATCAATCCTACTATACACCAAATGAACAAAGTCGTGCTAATCAATGCCTTTTTCCAAACAAAGAAAAGTCTAGATACATTACACTAAATCATAGTGAGGATGATTGTTAGAATTAGGGAAAGAAAACAAGAATTTCCTTTTCAAAATTTTCTGTAGACAAGATCGGCAAGAACACATTAAATATATACAGATCTGAAATCCAAAAATATTCTCAGTATGTTTAGGTAGTTAGATCTGAACTAGAAAGTAATTCTGAACATGTACAGTAGATAGATCTAAACTATAAAACATTTCCGAGTGAGTAAAAACATTTAGATCTGAACTAGAAAGTAATTCTGAACATGTACAGTAAGTAATTCTAAACCATAAAACATTTCTGAGCGAGTAAAAACATTTAGATGTGAACTAGAAAGTAATTCTGAACATGTACAGTAGTAGATCTAAACTGTAAAATATTTCTGAGTGAACAACACACTTATATCTGAACTGTAGATGTATTTCTAAGTCAGATCTGAACTGTAGATATATATCTGAGCATGCACGGTGGACAGATCTAGACTAGGTAAACATTTCTTAGCATGTACATTAGATAAATCTGAACTAGACAATAAAATCAAAGTATGCTAATCAATAGATCTAAGTACAAGCAAAGCAATAGGACTGAAAACAACAACTTACCTCTTGATGATCTTACCTCTGTGTAATAAAGAAGATCATGCCACATATGAGAGATGATAGGCCAAAGTGTTATGCTCAGATAAGTTTGGGTGTCATGGATCTACCTCAAGGGTTAGATCTCTAACAAGAGAATAGAGGACAATAAAGCCACCAATGAGAAAAACTCACACAAAGCAATCAAAACCCCACTGGAAACAAAAACCCTTGTCCAAGCCACACACAGTAAGAGATCCAGATCAGGACCAAGGGTGGACGGCTGCCTGTAAGAAGGTTTAGCAACCCAGTAAGGGTGCCACGGCCTTCAAGGTTCCCGTTCTGCTCAGGAAAGGGGGGACGACAGCCTCAAGCAGAGTTCTGCTAGCTTTAGGAGAGGGCTGGCTGTATTAAAACTGGCAGCAGAGGAGAGGGCGACAGCTTCAAACACTTGCACCAGTAAACAAAAGAACCCTCAACACAGAAACACAGCAACTCTTAGCACTGTAGAGGATACCTGGCAGCAGCAAAGGAAAAACCTTCAATACACAAAAAAATATTGGACCTGTCAACAGCAATCAAATGAAGGCTGATCTGAAATGTCAAAGGAGGCCGCAGCACACATAGAGGATCTCAGAGCAATCCGCCGGACTTGGAAGAGGAGAGAAAGAGTGTAAGTAAAAGTGAGGGGGAAGGGTTTATATTTATACTTTTAGGCGAGGGCTAGGCTAATAAAAAATATAATTAAAAATAACATCTTCAATTAATATAAATATTAATTTAATATGTTATAATTAAACATTAATTAATATTTTTCTTATTAAGCCCTAAAACAAAAAATACGAACTCCAATCAAACTCAAACTCAAAAATCAAAGGGTGAAGAACAAGTAAGGGGTTTAGGAGAGGTTCTCTTAGTGGCAACACATGTCCATATATTTTTCAAGGTGACCAATTAACTTTATTATTACTGCATATGGGATACATCTCTCATGTGGTCATGCTCATCTTTATAATCTTTCCTAGGTCCTGTGGACCATCCTAGGAGAGAGGAAGAAGATCACACACTAACATATCTTGGCATTACACCAAGATCTCCCTGATAAAAAACCAGGTTGCCCCAAAACACATCTGGGGTCTTATCCACCAAGGTACAAGACCAAGGATCAACCCATGCTTTAGGCATGGGTACCCTAGAACACATCTAGGGGCCCTAGACATATCCAGGGACTTATACTGCTTGGTCCCAGAGCAAGAACCCCAGGAGTGTACTAGGGGCCCTAGTTTACAACTAGGGTCTTATGCCATCCTCCAAGGAGAATGGCTCTTGCAGCTGCATTAAATTCAACAATGATAAACAATGGAATTCAAGATTTGAAGATAAGAAGGATAATAAATGTTGCAAGTGTAGCAAGAAATAGTCGCCAAATAATAGATGTGAATCAAAACGATTATATCATTACAAGATCGCAAGTGGAAAAGAAGTAGAGGTTTTTGATGGAGGAGAGATGTTAGAATTTGATGTCGATGAAACCACACCCAAAATATCATTAGCACAATCACATGCACCAGGTAACCTCGAAAGAAAGAAGAGTTGTTGCTCCAAAAGGAAGCTATAGGTCGAAAAGGAAACATGCATGCACCTATAAATAAATATGATTCACCTCATCTAAGGAACGTTTATAAGGTCTAGGGTCCCAAGAATGAAAACCCCAAGGTTTCGCTTGCTGTGATAATAGGAGGAATGGAACCCATGACCTTGAAACTCAACGAAATCATAAAGAATTGCAAGTGTAAAAGAAGTAGAGGTTTTTGATGGAGCAGAGATGTTAGAATTTGATGTCGTTGAAACCACACCCAAAATATCATTAGCACAATCACATGCACCAGACAACCTCAAAAGAAAGAAGAGTTGTTTCTCCAAAAGGAAGCTATAGGTCGAAAAGAAAACATGCATGCACCTATAACTAATATATGCTCCACCTCATCTAAGGAACGTTTAGAGATCTAGGATCCCAAGAATGAAAACCCCAAGGTTTCGCTCGCTGCGATAATAGGAGGATTGGAACCCATGACCTTGAAACTCAAAGAAATCATAAAAAATAGAAGTGTCATATTACTTAGACTCCCTTTGAAAGTACACAGTTTTGTAGATGTCAATATTTCCAAAAAACTAAACCTTTTTGTATAAGAAGTCAAAGGAGTAGGAAGATGCTATAAAGCATTTGTATGAGTACAAAACTTGGAATTGCAGACATGATTTTATGCTCTACCACTTGGTGGGATGGATATAGTGTTAGGCATATAATGGTTGATATGGTTGGGTACTTGTCTCATGAATATCCAAGTATAATTCATGGAATTCAAGTGGCAAGAGAAGAATTATAAATTATATGAGTCAAGAACCTTAAAGCACAAGTTAGATTCATTGCAACTAGTAAAAAAAGAAAGTTTCAAAGAAACCTTGTTTACATATCAAAGTCATCTCTAAGCAAACATCATACTAATGATGACCAGTACACCGTATTAAGAGACTAAATAGAAGAACTCAGAAGCATTATAATGACATTACAAACAAACTTTGCAAACATTCAAACTCAAATCCAATTCTAAGATGATACTCTACAACGAAAGATGAAAGTACTAGGGAGGATGCATTAAGAAGAGGGCATCACCAATGAGTTATCCTCTTTCTCAAAGACAAATTTACACCTGATTTTCCAAAGACAAAATAATATTGAAATCTGCAGGCACTGTCATATCCCAGAGAAAGTAGTATGGGCCAAAAATTGCTATCTCCAAACACTACAACACCAATGCAACTTGCTCTGAAGTAGAGCTGAACACTGATCCTCAAAATGTCTTCAACAACTATCGACAAACAGATACTGCCAGCAAATATGTGTTGAGTTTCAGTGTACCTTGGGAAGTGGTTGCCTTGTGGTTTTGGTCTCTAACCACAAGTGGGAAATACATTGGGACTATGTACCTTGTACTTTATGTCTAATTCAACTTTGACTTCACTTAAGCAAAGTGACTAATTATTCACTAAGTGGGTGAATGAGGGGACATAAAGTGAACTTAGGGAACTTAACCCAAAGTGGGTTTGTGAGTAAGATTATTGTGGGATGATCTCAACCTTTGATTAGAGATGGCAAGGGAAGATCCCAGCCATCCAAATCCTAGGTTTTCTTATGGAGGTTCAAGAGGGGCGCATAGGGCCTTTGGAGGCTCCTTCGCTCTTATGTTCACTTGGAGAGTTTGAGAGGGAGCATGAGGATGAGGTTGGAAGCTATGGTTGAGGGCAGCTTGGGCGCTTCTATTCATGGAGGAGCTATGGAAGCTTGGACCCCTATTTATTTGTGTGATCACATTTGCTTGGAGGAGGGTGCACTATAGGAGAAGGGTGCACACCTAGCAGACACTAGCTAGACTTGAGAGATTGCTGATATGTTGGTCTCATTGGAGAGGTAGCACACAAGAGCACATTGTGGTGCAAGGGTTTCTTCTTTGGAGTAACAAGGATCAATGGCACATCACTTGAGCGAGTTTGGCAACAAGGGAAGAGGCGCACTAAGATTGGGCACATTTTTTCTTGGTTCTTTTGGCAAGACTTGAGAGGAGCTTGCATTTTATACAAGTTCCATTATTCTAGTTTACTTGTTGTACTCTATGCTTTAGACACCACTTATATATACTTCCATTCCATACTGGTTTTCCTCGGGGGGTTTTTATCTAGGGTCATGTTGACCAAAAACACTTGTGTTCATTTCATGCATGCTTAGAGTGTAGATCAGCTTGATAGCGTTGGAAAGATATAGAGGGGTGTTAATTGTTTTGAGCTATATTGTATGTGCTAACCATTGGTTCGAAAACACTTGCAAGGGCACCTCAAAGAACACTTAACCAATAAAATTATGAGCAGAAAAGTTGCATAACTGTTTTCTGTCCAAAATAGCAGCAAAGGATAGTTTGGAGATTGAAACTTAGAGCTAAATTCTGGTCAAAGACAGACCAGATTTGGCAGCATCATAGTATGTCAGTTTTCTTCATGGTATCAGAGCCTTGTTGGCGAACACTTGCTGATTTCTAGAGCATCTCGTGGGCAGTTTCTTGACAGCTTGTTGGCAGACTTTTGGGACAACTAGTTGACAGTTTTGTTGGACAACTTGTTGGCTGATTTGTTGGACAGCTTGTAGGACTGTTGTGGACCTAGTAGACAACCTCTTTTCACATCTGTGTTGACAGGAGTGAGGCTGATTTGGACAACCTCTTTTTACACCTGTTTTGTCAGGAGTGAGGTTGTAGTTTGACTGCCTCTTTTCACACATGTGTTGATAGGAATGAGACAGTGCTCTTTTGCAGTTGTAGCATCAGTGTGAATTCAATGGTCAGATATGTCAGTATCCCAGATGCAGGCAAAGGATAGGCTTGTCAGAGCTAGCAACTGGTTCCCTTGGAAGACCAGGATCATTTTTGTCTTGGAGGATCTTGAACTATGGGATATAGTTCAAGCTCCCATGGTGATTCCTCCTGCACCTGCTCCATCACCATTGTTGGATGTAGATTTCAGGAAGAAAAACATCAAGGCAAAAATGACTATTTGTGATACAATGAGGAATCACATCATACCCCACTTGACTGATAAAGACTATGCATTTGAGATATGGGCATCATTGTGCAAGCTTTACCAGAATCCCAACCAGAACCGAAAGATGGTTATGCAAGACAAACTCAGGAGCATTCAGATGCTGAAGACTGAGTCGGTCACTTCATACCTTGGCAGATTCACTCAGATCAGAGATGAGTTAGTAGCAGTCAGAGAGATTGTGGATCCAAACTTTATGGTGAGGACAACTTTAAACAACTTTTCCAAACCTTGGGGTTCATTTGTACGAGGTATTGTTGCCCGGGAGGTCATGCCTACTTAGGAGAGACTTTGGGATGATTTCGTATAGGAGTTGAGATGCAACTCAGGGTCTTCGGGACAACATAGAATATTTGAGGGTGATGTGGATCTTGCTCTTTGGACAAAGGGCAAGAAGAAGGTTAGCAAGGGTGCACGACAAGGTCCCAAGATGGGGGCCAAGCCACAGGGAGAGAGTGGCAGTGGGCAGAAGAGAGACATGAGCACAATGAGATGCTTTGCTTGTGGTGAGATGGGGCACTATGCTGGACAGTATCCCAAGAAGAAGAAGAAGCAACAGGATGGTATGGTAGTGACAACAAAGGAGGAGGAGGAGTTCGCTACTCAGTTTGTGAGGGAGTGTGCTTTTGTCAGTTGATTCACCATCCAACGGTTGGTGCGCATACAGAGTTGAGGAGATCCCACATATTGAGAGTGTTGTATCTTATGGGACACAGAATCAGTTTTCAAGGACACCATCTTCAGGGGTGACTGGTCCACCTGGGACAACTTCAGTTTCAGAGTTGTCGAGCAGACGGTTAGTTGGTGTAGAGGCTTCAAAGCATCAGAGATTGATAAGTGGGAGTAGGGCACCAGAGAGGCTTGGGTCTTACTTGGTGATGGTGACGAGCATCACAGATGCAGTGCCATAGACATTTACACAGGTAGTTGACCAGCAGGTTTTGCGAGAGGCCATGCTGGAGGAGTATGACTCCATTATGCACAATGATGTTTGGGAGGTGGTTTCGAGGCCAGAGGGGAAGTCAGTTGTGACTTTGAGATGGTTGTACAAGATCAAGTATGTTGCAGATGGAAGCATAGAGAAACACAAGGCTTGGTTTGTGTCGCTTGGATTCTCTCAGGTAGAGGGAGTTGATTATGATGAGACATTCACACCGGTTGCAAGATACACTTCCATTAGGAGTATTATTGCCATAGCGGCAAAGATGGGTTGGAGGATACATTAGATGGATGCAAAGACCACATTTCTCAATGGCTTTATTGAGGAGGAGGTGTACATTGAGCAACCACAGGGGTTCGAGGTGAGTGAGAGAGAGTCTCACGTGTGCATTCTGAGAAAGGTATTGTATGGTCTAAAGCAAGCTCCCAGAGCTTGGTATTCGAGCATTGAATGATATTTTCTTTAGATGGGATTTGAGAAGAGCGATATTGATCCTAACCTCTATTACATCATTAGAGGTGAGGACACACTCATTCTCATTTTATATGTGGATGACTTGTTCATCACGGGAGGGGAGCATCTCATAGCTGAGTGCAAGCGGGGACTTGCATCAGAGTTTGAGATGAGTGACATTGGTTTGATGCACTATTTTCTGGGCATGGAGGTATGGCAGGAGGAGGGTCACATCTTCCTGGGACAAGGGAAGTATGTTGCAGACATTTTAAGCAGGTTTCAGATGGAGGAATGCAGGCCTATGTCCACACCCATGGTCACCAACTGGAAGAAGCTTAGTGCTTCAGATTCCTAGTTGGTGGATGCTACAGGATATAGACAATTGATTGAATCGTTGATGTATCTAGTCAACAGTCGACCAAATATTTGTTTTGCCGTGAACACTCTCAGCTAGTACATGGTAGAGCCAAGTAATGTTCATTGGATTGGGGCAAAACATGTTTTGAGGTACATTGCAGGGTCAGTGGATTATGGTCTGGACTATGTCAGAGGGGATGGAGTGAGTTTGGTTGGCTACACAGACTTAGACTGGGAAGGATGTGCTATTGACAGGAAGAGCACCTTAGGGTGCTGTTTTGGGATGGGGTCAGAACTTGTTTCTTGGTACAGCCCGAAATAGAAGTCAGTTGCTTTGACTTTAGTCGAGGCAGAGTATATGGCAGCCAGTCAGGCCAGTTGCGAGGCCATTTGGCTTCGTAAGTTGCTGGTAGGATTATCTGGTCAGGAGTTGCCTTCGACTGTCATTCATTGCGATAATCAAAGTTGTATCAAACTCTTTGAGAATTCAACATTTCATGACAGGTCGAAGCTTATAGAGATCAGATACCACTTCATCAGAGATTGGATTTAGAGAGGTGTAGTACAGTTGCAGTATATTTCGACTGATGAGCAGGTTGCATATATTCTCACCAAGGCCCTGCCAAGGGGAAAACATGTCTACTTCAGAGACAAGATGGGCTTGGTGAGAAACACTTTCCTCGGTAAGAGGGAGTGTTCAGTTTCAGTGTACCTTGGGAAGTGGTCCCCTTGTTGTTTTGGGTCTCTAACCACAAGTGAGAAATACATTGGGACTATGTACCTTGTACTTTATGTCTAATTCAACTTTGATTTCACTTATGTCAAAAAGTTGAATTTTTGTCACTTAAGGCAAAAGTGACTAATTATTCACTAAGTGGGTGAATGAGGGGACATAAAGTGAACTTAGAGAACTTAACCCAAAGTGGGTTTGTGAGTGAGATTATTGTGGGATGATCTCAACCTTTGATTAGAGATGGCAAGGGAAGATCTTGGCCATCCAAATCCTAGGTTTCCTTATGGAGGTTCAAGAGGGGCGCATAGGGCCTTTGGAGGCTCATTTACTCTTATGTTCACTTGGAGAGTTTGAGAGGGAGCATGAGGATGAGGTTGGAAGCTATGGTTGAGGGAAGCTTGGGCGCTTGTATTCATGGAGGAGCTATGGAAGCTTGGATCCCTATTTATTTGTGGTGATCACATTTACTTGGAGGAGGGTGCACTATAGGAGGAGGGCGCACACCTAGCAAGCACTAGCTAGACTTGAGAGATTGCTGATCTGTTGATCTCATTGGAGAGGTAGCACACAAGAACACATTGTGGTGCAAGGGTTTCTTCTTCGGAGCAACAAGGAGCAAGGGCGCATCACTTGAGCAAGTTTGGCAATAAGGGAAGAGGCGCACTAAGCTTGGGCGCATTTCTTGTTGGTTCCGTTGGCAAGACTCAAGAGGAGCTTGCATTGTATACATGTTCCATTATTTTAGTTACTTGTTGTACTCTATGCTTTAGACACCACTTATATATACTTCCATTTCAAACTGGTTTTTCCCGGGGGGGTTTTATTCAGGATCATGTTGACCAAAAGCAATGGTGTTCATTTCATGCATGCTTAGAGTGTAGATCAGCTTGATAGGGTTGGAAAGATCTAGAGGAGTGTTAATTGTTTTGAGCTATGCTAACCATTGGTTCGAAAACACTTGCAAGGGCACCTCAAAGAACACTTGACCAATAAAATTATGAGCAGAAAAGTTGCATAACTGTTTGCTGTCCAAAACAGCAACAAAGGACAATTTGGAGATTGAAACTTAGAGCTAAATTCTGGTCAAAGACAGACCAGATTTGGCAGCATCATAGTACTTCAGTTTTCTTCAATATGCTCCATAGTCTCATAATGGTGACTGTAACGAACATAATAATAATAAAAATTTAATTAGATAAATAACCAAGAGGGACATACCTCTTCATCAAGAGGCACGTACCTCTTCACTCATGACTAGTCAATGCTATAAGTAAACCGCCACGAGGGTGAATGTAATATCATCTTTTATCAATTATCAATCAAATATCATATTCAGAAATATTCTGTCTTTCATTAAATAACATTTATATTGTTACAGTGGTATAAGAGCACAATTCTCACCAATTCTGGGTTAAAACTCAGCAATATGTACACGAGCTGCTAAATATTGCTGCTGTTCGTACAACTGTTCTTGATGTTCTGTACAGTTTTCCATACTTGCTGCAGAATTCCGCTGTCCCAAATCATACATTACACCTGTCCCAGCTGCTGTACATTTTGTTGTCCCAGCTGTCATACATTTTGCTGTCTCCACCGCCGTACTATTCCCCATGTTCTGTCCATACATTCCACTGCTGCCCCTGCCTCGTACGAACCACGTTTTGTTGGCTGTTGTTGACCGGTCCGTACGATCCGAGTTGACATTAAAATCCACTCGTGACCATACCAAAAATCGTGTCCCCTCATATCTCATTAAAATCACTTATCGATTTTATTCAAGTTAATTAATTAAGTCACTTCATAAATTTTATAAAATAACCGTTTTATAAAGTCACACCCCTTTTTTTGACCAAATTAATTAAATAACATAACTTTAACTTATAAAGTAAAAGTTATATATATATATATATATATATATATATAGTAAATTAAAATAAAGATGGAAGGAAGTAGAAAAAAGGAGGAGACACAGAAAAAAATTAACCGTAAAAGCGAAATCAACAACATTAAATATCGTCTCGGTGAAGTCGAGAAGAGTCAGGGGGAATTCAGCGAAGTACAAAAAGTACTATTGGGAAAAATCGGTAAATTATTACAAAAAGAAGACAAAATTGACACATTAATAAACACGTCGGAGGAACGATGGAATAGTTATTTACGAATGAGGGCTAACGACAAGGACGAGAGTACAAGGATGTTTAATGAACAGATCGCGAGAATTGATCAATTAACCAAACGAATGGACGCATTATGTGCAGAGCCCTTAGCCTATCAAAGACCACTACAAAGTCTGGGATCGCAAAATTTAGAGGATCAAGGACACCAGGAAATATCAGAGATAGTTTTTTCAAGAAATACGCACAAATCTCAAGATAGAGATTACCGGAAGTTTAAAAAGGAGTTACCGAAATACGGTGGCAAAGACCTAGAAATGGAGGAAATGAGAGATTTTCTCCCCCATGAGGGTTTCTGAGGATACATGATGTGTATCTTGTGATTGTGTTTCTCTCAGTGATCCTAACTATGCTATGGTTATCTAGTAAATTGAAAAGAAACCTAATAATAGCTCAAAACTTAACATGGTATCAGAGCTAAGCTGAAGAGAGCACCTTTCATTGGATAAGCAAAAATGTCATTGCTGTCGTACAAGAAAATTAGGGCTTTTTTGTTGGAGAGAAATTTTTGCCTAAAAACCATCTAGAAAAGTGCGCCCTACACTAGTGAATCTTTTGGCAGCTTGAGCGCACCTTTTCAGTGGACAGAGCCTTCGGAAAGTCAAACCCTAGTTTTTGACTAGTACAAGAAAACCAGAAAACCAAAAGTACCAGAAAAACCAGGAAACCAGAACCAGTACCAGAATTACCAGTCTAGATTTCCACAAGCTCATTTTCAAGGGGTAAAATTTGGATTTTCAGAAATCTGAATGCACTAGCTTACTCACCTCAGCTCAACGCATCTAGCCCCTAGATCAGAATTTCAAAATTTGAAGTTTGAAAAATTAGGGTTTTCTCATAAAATCCTAAGTTACAGTTAAAGTATCAGTTGGAGTATAAGTTGCAGTTACAGCTGCAGTTCCAGTTGCAGTGAAAGATTTTGTAAAGTGTTGGCCAACCTTAAAGTTGAAACACCTCTGAAGTTTTGAAGGTTTGTTACCTATCACCGCTGCTACCGGATGGTACCACCACGCGTCGATACTATCAGAGGTATGTACTTACATATGTTTCAACTATATTATTATAAGGGGTACTTGCAGGAGAAAGGATCTCCTATCATAGATCTAGAAGGATCTCAGATCGAACATATTCAGAAGACTAATGCACCCCAGGTTTGATTATCTTGATATGCATCTATTTGTTATGACATTATTGTGACCTTATGAACATCTAGGTGGTATGTTGAAATCATACTAACCATTGGTCAAAATTATCAAGGTTGATTAAAGTTGAGTTTATAGAATTTATTCTCTAACTTGGATTTTTGTTAAGGTAACATATTGTCTTAGTACAAAAGACAGGTTGAAGAAAGCACTTGTCATCTTGAGTGAAGGAGACTTGAAAGAAAAGCAACACACTTATTCTTGAGGACAAGACTCCAGGTTCTAGGTTTGATTAATTAAGTTGATAAGATTCAAAGTTGCACATGACAAGTTGATAACTACCCCATTACAAGTAAACACTATAATTGAGGAAGCAACCTTTGAAAAGTATTATACTTGGTAGCATGCGAGCATATTGAGATATATGCTTAATGTAATCATTTACCAGATACAACTAACATCTCCTCCAGGAGAAACTTCTTGTGTTGGTTCCAGGTTACCATGGAGGAATGTTTGATCACAACACTAGAAGAGTGTTGATCTCATTTCGTGTTGTATTTCTTACTTTTGATCTTTGTTTTAAGCAGGTCACAAGTGATAGCTCTAAAGGAGCTACTGTGACTATTATTTATGCTATTGTTTTATTACTATTATCAAAAGAGTATTATTCTTGCCTGTTGATCACAGGTGACAACCCTGAGGAAGCTATAGTGAAGGTTAAAGAAGGCAATAGATTAGATGAGACATGAAACAGACTACCCAAGTCGTGTACATGACTGTATACATCCATGTACCAAAGAAGATGAAGAAGAAGCTATTTTTGAGATCAAGAGTATCTCATATGGAGATTAATTGTAAGGAGCAGAAGGCTCCAAAGATGACCAAACATTAGAACAAGAACTCACAGAAGACTTGGTCAAAGGATAATGAAGCCACCTTGACGGGGAGTAGAACTTGTTTGAAGTCTGAATTCATATTTAGACTCATTTGAAGTTTGAACTCGTTTGAAGTTTGACTCAGAAGAAGCTCACTACAGAGTTTGATGAAAGACCTAATGCATTATCCCTAAGGTCTTGAAGTTTGATAGAGCCAAGAAAAGATCTTCCTTAACCAAGGGAAGTATGCAGTTGAAATAATGAAGAGGTTTGACATCTTGAAATGTAAATCCATGTACACACCCATGGAAACGAAGTTGAAGCTCCTGGTAGATACCTCTTCAGAATTGGTTGATGCTACTCTATACAGACAAATTATTGGTTTGTTGATGTATCTGACGAATACCAGACCGACTACGTGTTTTGCTGTGAACACCTTTGAGTCAGTTTTTGGTAGAGCCCAGAGGTGTTCACCTTGTAGCTGCAAAACATGTAACGAGATACCTTAAGAGTACGTTGGATTTCGGTCTCTATTATACTAGAGATCATGACTTTAGATTGTATGGATATATTGATTCAGAGTGAGGTGGAAGTGTTTATGATAGAAAGAGTACTTCAGGATGTTGTTTCAGTTTGGGGTCAGCCATGACTTCATGGCAGAGTAGGGAGCAATCCAACATTGCTCCCAGCACGAAGGAAGCGTAATACATTGCTGCATGTTCCGCCAGTTGTGAAGCCATATGGCTTCGAATGTTGTTGATAGATCTATATGATCTGGAGATGGAAGCCATCGTGACCCTATGTGATAACCAAAGATGTATAAAGATTCAGATTGAGCTGGAAGTGTTTCTGATAGAAAGAGCAATTCAGGATGTTGTTTCAGTTTGGGGTCATCCATGACTTCATGGCAGAGGAAGGAGCAATCCAACATTGCTCCCAGCACGACATAAGCATAATACATTGCTGCATGTTCCGCCAGTTGTGAAGCCATATGGCTTCGGATGTTCTTGACAGATCTATTTGATCTGGAGATGGAAGCCATCGTGATCCTATGTGATAACCAAAGATGTATAAAGATGATGTGTTCCATGATGAGTTGAAGCACATAGAGATCCAGTATCATTTCTTTCATGATATGATGTAGAGGGGAGCTTTAAAGCTCCAATATGTTGGCAGAGATGAGTAGGTTGCAGACCAAGCCTCTGTCTCGTGTAAAGTTTAAATACTTTCGAGACAAGTTTGGTATAGTTCGAAAGGACCTCCCTCGAAAGGGGGAATAATGTTGATGATACTATGGTATCCTGACCAATAACGGGTAGCTCAGTTAGGATCTTATATCCTATGGGATTGATCATCCCTGGACAGATCCTTTGGATATGTCAGAGTACCACAAAATGTTGTTGCACCTGCCTCATTCTGTTGCACATGATGTTGATGTGATGCCAACTTCGTGCTGATGTTGATGTGATGCTAGACTTGTGCTGAAGATTTCCAGCTTCGTGCTGATGTTGATGAGATGCCAGCCTCATGCTGAAGATTTCCAGCTTCGCGCTGATGTTGATGAGATGCCAGCCTTGTGTTGAAGATTTCTAGTTTCGTGGTGATGTTGATGTGATGCCAACTTCGTGCTGATGTTGATGTGATGCTAGGCTTGTGCTGATGTTGATGAGATGCTAGCCTCGTGCTGATGTTGATGTGATGTCAGCTTCGTGCTGAAGATTTCTAGCTTAGTGCTGATGTTGATGATGCTCCAGCCTTCGTGTTGTGATGTTGTATCAGCCTCGTGCTGTTATTGATGATGATGATGTATTAGTGTTATACTAATCCATGTTGATGCAGATGGTGATGATGCCATTCCAACTCCTTGCTGTGGATATTGATGATGAGAAAAACTTTCGATGATTTATAGATATGCCAACCAGTGTTCCAGATACTGTTGATGTTGATGCCCTCTCTCTCTCCTGATGATGTTGTAGAATACCCTTCTTGTTAAGGGGGAGTGTTGAAATATTGTAACTGCAAAGAGTATTCTATTTATTATTGAGTTATTATTAATTAGATCAATCCCCTTTTGTGGATTGATCATGTCGGGCATTGTAAATGACCAAATCCCCTTTTGTGGATTGGTCAAAACCTAACTATATTATGCTAATTAAGAAGTTGGCCCCCAGGCCTAATTAAAGTGGTTTTAACCACTAAGAAGAGAAGTCGACCCTTCCTAGTGAAGAGACACCTTTCCAACACCTGTTGGCTAGTATAAATAAAGGAGGCTAACGCCTCATTTGTTCACTCACTCATTCACTCATCAAGTGTGCAAGTTTGGAGAGCTGCAGTTGGGAGAAGAAGGAAGAGAGAGGCGCATTGCTCAGTGTTGGATATTCTCTAGTGTTTTAGTTTATTGTCTTGGCATTGTCTTGGCTATCTATATTAAGGAAGTTTTTGCTGGGTTTTCTCCCCCATGAGGGTTTCCCAGGATAAATGTTGTGTATCTTGTGATTGTGTTTCTCTCAGGGATCCTACCTATGCTATGGTTATCTAGTAAATTTAAAAGAAACCTAATAATAGCTCAAAACTTAACAAACTCCACCCCAATCCCTCCAAAAAGGCCCAAGCATCGTGCTGTTCATTTTAATTAAATGAGACTCTATGAAACATGACACGTTCATTTTGGGCTCTGTGTCGTGAATCCTGCGTGGGGACACAAAAACGTGAGGATTCGTGTCTGACACAAATCTCTCACGTGTCCCTATCTATTGAGCTTTTTCTCAGTATGCAGTGCTCTCCCCTTTCTATGTTGCCTCTTAGCATGCCTTGAGGTTCTTCACGTTACACTTTTATAGAGTTAGAGGATGCAAACTACGTTTCAAAGAAGTTGAATCGTCTTTATAGGATAATAGAGATTTAGAGATTCCGTTGAGTTGGCATTAGCCAACTTGGATCTTAATGAACCAGTGCTAGAGCCAGTCACTTTTGATGATGGTGATCCTCTTGAGGGGTCATCCTTCACACCAACAGATGCACAAACTGCATTGGATATAGAGGAGGAGGAGGATGGAGGAGAGAGCAGTGGTGGTGATGCCGATTTTGATGATTATGTCATGGAGGACTAGTACTACTGAGTCTAGACAGTTCTTCCATCTACGGTTCTAGTATCTACCCTATGGTTATTTTGTATTTGCCATTGGCATTCCCACCTATAGTATTAGTGACTCTGACTTGGTATTACTATCTAATATCTATACATTCAACATTGTAATACATTTTGATTTTGATGAGTTAATGAGAATGTTGTAGCTTATGGTTCTAATTTCTTGTGTGTACAATGTTTGTCATTTGATCATCATTGACGTTACAATGTATAATGAATCATGATTTGTCATTTATGTTACATGTTTAAAGTTTTGTATCATGTAAATCTTCTAGTTTCTAACAAAATATGAATCTTTATGTCTAAATTTCATTTTTGTTCATATATATATATATATATTTTTGTATGTTCATATATATATATATATGAACATGTCCTCTGTGTCCTGTTTTTAGGGTCAATTTCACGTGTCGGACACTCGTATTTCAGTGTCCTCCGTGTCACGTGTCATCGTGTCAGGTGACTTAGATGAGACTGCAAAGGAAGGCTCCTCAACTCAATAATTGAGGGTCGGTCATATGCAATCAACCCATATTCTTGAGCAAGAGAGCACCAATCCTTCTAGTTGTGAGAGGAAGAATCCGACATGTTGCCCTAGAGAAAATGTCCTTTTCACTCAATATGTGAGGTTGAAAATGAGGCATCTCCGTCACATAGGACCCTTGAACTCGTCGACTCCAAATGTGTCGACAAGCTAGATCCTATCATATCCTACTGCCCTTCCAATGCCAATGGGCCAAACCTAAAGTAGCTCTCCAAGCAAACCAAATGCTTTAGAAATGAAGGAATTAGACTTGAAACAAGTGAGGGGAAGATATAATATCAAAAGCTCTTCAGACTCGACCTAAATGTTGAGCAGTAAATTAGTAATCACCCTGTGCCTAAACAAAAATTGCCACATAGATGAGCCTTCTTGACATCTATCCACCCACTTGGTTGCAAGAATACCACCCTAAGTTGTGGCATCAATCAACAAGAGGCAACATGTGAAGCCTGGAGAATGTGTCCTTTTATAGTTAGCTTCCCAACAAAGGGAAGGTCTTTATGATGCCAAACATGCAACTTTCTTCGGCGCCTTTGAAGACACCAATCCCACATGGCTACTAGGGGAAAACCAACCCCAAAAGGAATGCCCAATTACCACAGAATGACCCTAGGATAAATGTGAGTCCAAGTTGTAGGAATCCAATTCGACGATTCATCTAGCCCAACCAACCAAAAGTTTATCTTGTGAACACTGACCTTAGAACCTGAAGCAAAGTAGAAAGTGTCCAAACAAGATCAACACTAACAAAGGGGAGAGAATCATTAACAAAATGTATATTAACCATCTCTAAACCATTCGGAAGGAGAATACCTCGAGTTTTCCTTGCAATATAAGCAAACTCCAACAAGTATCCTAGAGCATCAACTATCAATACATACAAATAAGGAGCTAGAGGGCACCGCTGACGGATGCATTGATGTGGAAAAATCCATGGGGACAGCTTTATTGACTGAAGTCTGAGACAAAGGCTGGAGCATTGGTGAAGAGGGTTGCCACCATCACACAACTTTGGCCAAAGCCTAGACAAGTCAACATATTTGTAATGAAAGACTAGTCCACATGATCATAAGCTTTGCCAAAACCAATTTTTAGAACAAGGGACTACTGGCCAGTTTCTCTAGCCCACTCCATGGCCTCCCATGTTGAAACCATGGTGTCAAGGATAAATCTCCCTTGAACAAAACCTGTTTCCTCTTGGTGCACCACATACCATGCAACCAATCGAATCCTCAAGGGTAATGCCTTAAGCATGATTTCCCTAGGGTGTGTGTAAGGTTAGTCCAATGGAGTAAGGTGTATTGAGAGTGAGCTATGTTTGTCGAGGGGAAGGACCTCATTTGAGGGCTTGCTGTGGTCTTGTATTTATTATTTTTTTCTTGGGGGGCTCATCAGTCATAGAATTAGGGAGACTAGCCTTGAATCTAGTTACTTTCTTATATGCTATTACTAAAAAGCATATATTGTGAAGGAATGATCTCTTTCCTAAAAAAGAAGGTTGAAAATCACCTCTCGAGAGATTATTATTTTCTTAAGTGTGTGCATTAATTATTGCAGATGAGTGAAGTTTTGTCGTAGTCTATAAAACGATCTACCTTCGAGTAATCTTTTGGTAAATCATTGTAAGGTTCGGAACATCATTCCTTGTATGGTTTGACGAATGAGGCTCTCTCTCTCCTCTCCTGTCCCTGTCTTGCTTTATACAATACTTAATGAGTTGAGTCGTTTTATAAGCAATTGTGAACAAGGTAATAGGTCGCCAACCCCCAATAAGGTCCATGGAAGTATTCTTTAGAATCAACTTGATCAGATCTTGATTAAGAAACTTTGAGAGTTTACCTGAAGCGAAGACTTCAGAAGCCAAGCAATAAAAGTTATCACCAATGGTGTACCACATGGCTTGTAGAAGTCACAAGAAAGGCCATCCATCCCTGACTTGCCATTATGCGTGGAAGTCAAAGCAACATAAAGTTCCTCCCTCAAAAAATATTTATCCAACCTTTCCTGATCACCACTAGAGACTTTTCGATGGACAACCCTACAACAACCATCCCCAGAAGCGACCACCCAATTTGTCAGAGAATAAGGAGCAAAATAGTTTGAAAATGAGAATTAAACATACCTTTGATCTCAAAAGGGTCCTTTGCAAGAGAATCATTTGCCCGACGAATGCTAAGCACCCAGTCAACAACCAACTTCCTTTTGAGGAAGTCAAAATAGAATTTGGACACTTCATTCCCCTTCTGAATCCAATGAGGACGGGAAGAAATACTAGTGCCCTTTGTTAGATTTTTAGCTCGGTAAGGATGTAAAGACAAGGAAGATTATTGTGGACGGAGTTAAAGACCACATTATCCCACATCTATCTGGCAAGAAGACATCCAAGGAAATGTGGGATGCCTTGGTAAAGTTGTACCAGTCTGATAACCAGAGTAGGAAGATGCTGCTCAGAGAGAAGTTGAGAAGCACGAAGATAGCCAAGGGAGAGTTAGCGATGACTTACCTCACAAAGTTGACTCAAATCAGAGATGAACTGGCAGCTGTGGGAGAGGCAGTGGAGGAGACTGAGTTGGTGAGGACAACCTTGAATGGCTCCACCAAGCAGTGGGAAGTATTTGTCCGTAAAGTGGTGGTTCAGGAGAAACTCTCTCATTGGGAAAGATTATGGGATGACTTCACCCAGGAGGAGTTGAGACTTGATGCCACTCAGGCTAGCTAGCCAAAGAGTGAAGAGGAGGAGAATGTGGCTTTTCATGCGAAGAAGGGCAGTGGAGCGGGAGGCTCCAGGGACATGAGCAAAGTGAGATGCTTTGCATATCACAAGACTTGCCACTATGCCAGCCAGTGTCCCAAGAAGAAGAAGAAGGAGGCAGAGGTAGTAGCCACAACGTTACTGAGATGGATGCGCTTGCAGAGAAATTCAAAGAAGAATTTTCTTCGGTTGCCTCTCTTTCTAGGAGCAATAGAGTGGCTCAGTTGGAGGACAGTGGGGCTTGGTTTGTAGACAGTGGATCATCTCGCCATATGACGGGAATGAGGTCGGTGTTCCTTAGTGTTTCAGAGACGAGCTCAGACTCACATGTTGGTAGTGGGGCCGACACCATGCATGCAGTAAAGGGGGTTGGATGCATCAGATTCCAGCTAGAGTCAGGTGGTTCTCTGGAGGTGGATGAGGTGATGTATGTACCAGAGCTAAGGGTCAATTTGCTCTCTGTGTCAGCTCTGGAGGATAAAGGGTATGCAGTGATGTTCGAGGATTGACAGGTACTCATACGGGCAGAGGGAGCATCCTTGGATGCAACAGTGAGGCTTGGCATCTGGAAAGGCATGATGTACAAGGTGCTGGGACATCCTGTAGTTGGGTCCAAGGGTATCTTGGATCAACAATCAGTGTTAGTAGCTAAGTCTAGTGGACGAGAGGCTTCATCCAAGACAATCAGCTGGTATAACTTGACATTGATGGAGGAGCAGCGCAGGACATCAGATCAAAGTGCAACGGAGGTAGCAGGGATGTCTTCCAGTTTAGAGGGAGCAACTACAAAAACAACAGATTTGATGGGATCAGAGATTGATCCAGGTGGACACACCTCCCTCGCTAAGAGGGAGTGTTAGATTTTTAGCTCAGTAGGTGTCTCAGCTGTGCCTATGTGTCCTATGCTAGCTGATGGACACTCTAATGACCTGAATTAGCCTTATTATCTTAGCCTAAGTCCAACTTAGGCAAATCAACTAAATTTAGTCTTGAGTGGATTGTGGGGCCTAGGAAAAGAGGGGCGCATTGTTTGAGTGTTTTGTAGGTCCCTAGCTAGTTGGGCGCACCTCATGAGTTTTTGAGTGGGTTGTGGGGTCCAACCAAGGGGCCGCGCCTCCTTGGAGCCTTGGAGGCTGAACTAGCACACAAACCAAGTCAAAAAAGGTGGCTGAAGATGAGATAAAGGTAGGGGTTGAGGTTGGAGATGGACACACCTCATTTGTGAGATGTAAGTGAGATGAAGGAGGGTGCATAGGGCTGAGGAAGAGGGCAACTGGATGGGTGGTTTGAGCAGCCTGTTGAGGGGTAATTTCAGGGCATTTTGGGCAGCTTGCAGAGGCTGATTTTTTTGCAGTTGAAGAGGCCACACCTGCTGGAGCATACTGGGCCATAACAGGCTGTATTTTTCAGCAAGCTAGAGGGCTGTTTTGAGCAGGCCCTACAACAGTCTAGGAAGGCTGAAATTCTCAGGTCATTCAACAACAACAGAGGGTGATTTCTAGCAGAGGATGTACAATAGAGATTGCCAGGCCGTTCAACAACATTAGAGGCAACCTTTTGCTAGGCTGTACAACTAGGTGTAGCTGGGCCATACAATTGATAAAAGACGACATATCTTCTATAAGAAATTTCTGTGTAAATTTTGTTGCTGTAATATTCCTCTGAAGTCTATAATAGAAGCCCTCCTTTGCTAGTTTTCCCCACACTGGGGTTTCCAGGGTATTTCTGGTGTCTTTGTATTTTTGTGCTTGGTTTACTGTACGTTTCTGCTGTGCTATTTTGGTTTATAACTCAACTGTAGGTGGTTATGCATACTTTACAGATCTATATCAACAAATATAATTTGTGTTTAAGCAAATTATTGGCAGTTACTTCATGTGCCGAGTTATAGGAGTTCAACACCCTTGGCAATATTGTTTGTCAATGAGTATATATACTGTTACAAAGGTTATTGTAAATCATCATTCAATCATTATTTAATATATATTTATAAATCATAGACCCGTCTATTTTAATTTTGTAATAACACCATTGTACTTATTACAACTGTGGCATGGATATACCAATTTCCTCTTTTGACAGAGCAGGTGAGGAGGGCTTGTCACTTGCAAACAAAGGGGAGCTAGCGTGGGAGGTGGATGCAAAGGAGCTTCATAAGTGAATTTTGTTGGGAGTCCTCTTATGAGAGTTGAGGTTTCTGAATGAAAAATGGCTTGCTAGGACGATGGCCAAGCACCTTGAATCATTGTTGCATAGAGCGGGAGCAGAGTAGGAGTGCTTTAGGGAGCGAGAGCGTCATTTTCCAAAAATCAAAAATCATTGAGAGCAGAGCGTCCTGCAAGCGTATGTTATATATATATATATATATATATATATAGACATTGTGTGTTTATATTAAAAAAAAACGTGCAGAAAGACAAATTAGCTGTAGAATATATGAAAACATGAATATTTGTACATTAATATAGATAGAAATGGCATCCATAGTACATCAATGATTAATCATTCGAGCATCAACAACCTAGATTCTAACAATTACAAACTTACAAACCAACGTAAATATTTTTAAGTCATATACTAGAAAGTAGACCATTAACATATGGAATGAAATCAATTATCCAACAACTGTCAACAATATCACGAGTCATGACCAAATAGTTATGTTTACAAAATGGGCCATCTGCACTGAAGTCTGAAGACCCAAAGGTCCAAAACAATAAAGTTTAAATTGAGCTAGTTGCAAAATACTATGAATCTATCATCTTTAGACTATGACATATAAAGTAATGAAAAAGGAGAAACATTAAACAACTATCCCATCCTCCTTCCAACACCATGATTACTGCGTGGGCCTCCATGTGGTGGTAGTGGAGGATCCTGAGAAGGACGAAACTGTGCAGAAGTAGATGTAGACGACCGCGACGGAACTGAAGATGAAGCCCCTAGTGCTGTAGTTGAAGTCTTGGACATGGGGACCATGGCAGTGGGGGGTTTTATCCAGGGTTATGTTGACCAAAAATACATGAGTCAATTTTATGCATGTTTAGAAGTGTAGATCAGCATTTTAAAGTTCAAGATCTAGAGGTAGTGTTATGTGTTTTAAGTTATATTGCATGTGTTAACATTGAGATAAGAAAACACTTGCAAGGGCACCTTAAAAGAGCACCTAACCTGTAAAACATTGAGCAGAAAGTGAGATGACTGTTTGCTGTCCTAAAACAACAGAAGAAGACAGCCATACAGTTGAAACTTAGAGCCATACTAAGGTCAAGGACAAACCTTAGATGGAAGCCTCACAGGACCTCAGATATTTCTATAGTTACTAGATATGATTACTTTCCCAACAACAAATGAGTTACTCCCCTACTTAGTCTAGGTGTGGCTACTTTGCTAAATAACAAAGATATTAACACATTATACAAGTTATACAAGCCTTACGATATTGCATGGATTGGTTAGGCCAAATCACTTTGCAAGATGTAGGCAAAAGTGAAATAAAACAAGTAAATATCCTTGGAAAAGCAAAATAATGACCCCTAGCCTCACAACCTTGCCTTAAGGACAAGTGGGGCAAACAAGAATGAAAGTAGATACTAAGCAACCTCAACAAAGGCACAAGGTGGAGGACAAGCCTACCGATTTTGTGCCAAAGTGGTGTGAAAAATGAAAACTTAACTTGAGACAATAAACAAGTAAACCTAGCCACACAACCTTGCTTTAACGACAAGTGGGACAAATAATAGATGCATAAAACATAGCACTAATCCTAGCCTTACGATTTTGCATGGATTGGCAAGGACAAATCACTATGCAAGTTGTAGGCACATTTAAAAATTAAATACAAAACAAAAAATTTGAAACTTAGAGAAGAATGCAAGCCCAAGAGACTCTCTTGGGCTGCTTACAATGCTTGATAGATGAGAGAAGAAGAGGGTTTTGAAACCCCTACTTGGGAGGCTCTTTTGGAGTGTTTTGAGGCCCAAAATGGGCAGCACCTCTCCTTGTTCTGGCAAGAACCTGCAAAAAACTGCAAGCTAATGCTTGCTGGAAATGCTGTAATAATGCTCAAAACAACTCAGAAATTTCTGTTAGTGTAAAACAAAAATTTTATATGTAAAAATCAGCAAGAAAATATGTAAATTTAACCCTGTTATAGAACAAAAATTTGCCCAAAAGAGAAAGGGAAATGACAGAAAATGAAATATAAAATATTAGAGATTTATGTTGGTTGAAGAGACAAATTTTCAGATCTGAAATTTTTCTTTCCAAACCCTTGGTGACTTGCCAAAATGTGAGATCTTGCTACATAAAATGAAAGGAGGTGATTAGATTCAAATGAGATAACAAAATACTTTGCAATATCATAAAAAATCAGCTCATTAATTCTACAACAATACTACCATAAATTTATCCAAGCAAAATACTTTGCTTGGATCTCCTAAACTAAATCCAAAATACTTTGTTTGGATCTCCTAAACTAAATCCTTAAGCAAGAAATACACAAAGAAACAAAGCAAATATATCACGTCACTGAAGCATAAACATGGCACCAAGAAGACTCTCAATGCACACCATGGATCCTCCAAAGCTTTTCTATTATTGAGAAAAATGTTGCTGTAAATACTTGTAGCAAGATTTACAAGAGAGAAAGAGCAAAATGAGAGAGAGGAATGGGAGAGATTTGGGAAGCATAAAATTGCTCTGAGAATCGATGTCAAATGAGGAAGGGGTAGGCTTTGTTTTATGCTTGGGAGAGGAGAGAGACCGCTCTTGGATGAACTCCAAGTGTCACTCACCCCAAAAGAAGTGATCATCTCAAGGTGGGGGGCACACTTTTTAGGCTTTTGGTAGTGTTAGGGTTTGAGGGTTGAGTGAGGGAAAGGGGGAATCACCTTTTTGCTTACCCAACCACTTAGTTAGAGCCTTAGGAGGGCGCACTTAGGGATTAGCTTAGTTTTTTGGCTTAATTTTTGAGTTTGGCTAAATCAACCACCAAGGGGGGCACACTTTTCTTAGGGAGATGTCAACTTGAGGGTTTGGCTAAGCAATGGGGGGTTGGTTAGGTTAAAAAATCATTTTTCTAACTTAGGAAAAGGTTTATGAAACCTTTCCCACTCACTCTCATGACTTTTTCTCTTTTTACAAATTTTGACATTTTTACTTAGCCAAATTAAAGTAATTAATTGTTGACTCTAGACTGACTTGGACTCCTCATGGACAATGACCTAACAAAACTTGTCCAATTGAGCTGAAACTTGGTCCAAGGGTGTAGGGGGTCTCTTGCCCTTTCTTTTGAGTACCCATACCCCTATCAAAATCCCCTAGGACAAAATTTTTACATTTTTACATCAAATTTAATTAAAATTACCATCAAATGGGTAATTTTAATAAATTAAAAAACTATTAAAACTTGACGGAATTTCACAAGACTCTGGAAGATGTCTAGCATGGTCATTTAGAATATTCCTAGACCCTAGTCACCCATTGGGCTCTATCATTAGAACATTTTTAACCACTTTGGAGGATTATTGCGAGTGAAAAACTCAAGGGTAATTAAAAATTACCTGAGGATAAAAGACACTCGATGAAAGGACTTCCCTAATGATAAAGTCCTAGGTAACTAACTAAAATATGACTCATGCTGGCTCATTACATTATTATCCCACGTTGGGGAGTGGACATTCCAATTACAAAAAGACGTGCCGGGGGCAAAATTGCCTTGTAGAACCAAAAGTCTTCAAAAAAAGTTGTACCCCAAGGTACACAGCTTCATGGTACATGGAGTTGACCCCTAGTTGAAATAGGTGGTCAACAACACCCAAAGCTTGTTTCACCTTCAATAGGTGCCTAAAGGCGAGGTAATAGCTAGCAAATCTAGTGTTTGCAATCTTATGTAGCTGCAACCTAGAGTGAGTGTTGTAGAAGTAATTGACCCTTGTATGCCCAGTGATAAATTTAATGATTTGATTCCCTCTCTTGTACAACTGATTAATCCATCCACATTCTCTATGCTTGACAATATCATGCATCAAAAGGTTCAAGGTGTGCACCAAACACCCATACCAAAAGATTTGTGGATGAACTTGCTCAATGATTTTACCTGCTCCCTTACAGTTTGCTGCATTATCATTGATTAATTGAATCACATTAGAAGGACCAACATCATTAATTGTTTTCAGCAAGAACTCTTAAATGTTTTGAGAAGATGCAACGATTGAAGAGGAGTCACGCGCTGCAAGAAACATTGCACCGGTAGCAGAAACACCAAGAACATTGATCAAATGTTGGTTTCTAACATTTGTCCAACCGTTTGATACAATGGATACCCCAAAGCCCCCCCAATCATCTGTAAACCATGTTAGAGATGTTTGAATTTTTTCTCTTTTCCTGTCTAGTAACACCGTTCTAGCTTTCTCATAGTTGGGGCTCTTGTATCCTTTGGGGGCTTCGTTGATTCCCTTGACAAGATCAAGCCAAAAGGGGGAGCGAAGCACATTGAATGGGATACCACAAGCATAGAGAAACCGGACCACTTTTGCATCCACCTCATCCGTACCTCCAATATCAAGGAAATCTGCTATTCTTCTAGATCCAGAGTTTCCAGAATCATGAGGAGATGGAGATATGTTGCCACCAAATTTAGATGAGGCATCAGATTGAAGCTTTTGTTTTTTACCATGCTTTCTTTGTGCAGCTTCCTTTATCTTTATGTATTTTTGTCTGTCTTCCTTGGATATCTTAGGGCAAACTGAAATCCCAATGGCCCCCTTATTGTCATCACTGTCCATTACACCACAAAGATGCCTCCTCACACGTGTATATGAACCGGTATAAGGTTTTCCTTGATGAAAATCACGATGACATACAAATTTAGTGGTTCCACCACCTCAACCCCCCTCAAGTTTTGTCACAAATTTCCACAACGGTGTCAGTGAAGCTTTGCCACCTTCATTTCCCTCTTCATTCTCTTCAAACCCTTTACCATCTTCATATTGTGGGTCATCATGAGAATGACCACTAACGTCTTCTTCCCTTTTATGCCTAGTCCTCACCAAGACCATGTGAACCAAAAAATGAATGATAAACCAAAAAAAGACCATTTTCCTCAAGTTTTAGATGAACAACCTGCAAATGAGGGAGAAGGAATGGGAAAGAGTAGGAGAGAAGGAAAAAACCATAAACAAAGTTAACCCAAGGAAATGAGGGAGTTGGGGTTTGGGCTTACCTCTTTAGCTCTTGAAACTTGAAAGTTGAAACTTGAGATAGATGGTTGCCTTTGTTCTCTCCTCCAAGCTCCTCTTTGCTGAGTCTTCCAAGCTCTCCTTTGTTCTCTCCTCCAAGCTCTCACAAATATGCACTCTCCTTCAAGCTCTCTTTTGCTCTCTCCTCCAAGCTCAAGCAAACATAGATGAAAGAATGAGAAAAATAGAGGGGAAGAGCACTTTTGTTCTCCTCCCCACTTTCCCCTAAGCCCTAAGCCTACCCTAGGTCCCACCTACACTAAAAAATTAGAAAGAAAAATGATATTTTAAATTTTTATCTTTTCCATGGGAGCGTGGGGGGAGCCCCCTAGGAGCGTGCTCCCAAGCTCCGAGAGTGTGCTCCGGAGTGTGGCGCTCTCGAATTGGTAGGGAGCGTCTGAGAACACCCCGAAGCGTGCTCCCTGGATGCTCCTGCTTGGGGCACGCTCAGGAGCTTGGGAGCTTGAGGGGGCGCTCCTTGCAACCCTGCCTTGAATGGAGACCATAATCCAATGTAGTGGTCTTGGTAAAGGCAATTGATTGCCGTTGTCTTGATGAGAGTGCTCAAATGCCCTTTGCAATTAACTTCGATAAGATCATAATGAATTTTCGTCAACATGGAATGTTGCCACTTGTCCTTCATCTAACACACACCTTTATTGGCTAAATTGTCTTCCTTAGCATCATAAGTGTGGGCCACTTGAGAGAATTAAGTAATCAAAATGTAATGTCATGGCCTTACATCTCATAACAATTTGGGAGACAATAATATTTTTAGGCATATCTTCATTGTTCAAGATATTTATTGCTATTTGCGAGTTGCCAATGCATTTTGATCTTTTGATTTTCAAATCAGTTGCTAGAGTCATCCCTTTGAGCAGGCATGATTCCTCTGCTAAGTTATTCATGGCTTACCCCAATCCCCAATGAAACTCTACTACCTGTTTCCTCCTCAGGTTGTTGATGCACCACCCTGCCCCTGCTTTACCTAGAATACTTTTGGCTCCCTCAGTACGACCTTAAAAATAACTATTAGATATGTTAAGTATTATATCTTGTAAATTTTTTAATAGAAGTCCATACTAATACGTGCACACAATGTGTATGTATAATGTATAATGTAAGTACACATTGTGCACACACATACATGTAAGGATGAATTTGTTTGTCCATCAACTCATCTGTTTAGTCCGACCTTTGAGTCTTGCGGGTTCACCTTTTCAGCCTGAAAGGAACAATCCATGCAAACTTGAATGGCATAAGCTCCGAGTTTACAGGACTTCTGTTATGTGGACACACAATGCCTAAAGGGCCGATAAGGCATGAGACCTACGTGCTTGCATTTCATGGGTCTTAGAGGTTGATATAAGTGCATATATTATGTGTGTGTTTGCATGTTTGTGTACACACATACATACATGTTAGTGTGGATATAAGACTTTAACCACGCTGATTTCAATTTATTTGTGTGCATGTTATACCTGATTCGACTCAATGATGCTGAAAAGTAAGAGTTGACTTGGACTATAGAAAAACTCCAGAGTTAACCTGAGAAATGAAAAAGAACACCAAGTTGAAAGAAAAAGATATTTCTCATCATTATTAAAGTTTACAATGTCAATATAATGTAAATTTTCAGTAATAACACATTTCAAAGTACATAAATGATAGTGCATATGACAAAGCACCAAAGTCACAGGGTTCGCCATTTCTAATGCTTGAGATTTGAAATTTGGCTTTTTTGTAGACCCTGGATGAAATTCCACTGGGTTCACCATTTTTCAGATGAAGTTCATCCTGTCTCCACATGCTCTTGTTCATCCTTGCCGTTTTCAGATGAAATTCCCTCCTGACATGTGGATTTTTCCCTGGTAATGTCGGCTTTGGCATTCTTTCCCTCCTGACCTTGTCTTTCCCCCTCCTGATGTGTGATGTGTGATACATCTTCTGTCCGGGCTTCTGATGTGATGGCGACAGTGGTGCTAGACTGCAACATACAATTTACCAATGCAGATGGGCTTGAAACTTTTAAAAACTATACTGAAATATTTCTTTCTCAATTTTGGCGGCATGATTCCTGTTCAATTCTGGCAGTATCAAACCCATATTGAAAAATATTTATTAATCCTGGCGTTTCTGCATACTCAACAGTGAACACTTTAGTCCACGTGCACACAATGTGTATGTATAATGTATAATGTAAGTACACATTGTGCACACACATACATGTAAGGATGAATTTGTTTGTCCATCAACTCATCTGTTTAGTCCGACCTTTGAGTCTTGCGGGTTCACCTTTTCAGCCTGAAAGGAACAATCCCTGCAAACTTGAATGGCATAAGCTCCGAGTTTACAGGACTTTTGTTATGTGGACACACAATGCCTAAAGGGCCGATAAGGCATGAGACCTACGTGCTTGCATTTCATGGGTCTTAGAGGTTGATATAAGTGCATATATTATGTGTGTGTTTGCATGTTTGTGTACACACATACATACATGTTAGTGTGGATATAAAACTTTAACCACGCTGATTTCAATTTATTTGTGTGCATGTTATACCTGATTCGACTCAATGATGCTGAAAAGTAAGAGTTGACTTGGACTATAGAAAAACTCCAGAGTTAACCTGAGAAATGAAAAAGAACACCAAGTTGAAAGAAAAAGATATTTCTCATCATTATTAAAGTTTACAATGTCAATATAATGTAAATTTTCAGTAATAACAGATTTCAAAGTACATAAATGATAGTGCATACGACAAAACACCAAATTCACAGGGTTCGCCATTTYTAATGCTTGAGATTTGAAATTCGGCTTTTTTGTAGACCCTGGATGAAATTCCACTGGGTTCACCATTTTTCAGATGAAGTTCATCCTGTCTCCACATGCTCTTGTTCATCCTTGCTGTTTTCAGATGAAATTCCCTCCTGACATGTGGATTTTTCCCTGGTAATGTCGGCTTTGGCATTCTTTCCCTCCTGACTTTGTCTTTCCCCCTCCTGATGTGTGATGTGTGATACATCTTCTGTCCGGGCTTCTGATGCGATGGCAACAGTGGTGCTAGACTGCAACATACAATTTACCAATGCAGATGGGCTTGAAACTTTTAAAAACTATACTGAAATATTTCTTTCTCAATTTTGGCAGCATGATTCCTGTTCAATTCTGGCAGTATCAAACCCATATTGAAAAATATTTATTAATCCTGGCGTTTCTGCATACTCAACAGTGAACACTTTAGTCCACATGTTTTTGACTGCTTTGTTAGAATTAATCAACAGGGTAAGGAATATTAAGGCAACACCTTTGACGATACATCATTTAAGCATTTAATATTTGTAGAGTTATTTGCGGAGTATATGTTACCCCTGGAGTTATGCCCTTGGACATACACGGCAACTTTATTCACTCGCAAACAAACACCAATGACCACTGTACTTGCAAACTGTAGTTTATATGTTTTTGTTGAAATCATATTTAATATGTTCTTATATAAATCATATTTAATGATAAAATATGTGACACTTCCTTTAGTGATAATGGGAATGGCATGGTATATATGTTTAATGATAATTATGGAATGGCATTGTAATGTTTAATGAGGCCCAAGGCATGGTATTTTCACCTTAACGAATAATTTTTATATATATTTGGAAAATTTAAAAATATGTATATGGATGAACTTAAAGGTGAATCTTATCCGAATCTCATCAGGAAATTCAAATTTGAACTGAATTTCATCTTTGCTGAACTTGAAGCTGAACCTGAACCATGTGACTTAGCAAAACACCATTGATTCTGGGTATTTGACAGGTCCACTGTTTGCCTGCTGTGAAATTGATGTAGAAAAAAAGCAAAATGAGTGCTATTTTCCTGTCTTTTATAGACAGATAACAGAGTCTGACTTGCTAGACTTGCGAGTCAAACTTGCCAAGTCAATCTGATTCATGTTTGACTTGAGAGTCCAAACCATACTCAGTCAAAATATTGAGTATTACTTGGCCAAGTCAAATTCGGAATGGAGTTGATTTGACTTGGTTTCTTCAAAGAGGTTGACTTGGACTTGAAGAGTCTGGTAACATTGACACAGACACATGCACACATATATCAAGAGCCTTATGCGAGTCTCTTGATGATTGTTAATTGCAATATGAGCCATGATATGTTGTGGAGGGTGTTAGAATTAATGTAGACTTGTTACTTGAAGCATTCTTTTTTACAAAAGAAGCCACTTCAGTGTGCAATCAACATTTGTACTAGCTTCTGTCAGAATCATAGGTACCAGGCATGTGCCAAGTCATTAATGTAGACTTATTACTTGAAGCATTCTTTTTTTACAAAAGAAGCCACTTCAGTGTCCAATCAACATTTGTACTAGCTTGTGTCAGAATCATAGGTACCAGGCATGTGCCAAGTCATTAATGTAGACTTATTACTTGAAGCATTCTTTTTTTACGAAAGAAGCCACTTCAGTGTCCAATCAACATTTGTACTAGCTTGTGTCAGAATCATAGGTACCAGGCATGTGCCAAGTCATTAATTCCTATGATCAGACACCCATCCTCCATTCGTTGAATTGCACAGTCTGGCTACCTCATTTGCCATTGTTTAGTCTTTTATTTACTGCTTTCTTCACGACGTTCTGGATTTAAGAGATGTAATTGGGTTTAGGAAACTTGAAATGTTTTAATTACTGCTGACTTACCATATTAACTTCATGCACAGCTATAGCAAGCTTCTGTTGAAGTGAGTGTTAGCTGACGTTCATATGCTTATAAAAGTCACAAGCACCTGCAATCATTATGTTTGAAAATGTTCGTTTTCTTTGTACATACAATGGTTACCGAGTCTCATATACATACCTATGCTAATACCAATTTTGATAGATATCCACTTATATTCTAATTCTAAGATATTGTGTTCACAGGTAGTTGAGAGAGTATTGGGGTGGATAATGAAGCTTTTTCCAGGAGGCTCTTCAAAGCGTCGTACCAGCAAACTTTTATGATATATTGTTGTGGAAAATTGCATTTCGACTCTTGAGCATTTAGCGAGCTTCATTCTTTATCCTAACCATTTTGGTGCTCTCAACAGAGTGGCTTTCACGGCAGGTCCTCATGTATCATAAGGTCTTAGTTAGGTCGATTCTTTGGAGCAGGACCCGTCTATGGGTTTCAGCTCTATGGTGCTGTATGTGTTTTTGCAGATTCCCAGGTTTCACATGTTTCCATCCCTAATAGGCATATAAAAGTCTCTGTAAATCCCAAGGAAAAGTCATTAATTTCTATTGAATGTTGACCATAAGGAAATAAAGGTCAAAGAGTGCCAATTTTCTAGCTAGGAGTTCATGTTGTGATTTGTTTACAATTCAATTTCCTGCGAAGGTGACTTGTCACGGCTAGAAGCATATATAGCAACCAAAACCATATATAGAGAGCACCGTAATCGGTTGTGTAAGCAGATACGATTTATAGCTCTGCAAGCATTATATAATGTGCGCGTCCATTATGAAGGGTTATCCTCCCCTTAAGAATAATGAAATGAAGTTTTTTCTTTAAAAAAATGGGCATATCTGGAATCCAATTGGGCCCATTTTCTGCCAAAATTCTAATGAATTTTTGGTACATAAGTACATCTGTTCAATCAGAGAAGTTAGCAAATTTAATAGAAAGCAATTCTAAACTAGTGGCTTATTGTTCATCATATGTTGGTGTAATCACAATTTTAATTTATATAATTTATCAATTTTGAGTTTTCTTATTCAAATAACTTGAGTATATAGTGAAGTGTGTTGGGATGCTATATCTATTTTATTCAACCCAAATCACATTGATATGAAGGATGCCAGAGATTTAACTTCATGATCAAATAAAATTTTAGAAGTGAAGGGTGTAATATATAAAAATATGGTTAGTATCATTTAGTTTTGAATAAGAAAATTCTATAATGTATTAATATATATTATTTGCAATTCTTTCAACAGCCTGGGATGAATTTATTTATGCACACAGTGTTGCAAATTTTAAAAATAGGGTGAGCAATAAGCACCCGGCTACATAGCATTTAATTGCTCTGAATACTGGGGTGTGCATTGCTGGATCCAAAGTAATGAAAAATAAGTTGCATATTTTGACATTGATTTAAAAATATTTGTTAGTTTGTAACTTCACGATAAAATAAAATTTTAGAAGTGAAGGGTGTAATATATAAAAATATGGTTAGTATCATTTAGTTTTGAATAAGAAAATTCTATAATGTATTAATATATATTATTTACAATTCTTTCAACAGCCTGGGATGAATTTATTTATGCACACAATGTTGCAAATTTTAAAAATAGGGTGAGCAATAAGCACTCGGCTACATAGCATTTAAATGCTCTGAATACTGGGGTGTGCATTGCTGAAACCAAAGTAATGAAAAATAAGTTGCATATTTTGACATCTATTTAAAAATATTTGTTAGTTATTCAATATTATTGCAGCTCTGAATATTTCCATGTGATCTCACTTTGATTACCTTGTACTCTTTATTTGTAATAACAAAGAAATTGTTCAGTGCCCAAACATTCTAAAATTCCCTGAAAAATGCCTTGGTTATTTTGTTTCTCTTTAAATGGTTAAATTTTCGTGTGATCCTTTTAGAGCGACTTTAAATTGGCTACTAAAGGAGGGAACACTAAGGTAATGTAATGGGTTAATGGTTAATTAATCTTAATAAAAAGTTTGGGTGAAGGGTTAATTAATCTTAATAAAAAGTTTGGGTGAAGGTTTAATTAATCTTAAAAAAGTTTGGGTGAAGGTTTAATTAATCTTAATAAAAAGTTCGATGAATTAGCGATTCAAAAGACAAAGGGATGTTAAATATACAATGCAGTTTCTTAATTAAGAAATTGATTTGTATGGATTAAGTTTAATAAAAAAGTGAAAATTTTAATTTTAAGAAATTATAGTAAATTTAAATAATTTTATCGACAAAACATGGTGTTTTACTTCAATTTTTTTTTTTTTAAATTTACATTATTATGTTTTTTATAAAATATATTTCTTATCTCATAGTTTCATTTTAGTTGAATATCTAAAAGTGTGGCTTGTTCTTTAATTCTAAAGAACATATTTAAAATTATTATTTTTTCTAAAGAAAGAAAATAACGTAATTTTTATTAAAAGTAATTAAAATTACATTTTGAATAATGCATATAAAGAGCATGTATATAAATATGAGATAGCTTTCATCCCCAAGAGGAAGAAAAATATAGTAAAATGGTCCTCAGAAAGTGGCCTCAATACATATGAAGTCTACACAGAAAATAGCCATCAATCTCAGCCAATAAAAACGATAGAAAGTAGATCAAGAGAGAACCTGGATAGACCAGGCCAGAGTGGCAAAACCCCCCCTCAAAATATGGGTCCAAAGGGACAAAAAGAGAACCTGCAACCACTGAAAGGGAAGCCAGAAGCCACATGCCCTAGACGGACCTCAAAGCGTTGACCCCATCAGCGAAAAAACAACACTGCACGCTCGTAAAAGTAGGACCTCAAAGCTCTGGAGCAAACCCTGCCAAAAAGAAACAAAAAACCCAATCATCCACTCCACACCACAGACCAGAGGGGGATGCAGGAATCCCCGACCACCACGACCACCGAGAAAACCTTGATATTGCATCAATCCCTGAACATACTAGCAGGGATGGCTTGGTGAGGACTACACTCTCAAAACTTTGACAAAACCTTCGCTCACACTCAAGGCTGAAGAAAGAATAGTCCAGAATTCCGCAGACAATAGATCAAGCTCCACAAAAATGGATCCAAACGCATGGTAGCAAGCTTCGCACCCAGACTAACGGCCTCCAATCATCTCACTAGGGACAAAACCCTCTGCACAACCAAGGGACTGAGCCTTCGCAACAGAGACCAAACGATACCGCTGAGATTAAATCAGAAAAAAAACGGATGATCCACATTAAAGGGAACACGACCAAAAACACCAGGAGAAAACTACAGGCTCTCTCATTCGAGAAAGCACAGGAAAACACCGTTTTTCGTAGGCCCAAGGCTGAACAGGGAGAAGACGGGAGAAGGAAGTAGGAAAAAATGTAGTCTGTTGCATCTAGGGTTTAACCCTAGCCACAACCTATTTAAAATTATTTTATTTAAAACTTTATTCTATCAATATAATCAATATAGTGTTCACTATCAAATTCAAAAGTCAAATTGGATGTTGGCTTACATCAAAATATTCTTCATCGTGAAGTCTCTAAGGTAATGTAATGGGTTAAGGGTTAATTAATCTTAATAAAAAGTTCGAGGAACTAGCTATTCAAAATACAAAGGGATGTTAAATATGCAATGCAATTTCTCAACAAAGGTACGTTAAATATATAATGTTATTAATTAAGAAATTGTATCAATTAAGTTTATTAAAAGATTGAAAGTTTTAATTTTAAGAAATTCTATTAAAGTAAATTTAAATAAAATTTTTTCGAGGAAACATGAAGTATATGACAATGTTTTAATTTTAATTTTATTTTTAAAATTTACATTATTATATTTGATTTTATAAATATGATTTTTATTTTATATTTTCAATTTAGTTGAACATTTAAAACTGTGTTTTGTACTTTAATTTTATAAATTTGTTGGCCCTTGGTCATGTATTAAGGAAGAAAGAAAAGATTAAAGAAGAAGAAAGACAAAGTATGAAGAGTGCGAAAGGCACACAAACGGAGGATGGGTCCAAGTGGATAAAGAAGTATAAAATAAGTGTTAATGTTTAAGCCATTATTATAGTTCTTTGCATTTCAATAGATAACAACAACATAAGACAAGATCACTGAGAAATACACAATCACAAGAGACACAACATTTATCTTGGGAAACCCTTTAGATGAAGAAAACCCAACAAAACTTCCTTATTATAGATAGCCAATACAATGCCAAGAGATAACTCAAACAAGTAAAAAATGTCCTCTCCCAAAGATGCGCCTCTCTCTCTCTCTAACTGCATCTCCAAAACTTGTCTCTCAATGAACAAGTGAGTGTTTGTCTAAGTGAGGCGCTAGCCTCCTTATTTATACAAGACTGGAACGTGTGAGAGTGACCTTTCAGGTTGGAAGCAAGATACTAGACTGGCTTTACGTCGCAGCTGTCAAGCCGAAAGCACATTACTAGTCTTATCACATCGTCTTGCTTTACGTCACAACAATGAAGCTGGAAGCAAGAGATGTCTCATCACAACAACTACTCCCCCTTTCGAGAAAGGTCCTTTCAGACTATACCAAGCTTATCTCAAACTTTACACGAGACAGAGGCTTGGTCAACACATCAACAACCTGTTTATCCGTGCTAATGTACTGGAGCTTTAAGGCTCATCTCTGCACCATGTCACAGATGTAATGATAACGAATCTCTATGTGTTTCGACCTGTCATGGAATACATGATTCTTTGTCATCTTTATGCAGCTCTGGTTGTCACATAGGATCGTGGTTGCTTCCATCTCTAGGTCAAATAGGTCGGTCAACAACTTTCGAAGCCATATAGCTTCGTAGCTGGCAGAACATGCAGCGATGTATTCTGCTTCCACTGTGTTGAGAGTAATGCTGGATTGCTTCCTACTCTGCCATGAGATCATGGCTGATCCCAAACTGAAACAACATCCTGAAGTGATTTTCCTGTTAGAAACACTTCTTGCCCAATCTGAATTAGTGTACTCACTCAATGTGAAATCATGATTTCCATTATAAGTGAGACCACAATCTAATGTACCCTTAAGGTACCTCATCGCATGTTTTGCAGCCACAAGGTGAACATGTCTGGGTTCTACTAGAAACTGACTCAAGGTGTTCACGACAAAACAAATTTCTGGTCTGGTGTTCGTTAGGTACATCAACGATCCAATAATCTGTCTGTACAGTGTGACATCAATCAATTCTGACGAAGTATTGACCAATAGCTTCAACTTCGTTTCCATGGGTGTATTCATGGGCTTTCACTCTAACATGTCGAATCTCTTCAAGATTTCGACTGCATACTTCCCTTGGTTAAGGAAAATCCTCTCTGGACTCTGCCATACCTCAAGACCTAAGAAATAATGCATTAGGCCAAGGTCTTTCATCTCAAATTCTGAAGCGAGTCTCTTCTTACATTCAGTGATGAGTTTTTCTTCTCCAGTTAAAAATAAGTCATCCACATATAACAATAGTATCATTGGCTCATCGTTCATAACCTTGAAGTAAATGTTAGAATCTACTTTACTCTTGGTAAAGCCCAAGCTCGTTAGAAAGCTGTCTATTCGTCCATACCAAGCTCTAGGAGCTTGCTTCAATCCGTACAAGGATTTCTTCAACTTGCAGACATGAGACTTCATGTCTTCAACTTCAAATCTTTGAGGTTGCTCTATATACACTTCCTCTTCGATAACACCATTTAGGAAAGCTGTCTTTACGTCCATTTCGTGTAATTTCCACTTCATCTTAGCTACAAGGGATATGATGGTTCTGATCGAAGTGTATTTGGCTACATGAGCGAATGTCTCTTCATAATCAATGCCTTCTTTTTGAGAAAAACCATGAGCTACAAATCTTGTTTTATACTTCTCAATACTTCCATCAACATGTTTTATTTTGAAGAGCCATCTAGACGATACCACATCCTTGCTATTCGGTCTGGGAACTATTTCCCATACATCGTTCTTTATTATGGATTGGTATTCTTCTGTCATGACATCTGCTAATTCTTTCTTTTGAATGGCTTCTTCAAAGTATGTAGGCTCTTTTTCTAGGAGATCACACATCAAAGCCATATAATTGGAGAATGGATTAGGTCTCTTCACATGTCTCGATGTTCCTTCGGGAACACCATACTTCTCTCCATCTTGAATAAGCTCTCTAGCCCAAGCTGGCTTTCTTTTATGGAGGATCATCATCTGAGGAGGTTCTTGAAACTCTGCTATGTCACGATCTTCTAGAATATCCTTATCAGGGGAAGTTACGACTTCCCTCACTGGTTCAACGGCTCTGGGAACCTCCCTCACTAATTCTGCAACTCTGGAGATTACGGGTTCCTCTTCATATACCTCTTCAAGCTGGCATTTTCTCGATTTCTTGAGCGCTGCATCTTCATCAAAGGTCACATCCCTGCTGATCTCAATGTGGGGTTGACTTGGTATATAGACCCTGAAGGCCTTGGAGACCTCACAGTATCCCACAAATATTCCCTTCTTTCCTGAGGGTTCCAATTTGTTTCTTTTCTCTTTTGGTATATGTATAAATATTGGGCAGCCAAATATTTTGAGATGGCTTACCTCTAGCTTCTTTCCGATGAACATCTCTTCTGGGGTCTTGAACCCAAGTGCACTATGGAACAATCGGTTTTGCACATATACCACTGTCATTGTTGCCTCTTCCCATAAGCACATAGGAAGATCTTGATCGTGGATCATGTTCTTCACGACTTCCATTATCGTTCTATTCTATCTTTCAGCCACACCATTTTGTTGAGGATTATAGGGAGTAGTGATTTCCCTCTTGATCCCAACATCTTTGCAGAAGCTCACGACCTCTTTTGAGGTGTATTCTCCTCCATTATCTGACCCGAGTATCTTGATCTTTCTTTCAGAAAGATTCTCTATCAAGGCTTTGAATTCCTTGAACTTGTTGAACACTTCGTCTTTAGATTTCAAAAAATACATCTAGGTCTTACGAGAATAATCATCAATGAATGATACATAGTATACATACACACTCATGGAGGACGATGGCATTGGGCCACACACATCTGAATGGATGAGTTCTAGGACTCCTGCTTTGCCGTCTCTCTTCGGAAAAGGGTTCTTGATGTTCTTCCCTTGCGCACATCCATTGCATACGCCTTCATGATCGACCTTGAGTTTTGGTAAACGTGTGACAACTTTGCATATGTATGGTAGCGCCTTGTAGTTAATGCGAGCTAATATTCTATGCCAAAGTTCACATGAGTTTTCAATGGCGTGGGTCATGGCAGCTTTTGAGTGACCCTTTAGCTTATACAAGCCATTTTCTTCACTTCCAATGATGATTGCTTCATTTAAGGTTTCTCCTTTAGCCCACATAAGAACTTCTCCATCTATAAAGGCAATTCTGAAGCCTTTCTTTTCTAACGCTGAAATGGAGAGTAGGTTCTTTGTCAAACCTGGTACATAAAGTATGTCCTTCATCTTCATTGAATTCCCTAAATTCAGTTTGTAGTTTCATTCTCCCACTCCCTTGATGGGATATTGGTAATCATCTCCAAGTGTCACTTTCTGAGAAAACTTCTTTTCTGAAATGTAAGAGAGAATATCTCTTTGTCCTGTCATGTGCTTGGAGGCACCACTATCAATGAGCCAAGTGTCCTCTCCAGGTGTTACCGATCCTGAGAGGGCTGAGATTAAGACATGTTATTTAATTTGTTCTCTTAACATCTTTGCAGGTGGCTCTTCATCTTCAACTGCATGGGCATGGTGCCTGTTTTGTTTCCTCTTGTATTCTTCTCGTTTAGTTGGAAAACATTTCACAATGTGTCCCATCTTGTCACAATGGTAGCATTGTACAAATGAGTAATCTCTTTCCTTTCGTTGTCCTTTCTTCTGAAATCTCCTTGGATGAGATTCTTTATGATTGAATTTGTTTTGGGGTTGAGACTCTTTGTAAGTTTCTTTCTAGAAGTAAGACTTCTTTCTTCCTCCTTTAGTGTGAGTAGCTAGGGCTTGATCTTCATCTCTTGCTATTAAAGCCTCTCGGTTAGCTACTTTTGTTTCTTCTTAGATGCATTCTTCCCATAGACTGTCAAACTTCAGTTTCTTTGTTCTGGCACAAATCGTTTGGATGAATGCATCCAAAGGTATTGTGAGACCATTTAGGTTCGTCATTATAAGTTCGTATTCGTCTATAGTATCTCCAATTGCTTCTAGTTGTTCTTTGTATTGGGATATTCTGGAGAAGTATTCTTGGATTGATTCTCCTTTCTGCATTCTTGTATTCTTGCGCTGAGTTCTAAGATTCATCTTCTAATTTATGTTCTTTCCTTCATATAGTCTGTTTAGGGCATCAAACATTTCTTTCAGAGTCTTCTTTGATGACACATAGGGAATCATGTGCTCTTTGATTGAATCTGCAATGATTCTTTTGGCCATGATTGTGTCCTTTTGGTACTTTTCTTTTTTTGCAGCATCGACGGGCTCCGACACTTCTTCTTTGATGAATCTTGCTAGGTCATTCTCTTCAAGAATGAGACCGATCCTATACTTCCAAGCACGAAAGTTTTCCACACATTCTAGCTTGTCAACAAGCTTAACGCTTGCAGACATCTTTTACTTGAAGCTGGGAAAATGTCCAAAACTGAAAATGTTCAAAATCAAATTCTGAACTTACCAGGAGGTGCGCTTTGCTGAGGTGAGTAGCCTAATGTGCTTGGATATGAGAAAATCCAACTTTTACCCCTCCAAACTTGATATGTGGATTTCTGGACTGGTGCTTCCGGTTTTCTGGTACCTCTGGTAATTCTGGTACTTTGGTTTTTTGATACTTCTGGTACTTTGTGAAACTAGGGTTTCACTTTCTGGGAGATCTAGCCACTGAAAAGGTGCGTTGAAGGTGCCAAAATGATCCTTGGGGGAGGGCACACTTTTCTAGATGGTTTTAGGGCTGAAATGCCTCTTCGACAAAAAACCATAGTTTGCATGTACGACAACAGTGACATTTTTCACTTTTCTCTTGTGAAAGATGTTCTCTTCAGCTTAGCTCTGATACCATGTTAATGTTTAAGCCATTATTATAGTTCTTTGCATTTCAATAGATAACAACAACATAAGATGAGATCACTGAGAAATACACAATCACAAGAGACACATCATTTATCCTGGGAAACCCTATAGGGGAAGAAAACCCAACAAAACTTCCTTATTATAGATAGCCAATACAATGCCAAGAGATAACTCAAACAAGTACATAATGTCCTCTCCCAAAGATGTGCCTCTCTCTTTCTCTCTAACTGCAGCTCCGAAACTTGTCTCTCAATGAACAAGTGAGTGTGTGTCTAAGTGAGGCACTAGCCTCCTTATTTATACAAGACTGCATGTGTGGGAGTGTCCTTTCACTGGCAGGGCCGACTTCTCCTCCTGGGTGGTTATAACCACCTTTATTATATTCCAGGGCCTCTTTGATATATTCTGGGGCTGACTTCTCTTTCTGCCTATTATAATTACATTATGACCAATCCGCAAAAGGGGATTTGGTCCTTTTACAATAGCCGACATAATCAATCCACAATGGGGATTGATCCAATAAATAATATATCAAATAATAATAAGAATACACTTTGCAGTTATATTATTTCAACAAGAAGGAGAAAGGTAAAGGAAAAGCGAGCCGTTAAAGGAGAAGATCAAGGAAGACAAAGCAATAAGGAAGATGAATCGTGGACAGGTCAACAAGCAAAAGAAGACACTAATAGGTGCTTTGGAGCACCTCACAGAGAAGAAGGAAGGACAGGTTGGCGAAGTCCTTAAAAGGTGGATTTTGGTACCTAGGGTTTTGGCACCTAGACTCGATCTAGGGTTTCGAAGAGACATGGAATGATAAATAGAGGCCTAGAAGACTTGAGAGGGGGGTTGACATAGAGAGAGTGAGATGTAAAAGTATTGTGTCTCAGAACATTCTTGTATTCTGGATCTTCAACTGGGTGAGAAGATCGACTCTATAGCTAGGTGCACAGGGTTGGGAGATTAAGAGGAGAGAGAGTAGGATTTGCAGCTGAGTGCGCAGATAAGACTGTGTATTTTCATCTACCTTATCAATAAACACAGTTCTGTGGATGTAGCCCTAGGGAGAGGGTGAACCACGTAAAACATTGTTTTTCTATGTGATTGATGTTGTGTTACTTTCTATCTTTTATACTATGATTGCATTATTATTTCCTTTACTAAGGATAGAAAGATATAACTAATTTCACGAGGTTGAGCATAATACTGTTAAGAATCTGTAGGTTATCTTGCACTATTATTCTGGAATCATCTTGCACTTCCTCTGGTTGTAGACACCTGTGTCCTGCAACCCCCCTATTGCTTCTTTGGGTGAGACTTTATCTGCTTCGCAAGTGGTGCCGAAGGGGCTAGTAGTTAGGGCTTGTTGGTGGGCTGCTAGAGTTGAACCCTGGGTCTGCCCCTGTGCCAACAAATGGTTCTGTTGTCGAGACCATGATCTTCTTGAGGGAATGTCAAGGTGGTTCCCATCAAAGACATATTTAGAAGTGGATAGAAGAAACGGAAAGGGACTTCGTCGAAGATCAGAACAAGAACCCTAGCATTAGTACAAAAGACTGGTTGGGAAGGTAACTCTTTACTGACGTACATGAGATTTGCTTTGCAGGAGTTCATAAGGAGTTGTACGAGTGGTTAGCTAGTTTAGCAGACACTTAGTTTGAGATTAGATCTAGACCACCTGTGGTTTGGAAAATGACATTGATTAAGAAAGTCAAGAGAGTCAATAGCGTTGAGTGCATAGTTTAAGGAGCCTAAGTCGGAGTCGCAGTGCATTACATAGTTGAAGGAAATCAAGTAGAAGGTAACTAAACTTGTTTGGGAGTTTGATCAGAGGTTTAAGACTCTAACAGGGCATTTAAGTTTTCAGATTCCTGACGAACAACATAAGGAATGGTTCATCGCCGCCCTCCTGCCACACATTAGAGTTCCTCTAATGATATAGAAGGTCGCTTCGCAGACTGAGGCATTAGAAATTGCCATGAAACTAGAAGCAACCCCTGTAGGAGAATCTAGCTCAGGTATGAGTCAATTTTTGAATCAATTAACTAGTTTATCTTCACAGGTTGAAGACATGAAGAAAGATAAAGGAAATTAGAAAAGATAAGACATCTGGTGTATCGGATGTAAATCAGAGGGCCATGACAAAGAGCACTGTCCCTTATTTAATGAATACTTGGCCTCTGGATCCCCTAACCCTTTGAAGCATGGTACTGTACCATGGTGCGAGGTATGTAGAACCAGACATCGCCCTAGTGAATGTTATTATATGCAGAAATATGTCCAGACACCCACCAATCTTTATTGCACATTCTGCAAATCTGTGGGGCATGATGAGAAGGACTATAGGGCTTATGACCTCATGCATGAAAGATCAAGGGATGCATATAGAATTCAAGGAGAACTACAACAAGAAGGAAATGCTGCGAAGGTCAATTCCCCAGGAAGATGAAACTTCAATCCTCGTGGTGGGTTGAGAGGAAGAGGATGAGGAGGAGGCATGAGTCAAGGTCGAGGTCAGATTATTTTCTATAATTGTGCCCAACCAGGTCATTTGGAAAGGGATTGCCAAAACCCTTGCACTATTTGCAACTACTGTAATTCATTTGACCATGTCATTGAAGACTGTCTAGTATTGTTAGCTAAACTTTAGGAAAGACGAGGTGGAAACCAACAAGTCCAACTAATATCAGTTGAACCTCGCAGTGAGGAACCCAGAGTCATTGTTATTACTAGAGGAGGCACTGTCACAGGAGAAGATAGGGTGACTCCATGAAAGACTACATATGGATTAGGGATCAGAAGAGCTTCAGAGAAGGCACCATTGTTTGACCCAAGGAAGGACTCTTAAGAAGCAAGGAGAGAATTTGTAGGAGAACAAGCTTCTTCATCTAGGGCACAACTAGAAGTAAAGGAATGTGAAATGCCTCCACCATTCGATCAGTCTGTCCCACTTAGGCAAGGAAAAGAGGTAAGCAAGCTTATGGAATTCTTGTATACTTGTATCAATTTGATTAAAGATGAAAGATCTGTGCATGAACTACAACACCTGATAAGACAATATAAAATTGGAAGAATAGATCCTCTGTTGAGTAGAGCTGTGAATCAAGTATCTAGGAAAAGGTGGACAAGCAAGGAACTGCACCTTAGTGCTTAGATTGGAGACTATGATGTGGACTATGTGGTTCTCGACCCAGGATCAGATGTAAATGTTATGACAAATCAAACTTGGGCACTGATGGGAAAACCTAAATTGATTTACTCTCCTATTAGGCTCAATATGGATAATCAACATGCGGTGAGCCCCTTTCGAAGACTAGAGCATGTCCCTGTAGACATCGATGGAGTGAGGAAATTTGTAGACTTCAAAGTGATTGAGATGGTTGATGATAACTGTCCCCATCCTGCGCTGTTAGGAATTGATTGGGCTTTCAACAATTTGACTGTTTTTGACCTAAAAAAGAAAAGAATGACATTCAAGGGTGATGGCCTTAGGGTCATTGCACCTCTTGATCCTAATGAAGGCGCAAGTACACATAACCTATAAGGGAAGAAGACCGCACCTATGACCTAGAGAACATCTATAAAATGACAACAAGACAACATGATTATATTAATCCTACATGCTCATCAGATTCAGAAGAAGCATTGGAAAATTGGCAGAACAAAATGTATGAAGTCTCTACACGAAGGTGTGCAAGATTGACTAAACTAGTTCGTTGGATTGGCACAGAAGTAAGTAATCTTCCTACATTTGATGGCTTGAATAATTTAGAGATATTTCTACTTGAATTTGAAGGAATTGTACCAATACAACAGAGGTTATTGGCACTAGACGAAGCCTTGAAAACAACGCCAGCCAGATGGTGGGAAGCTCACAAGAAGAACATCGCGGAATGGGTACAATATCGAACCTTGTTGGCAGTGTGCTTTTCATACCTAGATGAAGGCTACGAAGTTCAATACATAGGTCAGAGTTTCCCTAAGGGCCATGTGAAAAGTTATGAGGAAGCCTGAAGCAACATTCCTAAAGAACAATGGGTACATAAGTTCATTAACACACTAGATACTACACCTATAAACTGGTATCTTCAAGAAAAAATGCACTTAGCCACTATAGATTGGTATGGTATGAACCATAACTTTATAGCTACATTCCTATTTGAAAGTCAGTACCGCACATTAGATTAGGATTTACAAATTGTAAGACAAAAGGTTATTGAGGAGGTATCTAACCTCCCTGTTGAACAAGAAGAAGATGAATGGACTGCGCCTCTTCAATGGTTACATGGTTGCTATAATATTAATGCTGATGAGGATGATGACCCTAGGAACGTGAACATCTCAGAAACTGAAGGACAAAGAGATATAGAAGGGCCAGGGATTGAATTACCTTTTTTTGGGTAGCCTATTAAAATTAAGAAAGTTAATATCGGAACAAAGCAAACACCTAAGTTAGCAAATGTTGGAGACTATTGAGATGTACTATTAGTAAGATTATAGAACTATTGCATGAGTATCATGACTTGTTTCCAACCAAGTTGACAGACATGAAGGGCATAAAATGGCCCATGGGAGAAATGGAGATTCCTTTGAAAGAAGATGCAAGGCCTATCAAGCAGAGGCCTTATAGACTAAATCCCAAGTACATGCAGAAAGTTAAGATTGAATTAGATAGAATGTTGGAAGCATGAATCATAGAACCAGTTGAAGAATCTGGATGGATCATCCCTATGGTGGTCTAGATAAGAAGTTAGGAGAAATCAGAATCTGTGTAGATCTAAGGAAATTGAATGATGCATGCTTACATGACCCATTCCCTACACCTTTTACTAATGAAGTTCTAGATAATGTAGGAGGATATGAAGTTTATTCATTCACAGATGGATTTTCAGGCTATCACCAGATCAGAATTGCTAAGGAAGATAGACATAAGACTACATTTGCAACAAAATGGGGTTATTTTCAGTACACTGTGATGCCTTTTGGTTTGAAGAACGCACCAACCATCTTTTTCAGGGTGGTGGTCGAAGCATTTAAAGAATTTTTACATAAGTTTTTGGAGGCATACTTTGATGACTGGACCGTTTTTAGTCTTCTGAAAGATCATATTGTGTTGGAGTTACTTCACACACACCTAGGATTTTTTTTCCTAAGTTTTTTATTTGTTTATTAGTCATAATTAGTCATTATCCAGTCTCCTATATTTTAGGAGAGAATATTCCACTTGGAGAATATTCTCTTTCAGTTCACACTTTAGTTTGACTAGTTGAGTTGAGTTTAGATGTTGCATTGGGATCATCACCATGCAACATTGGGATCATCACCATGCTAATTCGACCTTGCCTTGGTATCATCACCAGAGTGGCACATTAGCCTTGATTCCTTGAGTTAAATCCTCACTAATTTCTGTTCAGTCAATTAACTGAAGACTAGTTGACTAGTTAACTCAACTAGGTGGCAGTTCACTCCCATAACTGCCTGAGAGACTAGAATAGGTGGCAGTTCACTCCCGTAACTGTTGGTGTGTGTCTAGATCACTCTAGACCACCACTATGGTGACTTGGTTCACCTCAAGTCGAACTCATTGAGTTATACAAAGTATATCATGTGTAAATTATTCATTATTCACAACGGTTAATGAGAATTCTTTCCATTCTTTCTCTCATTCTTCTTCTTTTTACAATTCTCTCTCCAAATGTGTGTATCATTGTTTAGCTAGATATATTCTATGCAGGTCAACACATTTACATGGTATCAGAGCCGATGGAATGCTAAGCAAAAGCTACACCAAATTTTTTTGCAGGTGCAAAAGATCGAAGACAGCGAAAAGATGGAATTCCAAAAAGAATTCATTCTTACACCTTACAACTATTTTTCATGGAAGGAGAAAATAGCCATACATATCTGATCCAGAGGGTTGTATAGGTTAACCATGAATATAGATACATAGCCGAAATCAGCCATAGAAAAATCCAAGTACTTAAATCGCATGGTTGAGGCACTCAGAACAATTTGCAGTCTTATTTCTCCCTATCTCCTTTTTCATATATCTTCCTGCAAGACTCCCAATGAATCCTGGACCATCTTGGAAGGGATCTTTGGAAAATAGGATGAGATGAGGGGACACATGTTAGAGGTGGAGCTGCTCACATTGGATCCAAAAAGATTCGAGAATATCCAAGATTTCTTTACAAAATTCAAGGATTTACTGTCGCAACTCAAAGCTTGCGGGGTTGATAAATTGAAGGAGGAGAAACAAATGGTTCTCACCATTCTCTCCAAGCTTGGACCTGAATTCTTTGTATTCATATCCACATTCCATACTGTCAGAGTCACCTCTGGAGCCACCTGGAAGATGCCTTCTCTTGAGAACTTTATCGAATCCCTGACACAAGAGAAAACCAAGCTCATCAACATGGGCACAATCAAAGGCCCAAGGGTGCATGCACTCACTATGCATGATGGCAGCCACAAATATCATAAATATAAAGATAAATATAAGCGTAAATCTCATGCACATACGAAGAAGGAAGGGTACACAAAACCCTTCACCGATGCCTCCATATCCAAAGGAGAAAAGGGAATAAAATGAGAGAAATGCACGCACTGTCACAAAGGATTCCATTCGGAATCCGCATGCATGCAAAAGAAAATAGATATGATGTCTCAGATACTTCAGCAAAACAACCTTGGAGATCGCATCCCCTAGGGTGCAAAGAAGAAGAAGCTAGAAGATTCGAATTCCAAGAAAGACAATTCTAGCCATGCCTTGATTGCCATCAACTCCTCTCCCGATGCTTGGATTGTAGATTCAAGAGCATAAAATCACATGGATGCCTCAGAAGAAGTCTATTCTTATTTGGATGCATGCAAAGGTCCTCCTATTCTGATGGGGGACAACTCTTCTGTCGAAGTCACTGACAAAGGAAGGGTTGAACTCACCAATGGAAGCTTTGAGAACGTGTTGCATGTTCCCAAGCTTTCTGTCAACCTTCTCTCCGTGTATCAGATGACGAATTTCGGCACCGGAAAGAAATTCATATTCACACCAAATTCCATGGACATCTACAACATGCAAACCAACTCCAAGGTTGCTACCGGTGAGGTAAATCATCAGTCTAGATTGTATACATTTTCTGAATTCATTGAACCTGATTCTTGTTTACTGCTTACTCATGCCGATGAAAGTAGTAGGATATGGCACGAAAGGTTTGGACATTTGAATTTCAGATACATGCAACAACTTAGCAAGCATAGATTAGTTGATGGTCTACCATACATCCATTTCTCCAAGGGAGTATGTGAGGGATGTGTTCTTGGAAAACACCCTCAAGAGAAATTTGACAAAGGAAAGTCTCAACGAGCTTCCGCACATTTAGATCTGACCTGCAGTGACCTTATGGGTCCTTTTCTGCATCCATCCATCAACAAAGCAAGGTTTGTTCTCATTTTTGTTGATGATTTCTCACGTTTTACTTGGATCTACTTTCTTAGGCAAAAATCCGAGGTCTTTCAACACCTCAAAGATTTCAAAGCTTTGGTTGAGACACAGTCTGGGAAGAAGATCAAAGTCCTCCGAACTGATAACGAGGGGGGGAGTATGTGGATCATGAGATTCATAATATTTTCCATGAGGCATGGATTCAATTGCAACATACATTTCCCTACACTCCGCAGCAAAACGGAGTTGCCGAGCGGAAAAACAGATCTCTAAAGGAGATGGCATCTTGCATGTTGCATGCAAAGTCACTACCATAAAGACTATGGGCTGAAGCACTTAACTGTGCAACATACATCCAAAATAGATCTCCTCATAGATCTATCAAGGATAAGGCCCCCTACGAGGCTTGGAGCAGCCTTAAACTGGAAGTGGCCCACTTCGCATTTTTGGTTCACGTGCATGGGCCTGGATTCCCTCTGAAAAGAGGAAGACACTTGATCCACAGAGCACTGAGTGCATTTTTGTTGGATACCCTGACAGTGTGCAGGGATATCAACTTATTGATATTTCCTCGGACCGACTCATCATTGAGTGTAGTGTCCAATTCGAGGAAAGTGTCTCGCATGTACCTCAATAGTCGCATGTAGACACCTTCACTCTTCCACCTGTCCGAGATGATGAGCATGCACATGATGAATCTTCCTCAGACGAGAGTTATGTTTCAGAGGACTCAAATGATTCAGATTCAGAGTCAGTATAGTCATAGGCAGAGTCTGAGCATCCAGATGCAGTTTCAGAGCCAGAGCAGAGGCCCAAGTGGGCACAGACTACTCTTTAGGATGTAGGGGATCTCGTTGGTGATCCAACCAATAGTAGGAAGAGTCGATATAATTTTGAGGAGCCTCCTATTGCACTCACTGCCATTGAACCATTGCCTTCCAGGCATCTTTTCTTGGTTCAGTCTTCAGATCCATAGTCTTATGGCGAGGCTGCTGGAAATCCCTTTTGGGAATCCGCCATGCAGGAGGAGTACAAATCCCTCCTTGAGAACCAGACTTGGGATCCGGTTCCCCTTCCTTCTGGGAGGAAACTTGTCAGATGTAGATGGGTCTATAGGACCAAGAGCACAGTGGATGGACAGATCAACATATACAAAGCCAAGCTTGTCGCCAAAGGATTTCAGCAGGTTCATGGTATTGACTATGATGAGATCTTTTCTCCAGTAGCGAAGATGGATTCCATACGATTGGAAATTTCCATTGTGGCAACCAAGGGATGGGATGTCCATCAGATGAACGTGAAGAATGCTTTTATTCATGGTGATCTCTCAGAGAAGATCTACATGGAGAAGCCCCAGGGATTTATGAAGGACTCATCTTTGGTCTGTCGACTGAAGAAGTCACTTTATGGCCTCAAGCAGGCTCAGAGGGCATGGTATGCCAAGATGGACTCCTACCTGTTGTCACAGAACTTTGTATGTTGTAAATCAGACCCGAATGTATACATGCTCAGGACGGCTGATTCACTTCTACTTTTAGTTCTATATGTCGATGATTTGCTAATCATTGGTTGCTCGACTTCAACGATTGCTACAGTCAAGAGGATTCTTCATGACAGGTTTTTGATGATGGACATGGGTCCGCTACACTTCTTCCTTGGACTTGAGATCAGTCAGGATGCATCAGACATCAAACTGTCTCAAGCCAAGTATGCACAAGATCTCCTTGAGATATTTCACATGACAGGCTGCAAGTCTGCTTCGACTCCTTTCCTATCAGGAGTCAAACTTGAGGATGGAGGGGAGACTCCACTAGTTGACAACACACTATACAAACAGCTAGTGGGGAGCTTGTTGTATCTCACGCACTTTAGACCAGACCTCTCATATGAAGTTGCCACAGTTTACAGGTTCATGCAGGAGCCACATGAGCTACATTGGAAAGCTGCAAAGCGTATCCTTTGATACGTATAGGGCACCATCACCTTTGGGATTCATTATGCAACAGAATCTACATTAGATCTCATTGGGTTTACTGATTTCGACTGGGCTGGTGATATAATTGATCGCAAGTCCACATCTGGTTACTCACTCAGTCTTGGTTCCGGGTCTATCTGTTGGTTGAGTAAGAAGCAAGCTGCCATTTCTCTATCTTCAGCCGAGGCAGAGTACAGAGGGGTAGTTAACATAACCATTTAGGCTATGTGGCTACAACATTTTCTCACTAAGTTGGGCATTTAGTTTCATCGGTCAATTGTCATCTGGTGTGACAATCAGAGCACTCTGAAGTTCTACAGAGATCCAGTTCAGAGGCAGCGGATGAAGCACATCGAGATCCACATGCACTAAATCTAGGACTTAGTACATGAGGGGATTATCGACTTACAGTTCTGTCCTTCAGTAGAATAGACGACATATATTTTCACCAAGACCTTCACTGAACAGAAATTTCATTCTTTGCGAGGTCGTTTTGGAGTGAAGGACACAGTTGCCTAGCAACTGTAGTTCTTATTTTTACATACATTATACCTTGAGGGAGGGTTTTTCCCATGAGGTTTTCCCTCTTTCCTCACTTTATTCAGTGTATCTTTTGTACTTGGGTACCTAACATGGCCTCGTTGCCGGGACCCAATCTTTATTTTCACCATAGTGATGTTAAGGGGGGTGTTGGAGTTACTTCACACACACCTAGGATTTCTTTTTCCTAATGTTTTTATTGTTTTATTAGTCATAATTAGTCATTATCCAGTCTCCTATATTTTAGGAGAGAATATTCCACTTGAAGAATATTCTCTTTTAGTTCACACTTCAGTTTGACTAGTTGAGTTGAGTTTAGATGTTGCATTGGGATCATCACCATGCAACATTGGGATCATCACCATGCTAATTCGACCTTGCCTTGGTGTCATCACCAGAGTGGTGCATTAGCCTTGATTCCTTGAGTTAACTCCTCACTACTTTCTATTCAATCAGTTAACTGAAGACTAGTTGACTAGTTAACTCAACTAGGTGGCAGTTCACTCCCGTAACTGCCTGAGAGACTAGAATAGGTGGCAATTCACTCCTGTAACTACTGGTGTGTGTCCAGATCACTCTATACCACCACTATGGTGACTTTGTTCACCTCAATTCGAACTCATTGGGTTATACAGAGTATATCATGTGTAAATTATTCATTATTCACAACGGTTAATGAGAAGTCTTTCCATTCTTTCTCTCCTTCTTCTTCTTTTTTCAATTCTCTCTGCAAATGTGTGTATAATTGTTTAGCTAGATCTATTCTGTGTAGGTCAACACATTTACATATTGAATGTTTGAGATTAATGTTGGATAAGTGCAGGAAATGTCAGATTGCCTTGAACTTGAAGAAGTACATTTTATTTTCACCTTTTGGAGTGTTGTTAGGACACATTGTGTGTAAACAGGGGTTGTTGGTAGATCCTTCCAAGATTGCTATCATTGTCGATCTACCTCATCCTACTTTGATTAGACAGCTGCACACTGCATTGGGACACACTAGATATTATATAAAGTTTATTAAGGGTTACACACAGATAACAACACTTATGGAATTTTTTTTAAAGAAGGATAGTAAGTTTCAATGGAGAGAAGAATGCCAACAGAGCTTCGACACACTAAAGTGGAAAATGGTCATTGCGCCTATTTTGGTCTTTCCAAATTGGAGTAAGGAATTCAATGTTCATGTCGATGCTTCATCCATTGCATTAGGAGCAGTTTTGGCACATCCAGGTGCAGGAGATATTAAACACCCTATAGCCTTTGCTAGCAGGAAGCTATCTACATCTAAAATGAATTATACTACCACTGAAAGAGAAGGCTTAGCAATGGTGTATGTGCTACAGAAGTTTAGAAACTACTTGTTGGGAGGGTATTTTAGTATGTTCACTGATCATTCTGCACTAAAGTACTTAGTCAACAAGCCAATGTTGGGGGGAAGAATATGTAGATGGCTACTATTATTCCAGGAGTATGATTTTGAGATCGTGGTCAAGCCAGGAAGAATGAATAAAGGACCTGACCACTTATCCAGGTTAGAACATGGAGAGGAACCTACCAGTTTGGATGACACACTACCAGATGCATAGTCGATGGACATTAGAAAAGTTGATGATCAATTCGCCGAAATATTCCAGTTCATGTCCACAGGAATGGCACCTCGTGAGTATACATTTATTCAGAAGAAATAGTTGGTAGTCCGTGCTGCATATTTTCAACTTATCGCTGGATAGTTATATAAGATGGGACCAGATGAGATCTTAAGAAGATGTGTTACGGAGTCAAAAATACCATTGATTCTTGCAGAAGCACATGAAGGCATCACAGGAGGACATTATGCAGGGAAAGCAAAAATGCAGAAGGTTCTCAAAGCCGGCCTCTGGTGGCCCACTCTACATAAGGATGCTAAGGAATACTACAGAGCCTGTGATGTATGCCAAAGAGTAGGGAAACCATCAAGAAGAGATGAGATTCCTTTAGAACCTCAGTTGACTATACAGACATTTGAGAAATGGGCTATTGACTTTTCAGGACCTATCAACCCACCAAGAAAGCGCACAAGAGCTCGATACATTATCACTGCTACAAAGTATTTGACCAGATGGGCAGAAACAAAAGAAGTTAGGGACTGTAGTGCAACTATAGATGCACGGTTCATCTTTGATGATATCATAACTAGATTTGGATGCTCGAAGATCCTTATGAGTGATCAAGGCACACATTTCATTAACAAAACCATTGAAGCCTTGACTCAGGAGTTCAAAGTTCACCATCAGAAGAGTACACCATACCACCCACGGATGAATGGTACAGTCGAAGCTTTCAATAAGATCTTGGAGACATCACTGACTAAGATTTGCAGTGTTAACAAAGATGATTGGGATTTGATAATTCTAGTAGTGTTATGGGCTTAACAAACTACTTGAAAAAAGTTAACAACGCAAACTCCCTTTAAGCTAGTTTATGGATTGGAAGTAGTGGTACCTATGGAATACTTGGTTCCTAGTTTAAGAATTGTAGCATTCACAGTTATGGATGACACCGACGCTATTCAATACAATCTTGCACAGTTGATGGAACTAGAGGAAGATAGGTTCATTGCAAGATTTCATCAGTAGGTAAAAAAAGAACGAGAAAAGGCTTACCATGACAGACATATCAAGAAGAAAGCATTCAAACAGGGATATTTGGTACTTCTATATGGAAACAAGTTCATGAAGCATGCAGGAAAGTTTAGGACACACTGGCTTGGGCCATTCGAGGTTGCCTATGTTACAGAGGGTGGAGCTGTGCAATTGAATACCTTTAATGGAGAATGGAAGGATGGTTTAGTAAATGGGAGCCGATTGAAACTATATTATGACAACCAGTTGCCTCGTAGCTCTCAGTAAAAGCAAGGAAGAAGGGTCTAGGTACCAGGTGCAGTTGAAATTGAGTACCAGACACATAAAATATAGTCCGCACATGATAGGAAGGGACATAGTAGAAAGCACAGGCTGCTCCGCATAGTCTGTAGTCGAAGTAATACAAAAGGTTCAACCCTACAATGTCTCGAGATGAGTCACATGTGAGTGTTGGGGGCCTGTTGGCCCTTGGTCATGTACTAAGGAAGAAAGAAACGATTAAAGAAGAAGAAAGACAAAGTATGAAGAGCGTGGAAGGCACACAAACCGAGGAGGGGTTGAAGTGGCTAAAGAAGTAGAAAAGAAGGAGCAAGGTAAAGGAAAATCGAGTCGTTAAAGGATAAGATCAAGGAAGACAAAGCAACAAGGAAGATGAATCATGGATAGGTCAGGAAGTAGAAGAAGACACTAATAGGTTCTTTGGAGAACCTTGCAGAGAAGAAGGAAGGATGGATTTTGGTACCTAGGGTTTTGGTAATTAGGGTTTTGGTACCTAGGGTTTTGGCACCTGGACTCGGGCTAGGGTTTCTAAGAGACATGGAATGATAAATAGAGGCCTATAATATTTGAGAGGGGGGTTGACATAGAGAGAGTGAGATGTAAAAGTATTGTGTTTCAGAGCATTCTTGTATTCTAGATCTTCAGCTGGGTGCAAATATCGACTCTGCAACTGGGTGCACAGGGTTGGGAGATTAAGAGGAGAGAGAGAGAAGGATCTGTAGCTGAGTGCGCAAAGAGGATTGTGTATTTTCATCTACCTTATCAATAAACACAATTATGTGGACATAGCCCTAGAGAGAGGGTGAACCACATAAAATATTGTTGTTCTATGTGATTGATGTTGTGTTATTTGCTATGTTTTATACTCTTATTGCATTATTATTTCCTTTACTAAAGATAGGAATATATAACTAACTTCGCGAGGTTGAGCAGAATACTATTAAGAATCTCTAGGTTATCTTGCGCGCTGTTATTCTGGAATCATCTTGCACTTCGTATGGTTGTAGACACATGTGTCCTACAACCCCCCTATTGCTACTTCGGGTGAGACTTCATTTGCTTCACAAGCGTTGTCGAAAGGGCCAGTAGTTAGGGCTTGTTGGTGCACTGTTAGAGTTGATCCCTGGGTCTGCCCCTGTGCCAACAAAATCATATTTAAAATTATTTTATTTTTGAATTAAAGCCTTATATAAATTTTATTAATTCGAAATATGTAGATATTGTAATATAGAAAAGGGATGCACTATCAATATAGTGTTTACTATCAAATCCAAAATTCAAATTGGATGTTGGTTTACACCAAAACTTTTGCTTGGATTCTAGGAGCCATACTTTTTTCAATTGAATTTCAAGTAAGGGTTTGGGACAACTCCATTTGTATCCCATAATTGGCTTATAACTCATGAAAGTGGTGGCTACACCACATTTCCAATATCGCCACCAAGTGTAAGTGTTGGGTGACCATATTTTAATACTACCACATCAATGATGAGTCGCTTGATGTGGTCCACAACAACTTTATCAATGTCATCCAATAAAAATTTCCTTTTGAGATCGACCCATGAGATAAAATTTAGAGGTAGGGCATCAATAGATCATTGGTTGAATGAATGCATTGCCAAAAAAGATTCAGGGTTGAAAATGAGAGGATTTGGCCATCAACTTGCCTTAAAATGAGATCAACGATAATGTAGTAAAACTTCATTCATATAAGAGAGAATCCACCATAAAACTTAAAAAATGAATTCTAAACACCAAAGCTACCAAAGCATACACTATGAACGACACAAAAAATAAAGAGAAAACCGTTGAGGTAGGTGCTGAGCGCTCAACACACCCTAAAAGCCTTATGAAATTTTATCACTTTTTGGGTACCACTTGTTTTCTTTTATTGTCTGAATTGATTTCACTTTGGGGAATGGTTTATCTTTGTTTTGTTTTCATGACTCTTATCAATCAAGTCAGGTTTGTTTGAACTTACAAAACCTTGTGTCTAAAGGAACTTGACATCCGAACTAAGAATCTGCAACTAACATTGCACCTAACACGCTTATGTTTGGCGTCAGGAAAATTCAATCAGGTAAAGTGGCCACACAATTACAATAGTTTCCGAGCGCCGATGCACCATCGAGATTGACGGAAGGTGGATTTGGTTTGCGTGAGTTATTTACCACGAAGTTTCAAGAGATAGCTAATCCCCATCGACATTGGAAAAATATGAGAATGATAGACATTGACAAAGGCTGTAAAGAAATATCCGATAGCCGATGACCGATGCGCTTTATCGGGGTCGAGGAAATCTATAAAGGTTAAAACAATCATTGTGTCTGCGATAAACATATCATCAATCGTCGATCCCTGATACTTTTCGGCTTTGAGACTTTTTCAAGGGAGTCAATCGGGGAGCACTTGGGTAGGTTTTTTACCGATCACCAATCCTTGATACTTTTCGGTGTCGGCAAGATAGGATCAGGTTTTAGAATATATAGCTTAAAAAAAATCCTGATTCCGATTAACACGAGTAAATGAAGATGCCAGTATTGAATGCAACATTTATTTATCACGTAAAGGTGTCGTATGACCTAGTTTCATCCCGAGTCATATTAAGGTTCCTTGGGTCTTAGTCACACCTCCTAGTCAGCTTTTCCACGTCAGATCTGTACAACAAGATTGATCGGTGTCAGAGATTTTGCAATAAGATATCAACGAAAAGTGTTCGAAGCAGAATCCCGACCCCCGACTCACCAACTGGACTGGCGAAATGATGGGATGTTTTTGGCATAAGATACGATTGGATTTTGACATTTAATAAACCAATTAATGCTTCATACTGCATTTGTTTCTACCTCGTGCGCCGATAGAACAACAACAATTTGAAATCGCCGATAGGCCACGTTACAACCCGCGCCCACACCGTCAACCCATGATCCAATTTAATTTTAAATGTCTTTGAAGATCTGGTTACAGATTTAATAAAACTACACTCATAACCCGAATTGAATGGCTGATGCGACAAGGTAAGTTCATCCCTGTTTAAATCTCTAGAACAGTTTTGAACAATTTCATTCTGCGCACAAGTTTGAATTCTAGAGCATCCGAAGAAGCAAGGAAAGCGTCTCGAGACTGTGCTGATCCCCAGATTATCAAAACCAGGTTAAAAATGATGCAGAGGTATGTGTTCAAGTTTTTCAATTCAACGGTCGTGATTTATATATGCATCTAATTTCTTACACGGTTTCTAAATTATGTTCTAATTGTAGGTAAAATGCCACCAAGAAACCCAACCACTAGACACTCACCAAGAGAGCCCAAGCTAAAGGAAGCTGAGATAGTTGAAGGCTCTTCTCCTGGTGCAATGAGGCAGCTGGAAAACACTCCCAGAGAAGAGATAGTCATAAAAACCTCAATAAAGAAAGCCTTTGTCCAACCTCTGTTCTTCAATGATATTGAAGCAAGCACTAGATCCAAAGTAACTCTCCCACAGTCGGGGGGACCTTTTCAACATAATCAACTGAGAGGAGTACCCGGAGTATATCCCACACAATGACATAGATGTAAGGGCGCTCAATGACTAGGTGTTCCCAAACATTCGACGATCATATTTGCACTTGGTAGCCAGACGAACCCCAGTTTTCCCTTGCATAGAGGTTATGAAGTGGCTAATCGACTGTACAAATGCACATAAATGTTTAATCAACGATGATAATATTGGGTGTGTCAGAGTTTTCCTTCTGAGAGAAGTCTAGAAATACTACAAGCTCAGAGACCCAGAGGAGCGACTAAACATAGACTTTGTGGTGAAGTTCTACAAATTCCACGACACTAGCCGACTGATGGCCTCATGGTGGAAGGAGGACAAGAAGTTTACCAACCGGAGAAATGGTTGGTATGGGACGGTTAACTTGAGAAATCCATACATCTATTTGATGGCTCTCATCTACCGACTATATGGAGAGAAGGACTGCTCCAAGTTTTTAGAAGCATGGATGCCCTTGGCATACATAGTGGCGATCGCCGGGAGCAACTTCAACTAGGGAGCGATAATTTCCAAACAATTGAGCATTTGTGTACATCAAGCTCAGATGTCGAAATAAGGGGAAACACCCACTTTCCACATGGCCTCGTACCTACTTGATGTCATATGTGCGAGAAATGTCTTCGCAAGAATGAGTTTAAGCTGGCATGTTGCGGAGTTCCCAGTCTATGTTTATTTCAACATACTATGGGAGAATAGGTATAAAAAATCCTACGCACTCATCTGTAATGAATTCATCACTTGTATTAATTTTATCATTTTTAAAAATGAATGCCCAAGATTATCCGCAACAACCAAGAAAATGGTAGCAAAGGTAGGCCACTTGTATTTAGATGAACGCTGAACCTATATTAAGGTGTTCGGGGCCATTAGAGCACCACATCTCTTACCCGCTCACGTCCCATACCTACTCATTGTGGGAGAAATATTCTATGAGACTATCCTACAGGGCTATAACGCCACACTAGTAAAGGACAAGAAGCGAGCCTTCATAGCCTATGATTTCCATGTGGGGTTTTATCTGGTAAAGGACACTGCTCAAGCCAAATAGGAAGGGTTGAGCCAACTTGAATTCAGGTTCCCGACAAGACGATTCCACAAGCATGAACCTAAAGGCCTGGTCCTCCAACATGCTTCACATGTTTCATCATGTTGGCCATACGCTCATGATAAGTTTGAGGATGAAATTTTCACAGAGTGCACTTAGGACTAGAAAGAGTTAGTACAGAGGATGGCCAACCGAAATATGACCAAGTTCAAGGCCATGATCATGGATGAACAGGTGGAAACAATAGAGGAGTTGGCTCAAGAGGCCCTTAGAGCCAGGGAAGAAGTCAGAGTGACAGACACCACATAGGCACATTGAAGGGGATTCTTCTTGCTAGAAGGGGCACATAGAATCATTGATCAGTTGAAAAATAACCCTGATCTGGTAGAGATGTCAAGGATTCCCGTTGATAACCCAATCGAAATCAGAGGAGAGCCAAGTGGCCTAGAGCCGATACAACTTGAAGAAATCACTGGGCAAGAAAACCCTGAAGTTCCACCGCCATAGATCAGATCACCAGGGGTAATTTCAACCCATCCTAAGATAACGAAGACATCAGGAAGGACAATTGTACCAAATCCCTTTTTTGACTTGATAACCATCTATGATGATGAGGAGAGTTCAGAGGTGTCTTTGGTGACTCCAGTGCATATTACAGAGGAAAAATAACTTGAGAGAGCATCTACCCCAAGTCCCGATGCTCTAATTCAGAGCCTTTCACAGAGTGGGCATGAGGTCGAAAGTGCCTTAGACATTGAGCTACTCAACATGCCATGAACCCAAATCGACAACTTAAGGGATGAGCTAGGGTCGAGCGGCTAGAAACAGGAAATTACACAACAAGAAATCAACATTTCAACAATCGATTGCTAAGTAAGTACCAAACCTACCCCTGGTTCTTCAGTTTTGGCTGATACCTTACCAACCGATGGGCAACATATGAAATTCGATCCATCAGGACATATGGAAGAAGTTCATGAACCCATCCTAGAACATCTACACACAGTCGGGAGCCTAGGAAATACTTTAACTCGGGGAGAGAAAAAAATTCCCGAACCTATTGATGAGGTCAATGATATACAAACAATCGCCTATGACCGAAAGAGAAAATCCATCATGAAGAGAACCACTAAGAAGAGGAGGATTACGTTGGATAGTTTGATTCTGATCACCATAGAGGAAAAAATGCTCAACAAAGAACACACCAAGACATCCGAGCTTATTGACGTAGGGATGAATATCACATATGCCACCTTGGATAGATAAAGATGAGATGGAAAGGAGCTTACCACTATGCTTAAGGAGATGGAGCATCTGCGTCATTTGGAAAAATACTACCAAGACTCCACACAGGCCACAGTGTTTTTGAGAAGTGAGTTTCAAGATGCCTATGACAAATTCATGAATGAACAACACCTTTTCACTGTAGGTATAGCTGACTTCCAAGAAGACAGCCTTATGGTGCTAACAACCTACATGGATGTGGAAAGGTGGTATGAGAAGTCTCACCAAGTAGTGGAAATGATCGATTACATTAGCATAGTTCAAAAGGGTCGAGAGGTTGAAGAGAATGACATTTGGGTGCTGAGGGACAACATCATAGGTTGGATCAGGAAAGCGACCAAATACTGGGTAAAAATGGCCTAGGAACCCCAATGGGAGATTCAGTAGAAATGGATTGTTTGGAAAAAGAGTTGGGAAAATATTAGTCGGAAGATGAAAGACATCGACCTCCCAGAATTTGGCTCACCCGAGGACTTTGTCGACGTGCATGACATAGTCAAGAAAAATGCGAAACAAGACTCAACATGGACAAAAAAGATATAAAAGGTGGTGAGCATGGCACCAGGTCAGGACAGTAGTTCATGGAGAGTCCAATCAAGTCTCGAGCAGTTTTGCAGTGGTTAAGTGTAAAAATAGTCAAGTATGGAGCACGCGCAGAAGAAGTAAAAGAAATCCTTTCGACCTCGATGGACCAACACAGGTTCCTGTATGCCAACACATATGAGGAACTCTTCATCAAATGGTCAGAGTATGAGAAGAGTCATCCACTTCACTGAAACTATTTGATGATTCTTAGAAGAGAAAGAGATGGAAGCACCATGTGGCGATGTTTTGTTTTACTTAGCTTGCACTTTTGATAGCTATTTTTAGTTAATGATTCATTATAAATAAGAGGATTGACCTTTTAATAAAGGTCGATGGTTTTGGAAAAGTCCTTCATTTTTGAAATTGTAAAGAACTATTTCCGAACTACCTTAATTGAGAAGTCATGTTTAGGACCAGAGACAAACTTCTGTTTTTCATCAAAGTTGTTGTGTGATTGGATTTGAGGAGGAATTAATTCCAACTTTATTTCATGAATGGATGCTGTAATGTGTAAGAGTTTCTGAATCTATTGACAAGTTATCTGTTTCAATATTTTTTTGTAGTTCTTGTCTCTAATGATGAAAGCAAATCGTTGTGTTAAAGTGTGATTAATGCTAGAGCTAAGGAAACTATTTTTCTTGCCATCATTTTATTGCATGTATGTTTTCTTTTGATAATTGTATCTCAGTAAATAATTGAAATACCAACAAGTTAATGTATTAGTACTAGGGTTGTCACAGGTGTGAATATCTATGTCTGCATGCTTGAGCACTAGGGTTATCCCAAGCTCAACCTTCTTTAGTAGTTAAGAACCCCCCCCTTTTACCAGCTGGTTTATACCAGCACACATCTTCTAATCAGACCCATCTAATAAGATAAAATAAAAAAGAGAACACTTAAACTGAAGGAGGAACTTTCATAAGAAGATATCCTTTCAATCACTACATAAATCCCATCGATAAATTGACCGGATCGAAAGATCTTGAGAACCATTCCACCATCAAAGGCTGCACAGTCTAATTGGGCCTCCATGGTGGGTTTGGTTCCTGATGTTGAGTTAAAGGGATTTAGGACCCCTCAACAGACTTAGCGCTAGAAGGAGGGCCTGTTGAATGAATGGCTAACAACATTTCAGATATAATATTTCTCACAACCTATAGATTCAAAAAAACCCACATGCATGACTAGTCATTCTCAAGACAACCCACATACACCGAGTACTCCTGAAATGAGTAACTCACCCCAAAAAAAGGAAGAACATTTATTCTCTGAAATACCTTACGCTCTTCCCCACGAGGAGTTGAACTAGTTCAAAATAATCACAAGAGACTACGCTMAAAAAATTGGATCATTACCTTTATCTCCATTACTTCCTCGTAGAAAACAAGTAAGAAGACCAGTGGTTGACACCCTTGACCAGGTTTTTGTTCACACAATAGAAGACCTGATAGATTCTTCCCTCATTGAGATTGAAAATCCCCTTAATCTAATCCTCGAAACACCAGCTGGTAACTACTATGATCCCAATGATTTTGAATATGACGAGGAAGGGTTTAACTCGGACCGCTCAGCTTTAGAGTCAGATGACATGGAGGATAACAATGATCATAATGAAGAAAGAGGAAACCCACCTCAAAATAATCAACCATGTATGGCCATAGATGCTCTGGAAATCCCCGGATGGGTACATAACCTCCCTCGACATCCAGAAAAGTTACTTCCCAAGTTCGACCCTGAAACCTCTGGATCGCCCAAAGACCACATTAAAAAGCTCATACTAGCTATTAGATGGATGAATGTTCAACATGAGGATGTAGTATGCAGAATTTTTCCCTATACCTTTGAGAATTCAGCCTCAACGTGGTATTTTAACTTTCTTGTAGGGTCCATAACTAGTTGGATGAAGTTTCAAAAAGATTTTTTAGACAAATTTGCAGAAGAAACCACTACAGGAGATTTAATGGATGAACTATTTGTCACGACCATGAGTTCAAATGAAAAGGTTAAAGACTTCAATCAACGATTCACCACTGTCTTGAACAAATTTCAACCTGAAGCTAAACCCACTAAGGAGTTGCAAATCAAAGTATAAGCTAATGCTCTCCTTGCTTCCATTTCCATGTTTGTAAAAAGGGTTGCCGAACATACCCTAGTTGAAAATTTTGAGAAAGCCAAAACAATTGAATTTCAAATGAAGGGATGTAAAGAGGGTAAGGTCTCACTAGTTAATAAGGAAGCTCAACCTCCACCTAGGAGAGGATTCTTGTTGACTAAACCCCCACGGAAACAAACAGAACAAGGTCTTGAAAAAGGAAGTGGATACATATAATACCTACAACGAATGATAAAAAAGTTGTCAAATGAAATCATAGACATGAAAATAATTGCAAGGGAAGGAAACCAAGGCCAAAGTCCCTATAAAACCTTTTTAAAATAAACCCACCATTCAAAGCAATTGAACCTCCCCCAACCAACTTATTTATCGACTTGGGCAATGTAGCATCCGACTCTTTTTGTACCTATCATCAAGAGAAACATTATGAAAGAGATTCTCCACAATGGGTGCATGCCATGAATTTGAAGGTCAATCGGTTCCTAGACGAAGTTTCCCTTGCCTAACAATCAAGTGACTCAACGATGAATATTCTCGATCAGGAAGAAGTTGACCCGTCGGAAGAAACAACCATGTTGTTGTGGGATCCTAACTTGCCAATGTCTTCTGATGATATATTTGAGGTTCAAGAACCACCCACTAAGGTTTTGGCTGTGCAAATGCGAAGTAGGGGCTAGCCGGTCGCAAATGAACTTACCATTTCCCAAACTTCGAGAGGAAAACAAACAATCAATCACTTGAAAACACCTTTTGTCTCCCAAAGAAATCCTATAAATATCCATACATGAGAATCACCCAAGCTAGAATACAACATAGTAGAAAATTTAAAAATATTGAAGGCAAATGTATCGGTCATGGACCTGTGTAGAATTCCTTATCAAAAGGACTTTCTGTTACAATCTTTGAAGTCATTAGAAAATCCTATAACAAGAACTGACCAAGGGGAAAGTCCAATCTCCACAGATCTAAAAAATAAACCAAATGTGAATGCTTGCTTTGTAGATAAAAAAAGAAAGCCTTTTGTCCCACCGTTCCTTTTAACGTTTGAAGTCTTCAACAAAAACCTCCATAATTGTTTAGTTGACTTAGGGGCATATTCTAATGTCATTCCATTATCTATCTTCAAGAAATTAAACGCAGTCCCTCTCAAAAGTGATAAACATGTTATACAACTGGACAAAATGTTTCAGGATTAATCGGTAAGTGCAGACACAAACCGATCTCCCTAGATCCACCTGGATCTAGAACAAAACAGGACAGAATAATACTCTTTCCCTAGATCTAGACTATTGAATAAACTAAGAGGCAAGGATCATGGACATACCTTATGAACGCTTCCTTGGGTCTCTGTTGTTCCAAGCTTCGCTCCAACGCTCTTGTGCCGTTCAGATCACAACAGTACAAACCAATCGAAGTGAAGGCAGATCAATATATTCAATAGCTAATCCATACATATGATCAAGGAGTTATGTAATAAAGTGACATCATCTTTATGGGAAAGGGACATATTATTGTATTAAATTGATAGAAAGTGAAACTTACAACCTGAGCCTTGATGTTGTAGTTCTCCTTTCGATGGCTCCTAGCTCTGACACACACACTTGCTCATGCATGAAGAAAATCAACCACTTTTGATGACCTTGCTGGTGTCTCTAGCTACTGTAGCATCAGTCCTTCATACAATCTTACACTAATTATCCAATCAATCTCTTGCTAGTTTGCTTCTAAACTTTTCCATGAACATTCTCCTCAATATATAGGAGAAGATAGATTAGTTACTTGGATAGGAAATGATCCCAAGATATCAGGAAAGCCAGTACTTAGATAACCGTTCGCATACCAACTCATCCTTCTAGAAGATTCCCTTCTAGAAGGTTCAAGATTTTATCTTTTTCCTTCCTTTAGAAGATGTTCGCACCCTGATAGTTAGGTACAGTGCGAACCCATCGTAGTCCATCTTAATGCAGCCTGCGAGAATCAGGCATTCTCGTAGGCAAATATATAGGTAGCCTGCGAACCTCCCTTAAAAGTATGATTTCTGGAAGCAGACAAATGTAACTTTTCTCAGGAAAGTGTTCTTAGTGAAGAGCTTTATTTTCCATCATCATAACATCATCACGATGACCAAAATTGTGGATAACAGAATTCCCCCCAAAGTCTGAGAGTGGAACCAGTGACAGTCGATAGACTTTGTAAGCTGCATGTGTGTGTCAAGAACCAAGGGCACATCTAATCGGAAACCTGCAAACATCTAAGCATCGGCAGAATATCATGTATACCAATTGCTGAGGTAGGCATTCCCATACTCAGATCATAGAATGATGACATCATAAACAAAGTTCATGGCCACCAATCATACACCGTGGATCCATGCCGTCACAATATAGCATAGCCACTTGAATACACTGTGGATCTATGCGACAAAGTTTTAAAGCAAGACGACATAGCCATGAAATATACATAGTGGATCTATGTGTCACAAATTATACATACTCCATCGCAACCTGGATCACAAAGATAATATCCAGAGTCTTCAATCTCGTCGCCCAAAGTACGAATCTAACCATGTGATTACATGTGTTGAAGTCGAACATGGTAGAAACCACTTGATTACCGGTCATTGATGTAACCGTTAACAAGTGCGAGGGAAATCACCATTGATGTCAATGACTCCCAAGGTACTGTAGTATAACCCATCGACTGTGAATAAATGAGTTGATGTCGAACACTCGATGGAATCTTTCGATCAAGGGTCAATGATGTAAACCCACTGTCGAAAGCGAGGAAACTTGCCATTGAGGCATGCAAGCTCCAAGGTACTGAATAATTTCTAAGTCTTGATTCTGGATAATGTGCTTAAGTCGACGGAACAAAACTCGTCACAGGAGGGCCTTGATGTATCCCCCATCAATGACACAAAATGAGTAACTGAGTTTGAAAGTGAAACAGAATATGTGACAATAGGACTTTGGACACAGGGAAGGCTGACACAGAGAGAATGGATAACTGCAGATGGCTGACTCAATAGAGGTTTCAGACGGACTACTCTTGAACATATGAATGGCACGACCAATGATTTGGCAGCATTGACTCAAAGACGACACATGGAAAGACCTTGTTGCAAATCGAATGAGAGACAAATGGATTTCCCAAACCGGCTTCAAATGATGAATAGAGGGTGTCATGTTCAAGAGTGACACTTACTCCCAATCAATACGAAGATGAAACATATCCCTTTCCCAAATTTTCCCCCACCATTTCTAGCAAGTACCTCTTTATTTTTACGCAAACTTGAAGAGGATCACATATGCTTGTTGATATAAGCTCATCCTTCGGACGAGTCCTTCAGAGTATTTTTAACGAACCCTAGGAAGGAGTGGTTCGGTCCCATTACGGGTCTGTCAATGTTTGTTTAACGAGTCCAGAGATAGTAAACTCGAAGGTTTTTCAAGATTATAGAGTTTGGAAAAACACTTAAAAGAGAACTCTCTCAGTTCCTTTTTCGTACAATAGTCTAAAGAGACCGAAAAAGGGTTAAAATATCACTCGAAGGACGCGTATTTCAAATACTTTAACAAGCGTGAAAATAGCAAGATCGCTCGACAATCTTGTCATGTTTAGAGAGTCTGAAAAGAGATTAAATAAAACTCCAGGGGGGTTCCTTTTTCATATAACCACAGCGAGCTCGAAAAAGTGATAAAACGACGCTCGGTCACGTTCTTATGTTTTTCACAAGCGCAAGAACGGACAAAAGGCGCTTGAGGTTTTATGTCAAAACCATAACAAACAATTAAAATCACACCACACCAGGGAAAAATTCTGTCCATAATCATCCATGTTTCGCACCTGTAAGTCATTTCACTCATTTTCACATTAGTGATTAGGTTTAAATAATAAATAAATATAAAAAACCCACATTTGATATAGTAAAAAGTAATTAAAATGAGTAAATGACAAAATTTACCATATCATTTCACACTTTTACCATTGAGTTCCAAAAACCCTCATTTTACCCTCTGCATTCGGTGTCGATTTCTGGGAACTACGAGTGATCATTTGACGAGACGTCAGCAGCATCTTGGCAACTTTATCCCAGACAAACTCTGAACCTTTCTTTAGAAGACGTGTAAAACCACGAGTAATCTCAGCGTAATTAGGGATGAAACGACGAAGAAAGTTTGCTTTCCTCTGCGAACTTTGTAACTGGCGCAATGAAGAAGGAGGAGGGAGATTAAGAATTGCTTCAACCTTAATAGGATCTACCCTGATCCCTTGACGTAAAACAATGAAACCGAGAAGAAGACCAGACTCTACGCAAAAGACACATTTATGAGGGTTTAGACGAATGCGATAGAACCGACAATGAACGAAAATTGCTCGGAGATGATTGGGGTGATCGACTCAGCGTAAAGAATGAGCCGGCAAATCGTCCAAATAAGGTTGAACGATATGCTTTATATCGTGAAAGGCATAAGACATAGCACGTTGAAATGTCGTGCCTGCGTTCTTAAGACCAAAGGGAAGTTTCCTATAGGCGAAAGTACCCCAAGGACAAGTAAAATAAGTTTTATGTTGGTCCTCAGGAGCGATGTTAATTTGATTATAGCCGGAGAATCCATCCATGAGAGAAAAGATTTCACTGCCAGCACAATCATCAACAATCTGGTCGACGAAAGGGGTTGGAAAGTTGTCTTTCGGACAGGCTTTGTTAATATCCTGATAATCCACACAAACATGTATACTACCACCTTTCTTATCAATCGATACAGGGTTGGAAACCCATTCTGTCAGAGCCACGGGATAAATAAAACCGGCTTTGAAAAGTTTTTCAACTTCGAGTTTGATAGCTGCCGCTTTACGTGGATGGACAGGACGGAGGCACTGCCGGACTGGTTTTGCTCCGGGGTCTGTCTTAATTTCATGGAAAACAATAGCAGGGTTGATACCTAGCATCTCTTTGTAACTCCAGGCAAAGATATCACGAAATTCTTTGAACAAAGCAGTATAGGTGACAATGTCCTGTGGAGAACACGAAGCTCCAATATGAACATTTTCAACTATCCTATGTTTAACTGAAATATCAATGGGTATCATGGGAGAAATATTACCAAGGTTCCCTTCCGCAAACACATCATGTGTAGATCCGGGAATGATTGATATGACAACAACGGTCGACAGAGTCGAAATCCGCTGGTAATTCTCGAGAGTGTGTTGTTCCAGAAACAGTATGGAACGATGATTCCCATCGTCCCAAGGTGTATCAACCATGATGGACATGATCATCTCGTCAGTGGGAAAGATGACACGGAAAGGATCGGGAGACAACTCCTCAAGAGAGGGTGTAGAAGGTGCTGCCGACTGAATCGCGTGATAAGCAGACTCAACCGGACTTAACGGCATGACGTCGCCGAAACGAGTATGATCTCCTAGATCAGGGACTATCCAAGGGTCAAAAGACATCGAAAGCTCACGAGGCACAGTGGAGATCATATTAATAGAAGCAACTGACGGGCATAGAATATCGGGTGGTGGTGGTATGGGAAAAGTACCCATTAACGAAGAGTCTTTTAAAAGACCAAATCCAACATTCTCGTAACCCGGTGGGGTTTTAGCGATAAACGACACGTTTCCAGTGTGAGTATCAGAACTAAAGAAGGCAAGTTGATCAACCGTAATGACCTTTCCTTGATGAGGAAAACGGACTACGCGGAAAAGTGTTGACACAACAACACGCATAGAATCTACCCAGCTACAGCCAAGAAGAAGATTATAATCTAGGGGAGCATCGAAAACCTCCACTTAAACTTGGACTGTCTTACCTTCTAAAGTAACAGGCAACGAGGGAAGAACACCGTAAGGCTTAAAACCCGAGCCATTAAAGGATTTCAAAGTATTTTGTGATTCAATTAAAGGAGGAGAGCCAATGGCTTTCCAACAAGTAAAAGACATTACACACGTAGAGGCACCCTCATCAATAACAGTTCGACAAATGTTCTTGTCGACGACAACAACTTGTATCTGAAACGCAAGCTGTGGGGGTAACCTTGGAATATGATCTTCCAAGTCAAAGACTATTAAATTCGTATCTGTAGGATCAATTCCACCTATAGATTTCAACAAAGCCCTTCGTTGTGCCGGACAAGACTGAAGGACTTCAAGGGCAGACATCGCTGAAGGTGCTTGGGCCAGATCTTCGACAATGCTATAGTTCTGGGCTACAAGAGCATGAGGATTGAATGATGATTTCTTAACGACCCCCTTCAGAAGTCGTAGGACTGTATCAAGTCTCAGTCATTCGATATGAAGAGGACCGTTCGTAGGTGGATTCGGCGGAGAGGGCTGTACCAAATTAGGAGGTAAATCGTCAACCTTCTCCTTAGATGGAGAATAATCTTTGGCTCTAGTTGCAATGGCAATGTCATTGTTCTTAGAATCACCGGTGCACATCAAAACATAGGATGTCGTAGAAGTAGAGGGTTGGTCATGGATGACCAACGAGCCCTGTTACTGAGATGGGAAGGGTTGGGACAAGACTGCCGATGTAGAGGGTTTTGGCGTTCCTTGAAGGAACTTATTAACTTCGGCACGTCTAGGACAATCCTTTGTGTAGTGATCGTCACCACAGATAAGGAAAGGGTAGCGTGGTTTGCGCTTATCCCGATCTTCAACAGGAGGGGTTTTAGTTTGCTCATTTTGATTATTATTTTTACTCTCCTTATTCTTGCCTCTCCCTTTCTTTGATTTATTTTTACCGATCGATGTAGATTGAACAACGTTCACTTCAGTGGTTTTACCGGCGGGAGGAGCAGGAGACAGAGCACTTTGGACATTAGAAGAATTGGATTTAGGGGTTGTAGTTAAAACGGAATGTGAGAGGGTATGAGCAGTACCAATCACACCATCAGCTGCATGCGAGGCAGCTGGAGCAGTTGAAGTGCTGAAAGTACCAGGACGAGGTAGTTCAGGTAGTATATCATAGAGTGTTCCCATTTGAAAATAAACGAGATCAAGATACTGAGCATGACTTATAGCCTGCTCCTCTGTAACAACACCACCCATAGCAATGTCTTTACCAATTTCGTTCACGAAGGATTTCGTAAACCATTCTGCCAGTAACTGATCAGGGAGTTCAAGTTTGATGAGACGTCGTCTCCGTCTCCACTCATGTATATGATCCGAGATGTGAGTACCTTTAGTTTGTTTAAAAGAAGTCAAGATCTCAGTTCCAGTATCGTAATGGATCGGTAACTGGTAATGTGTGAGAAAATCCATAGCTAGGGTGTTGAAATCAGAAAAGAAACCTCGTGGAAATTCAATATACCACTTCGCAGCCGAACCGGTAAGGGTTCGTTGAAAAAGACGTAGACGAATGGAGTCATCCATCAGCGAGTTGGATGAACACCAGAAATGAAAAGTCATGACATGATTATTTGGGTCCTCTCTCGTCTTGCCATCGAATTTTGGAATATCCGATGGAAGTTTAGCAGGAATAGCAGGCCATTGAGGAGAGTGACGAATAGGATCATTTAGAATCCTAGAAAAATCTGGCAAATCCAAAGTAGCAAGGAAAGGCAACTGTCGGTTTACTTGCGGGTACTGATGGCTTTGGGGTGGAAGCCCTGTTGGAAAACCAATAGGACCATAAGCAGACTGTCCATAGAGGGAAGGCTCTGGCTGATTCGGTGGTGGCCCGATAGGATAGTAACCCCAAGGATTGTAACCTTGAGTTTGAGTAGGGACTTGGGGTTGAGTAGTCTGACTTGAACCCCAAATAGGATTGGTTACACCCGGATAAGGTTGGCCCACTATAGGGACAGTTTGTTGCCTCCCAGTATTTTGAGGAAAGTTTTGTAGAAGCTGATTCCAATACTGGGCCAATTCAGGAGGTATATTTTGTCCAAAAGATGAGGTTGGTCCCCCTATCGTAGGTATAATTCCACCTGGAAGTTGAGTGCCAACCGTAGGTTGCGTAGTAACTGTGTTGTGTCCAGGAAAAGGAAAAGGAACCGTACCACCCTATCCACCAACAGGAATCTGCGGGTTTGTTGCAACAGTCAGGATAATGCCACTAGGATTAGGATTGCTAGAAGGAAAAGGTGGGAGTGTCGGAATAAAATGAGGAACATCATACCCAGGAAAAGGAGGACCACCTGGAGAACCGGCTGGGGTTTGCGGAGGTGTTGGATTGGAAGCATTCAACGCATGGTAACCAGGAGGTAAATTTGGGTTAACCTCAGGCATTTGCTGGGTATTGATAGGAGCAAGAGTAGCTGTAGGAATCTCGGTTTGGACAATCGTAGTATTCGTGAGATGGGCCATCTCAGGAGGGAGAACAAATTGATAAGTGGTTGCTACAGGTGTAGTTTCTGTCTCAGGAGATACTGGAGGGTTGATTTCATAAATTGGAGGTGACTCAGTACCAAAAAGGACTTGTCGAAAATCACCCGACCAAAAAGGATCTCGGCCTACTACACCGCGAGAAGGCCCAACGGTTGATTTAGAAGATGTAACAACTGCTTCTTCAGAAGAATTTAATCGCACAAAAGGTCGTTCACCACGAGGAATGCGAAAGTCCTCTCTAGTATTGGTAATTCAAAAATCTTCTAGAGAATCAGTGCATTCTACCTGTGGAGGTGGTGTAGAAACGTCTTGGACTTCACTCTGATGAGGGGAACCTTCAGGGGTACCCTCAGGTGTTGCTGTGTGCACGGGTTGTGAAGTGACAACTGGGACTTAACTCTGACGAGGAGAGCCCTCAGGTATACTAGTAGGCAAGGGTTGAGAAACGTCCGGATGTTCCGGAGATAAACCTTGCATTCTACGTGAACGTCGTGGGGGAGCAATTGTAAATGAGTGACAAGCTTTGCGAAGAAATTACTATGGTCAAATTCGAGAAACAAACAACACACGCTAGTAAAGAAAATCTAGGAAGCAATCACCAAGCAAACAATACCTTCTAATATCAAAGCCACTAGTTGGTGATGAAATCCAATGTCGCAACAACGAGACGAGAAGGGGCGGGGCTAGGGTGGAAAAGTTAAGTTGACGACCTGCTTAACAGACTTACGCCCTAGTGCAAGCTCCCACACATAATCGTGGGTATACCCTCCAAGGAGCTCGAGTGAGTTTGATCAACATCAATTCCAGGTACCGTGAAGACTTTCCCCTCCACAGTCACCTTGGGTAAGAACCTAGAGAGACAGGCCACTAAGGTCACCACAAACAACATTACAGCCTGGGGGAACAGTCGTCAGT
>JASDQU010736195.1:239485-250820 GCA_032191745.1 Picea mariana
TATATTATCTTGCTATTGTATGTAGATGACATGATTGTTGTAGGGTCTAATATGCAGGATATAAATGTGCTCAAGAAAAAATTAGCCAATTCATTTGCGATGAAGGATTTGGGTGCTGCAAAGAAAATTCTTGGTATGAGAATAACAAGAGACAGGAAAAATCGCAAACTGACATTGTCTCAGGGTGAGTACATAGAGAAGGTGTTGGACAGGTTTAGAATGCAGAATGCAAAACCAGTTAGTACACCTTTGGCCAACCATTTCAAATTAACTAAGGAAATGTGTCCCGAGACACAGGAGGAGATAGAATACATGTGCAGGGTCCCATATTCATCAGCAGTTGGTAGCTTGATGTATGCAATGGTTTGAACAAGACCAGATATTTCACATGCAGTGAGAGTTGTGAGCAGGTATATGAACAATCCAGGTAAAGAACATTGGGAGGTAGTAAAGTGGATTCTAAGGTATTTGAGAGGTACTACTACACATGCATTATGTTTTGGAGGTTTAAACACTTTTCTACAGGGATATGTTGATTTAGATATGGCAGGTGATAAAGACAGCAGGAGGAGCACCACAGGGTATGTTTTTACTATAGGTGGAACAACAGTAAGTTGGATTTCAAAACTGCAAAAGGTTGTTGCANTGGGAAAAAAGCAGGAGAACAACAAGTTGTACTGTGACAGTCAGAGTGCCATTCACCTTGCAAAGAACTCAGCCTTCCATTCAAAGACTAAGCATATACAGTTGAGGTACCACTTCATACGATCCACCTTGGAAGATGGACAATTGAAGTTGGAAAAGACACACACTAGCCAAAATCCTGCAGACATGTTAACAAAGGGAGTAACCAGAGAGAAACTGAGTTCCTGCTCAGTTTCAGTTGGTCTTCAAGAATGAAGATAAAAATGAGAAATTTTCCAGGTCCAAGAAGGTTCAGAGTCCAGCATATATAGCAACAGTGGAGTTGTTGAGATCAGTCTCCAAGTGGGAGATTGTTGGTTGTGGAGCCTAATTATCTTCCTGATTCAGAGGCCTTTCTTTAAGCCGTGTTTATACCCCATTAAGTATTTACACCCCAGAAGTATGTACACTCTTCCACGCGGGGGAGTGTAGAGGGGGGGTACCCCCTCTGCGGGGTCCGGGGGGTCTATCCCCCCGGCTGGGGGGTCTGGGGGCAAGTGGGCCCCCAGCGGGGGTTCGAGGGTGAATCCCCCGAAGCAAAAATTGCCTTGTAAAAGTATATTGTAATTTCATTGTAAATATGGACCGTTCATTATAAGGTCACAGATCTAACGGTAGAGATTATGTTAGGGTTTTTTGCCTTAGAAGGCAACCCTCTTTTATGAGGGAAATGTATCGTGGCTATGGAGCGTGGCAAGTATTGTATTCTGAGAGAGGAGAATGTGAGAGAAAGAAGAGGAAGTTACAACAGGTTTTGCTATAGGTTGTATCCCTTCATTTGCTGGATAATAATAAAGAAAGGACCTGGCAATTTCTCTGGTGGACGTAGCCCACACTGGGTGAACCACGTAAATCTGTGTCTCTCTTGTATTGTGTGTCTTCTATGTTTTGTTTCTACATTTGTTTTATTTTATTGCTCCACGGTCCTGTTTTTCTAACAACTTGCCCAGAAAAACTAAACCCTAAGGAAATGAGAGCTCTCAGACTAAAATTGACACAATATTGCCTCATTAATTCGGTGCTCTTCCGCATGAATTATGATGGGGTAATTTTGAGATGTATTGAACGTGCAAATGAAAAAAAGGTTCTGAAGGAGCTCCACAATGGTCCTGCAGGTGGATACTTTGCTGGAAATACCACTGCTCACAAGATACTAAGAGCCGACTATTACTGGCCTACCTTGTTTAGGGATGCTCATAGATACGCTACAAACTATAAAACTTGCCAAATAAGCGCAGGGAGGAAAAATAGAGCAGTTGTCCCACTCCAACCAATGGCCATATCCAGACCATTCGAGCAATGGGGGTTGGATGTCATAGGAGAAATTACACCGAGTTATTCAAAACAACATAGATACATACTAACTGCTATGGACTATTTCACGAAATGGGCAGAGGCCATCCCTCTGATTCATGTAAATGAAAAAGTGGTAATTCAATTCATAGAAAAACAGTTGATCACAAGGTTCAGTATGCCTTTCGTTCTTGTTTTTGATAATGCCACTTAATTTTCTTCCACCCTGCTAACATAGTTTTCTTTGGATAAAGTAATCATAATTAGATACTTTGCAAACTACTATCCATAGGGGAATGGAGTGGCAGAATCAACCAATAAGAACCTAGTGAGGGTATTGAAGAAAATAGTTGCATATATAGTTCACTTCATAATGACTTATGGGACGATAGAGTAACACCTAATGAAGATATAGGGAACTCCCCATTCTTTCTGGTATACAGACAATAATCCATTCTCCTGAACGGGCTATATCTTTCGTCTCTTCAGCTTGCTCATGGATCTAGAGGACAACCCTCATTGGTTATTCAACAAAGGATTGATACCCTCCTCATGCTAGAGGAAGAAAGAGAGAAAGAAAAATCAAAGTTCCTCACTCATGAACAAAGAGTTAAAAGGTGGTTTGACAAGCATAAGGTCAGAGAGAAGAATTTTGAAGTAGGAGACTTAGTCCTGAAATGGGATAGGGAAAATGAACCGAAGGGAAAACATTCGAAGTTTCAAAATCTATGGCTTAGAACTTTTTAGGTAGCCGAGAAAGTTGGGGCAAACACGCATCAGTTTCAAAATCTGAGTGGGGAATTAGATGCCCTCCCAGTGAATGTTCAAGCCCCAAAACAATATTTCTTTAAAAAAAAATGTGTGTTTTCATGTTATTTTATTTTGTAGGTGTTAGGCAGGATGATTGCGGAGTCCTTTATTTATGTTTTTATTTTGTGTAGTATTTTTGTGAAATAAAGTTGTGTTCCACAAGGAATTGGTTTACCTTAATCAATAAGGTGTAGCAAACTCTATTCCTGACTCATGCTTACAAGCAACACAAGAAACACTAGGCAAATTGTGGTTTTCTTAAAAGGGTTCTGTATCTAATATTTTCGAATAAACAACCTTGAAAATGATAAAGTGTCCGCCTGGTGGTCTGATAAAACCCAAAGGGAAAGATGGTAAGTTGGAAAGGACCACATGTACCTCAAGACAGAGCTAGATTTTTTTTTTCACCTTAACCATCTCATCTTGCAGATAACAGACGTCCTCCTCTCCCACTCACTCAAGGAATCACTGCCAAAAAATAAATCAATTATATCAAATGAGTGAAAAGTGGGAGAGGGTATGCAAATAACTCTGCTGGGGCTATGGATGCTCATTGGCAGTGAAGCAAGGTCTGTGACGTCAGGGTGACTCCGCTGGGGCTATGGATGCTCACTAACAACAGAGAGACATCGCAACAAATGTATGATGATAACTAAAAGGCCAGGTGCCAATGAATGATTTACTCAATTCTTGTCACAAATTGGCATGGGTCATGGTCAAAATGAACGAAGGTGGAATATAGGTTGAAAAATTAAACCCCATAGGTGGGTTCAGATTCATGAATTGGGGGAATTTCAAATGAAAAGATAGAAGAGACTCTGATAAAAAACAAAACCAATTAAGTTCTTAACCAGATTCTGCATCATCTAAGCCTGGGGAAAGAACAAAGACTCTACTTTTTCCCAAAAAGTCACCATTTGTTGAGTGCTCAACACACCCTAAAAGCCTTATGAAATTTTATCACTTTTTGGGTACCACTTGTTTTATTTTACTGTCTGAATTGATTTCACTTTGGGGAATGGTTTATCTTTGTTTTGTTTTCATGACTCTTATGAATCAAGTCGGTTTGTTTGAACTTATGAAACCTTGTGTCTAAAGGAACTTGACATCTGAACTAAGAATCTGCAACTAACATTACACCTAACACGCTTATGTTTGGCGTCGAGAAAATTAAAGAAGGTAAAGTGGCCACACAGTTACAATAGTCGCTGAGCGCTGATACACCATCGACATTGGTAGAAGGTGGATTTGGTTTGCGTGAGTTATTCACTCTGAAGTTTCAAGAGATAACGGATCCCCATCGACATCTACAAAATATGAGAAGGATAGACATTGACAAATGCCTTAAAGAAATCACCAATAGCCGATGACAGATGCGCTTTATTGGGGTCAGGGAAATCTAGAAAGGTTAAAACAATCATTTTGTCTATGATAAACATATCGTCGATCGTTTTTCGGCATCAAGAATTTTTTGGGAGAGTCGATTGGGGAGTACTTGGTTAGGTTTTTCGCCGATCACTGATTGCCGATCATTGATACTTTTTGGCATCGAAAATATAGGATCAGGTTTTATAATGTATATCTTAAAGAAAGTCCCTATTCTGATTAACACGAGTAAATGAAGATGTTGGTCTCGAGTGCCATGTGTCTTTATCTTGTAAGGGTGTTGTACGACCTAGTTTCATCCCGAGTCATATTAAGGTTCCCTGGGTCTTAGTCACACCTCCTAGTAAGATTTGCCACGTCATATCTGTATGGAAAGATCGATTGGCGTCATAGCTTTTGCAAGAAGATATCAACGAAAAGTGTTCAAAGTAGAATCCTGACCCCCAACTCACCAAATTGACTAGCGAAATGATGGGATGTTTTTGACATAAGATACGATCAGATTCTGACATTTAATAAACCAATTAATGCTTCATCCCACATTTGTTTCTACCTCGTGCGTCGATATAACAAGAACAATTTGAAATCACCGATAGGCCACGTTAAAACCCACATCCACGCCTTCAACACACAATCTAATTTAATTTTAAACGTCTTTGAAGATCTGGCGGCATATTTAATAAAAATACACTCATAACCCGAATTGAATAGATGGTGCAACAAGGTAAGTTCATCGCTGTTTAAATCTCTAGAATGGTTTTGAACAATTTTATTCTATGCACAAGTTTGAATTCCAGAGCATCCAAAGAAGCAAGGCAAGCGTCTTGAGATTGTGCTGATCCCCAGATTATCAAAACCAGGTTAAACAAGCTGCAAAGGTATGTGTTCAAGTTTTTCAATTTGATGGTTGTGATTTATATATTCATCTAATTTCTTACACGGTCTTTAAACTATGTTCTAGGTGCAGGTAAAATACTGTCGAGAAATCCAACCACCAGATGCTCTTCGAGATCACCCAAGTTAAAGGAAGATGATACAGGTGAAGGTTCTTCTCCTGGTGTGGAGAGGCAGTTGGAATACACTCCCAGGGCAGAGCCAATCATAAGAACCTCAACAAACAAAGCCTTTGTCTAGCCTCCAGTCTTTAGTGATATTGAAGAAAGCACCGGATCCAAAGTAAAGCTCCCATAATGGGGGGACATTTTCAACATAATCAACTGAGAGGAGTACCCATAGTATATCCCACACAACGACATGGATGTCAGGGCACTTGATTACCAGGTGTTCCCAAACATTCAACGATCATATTTTCACATGGTAGCCAACCAGACCCTTGTTTTCCCTTGCATAGAGGTTCTGAAGTGGCTAATCGATCATACAGACGCACACAAATTTTTAATCAATGATGAGAATGGTGGGTGTGTCAGATTTTTCCTCTTGATAGAAGTCTAGAAATACTACAAGCTCATAGACCTAGAAGAGTGACTAAACACATACTTCGTGGTGAAGTTCTATGAATTCCATGACACCAACCGACTGATGGCCTCATGGTGGAAGGAGGAAAAGAAGTTTACCAATCAGAGAAATGCTTGGTATGGGATGGTTAACTTGAGTTGGGACACTTCTCAAGATAAACAGGAAGGGCTGAGATAAATTGAATTCAGGTTCTCGAAAGGCCGATTTGGAAAGCATGACCCTAAAGGCTTGGTCCTCCAACATGCTTCACGTGTATCATCCTGTTGGCCATACGCTCATGATAAATTTGAGGATGGAATTTTCGCAGAGTGCATTTAGGACTGGGAAGAGGTAGTATAGAGGATGGACAACCCAAATATGACCAGGTTCAAGGCCATGAGCATGGATGAACAGGTGGAGAAAATAGAGAAGTCGACTCAAGAGGCCCTCAGAGGCAGGGAAGAAATTAGAGCGAGAGAGACCATAGAGACATAGAGAAGGGGATTTCTCTTGCTAGAAGGGGCACAAAGAATCATTGATCAGTTGCAAAATATCCTGATCTGGTATATATGTCAAGGATTCCCACTAATGACCAAATCAAAATCAGAGGAGAGCCAAGTGGCTTAGAGCCGATACAACTTGATGAAATCACCGGGCCATAAAACCTTGAAGTTCCACCACCATAGATCAAATCACTACGAGGAATTTCAACCCAGCCTGAGATAGCAAGGACATCAGGAAGGACAAGTGTCCCAAATCCCTTGTTCAACTTAATAACCATCTATGATGATGAGGAGAGTTCGGAGGTGTCCCTGCTGACTCCAATGCAGATTACAGAGGAAAAAGAACCTGAGAGGGCATCTACCCTAGGTCTCGATGCTCCAATTTAGAGCCTTCCATAGAGAGAGCATGAGGTCAAAAGTACCTTAGAAACTGAGCTACTTGACATGCCAGGAACCCCAATGGACAACTTGAGGGATGAGCTAGGGCCGAGTGGCCAGAAAGAGGAAATTCCACGACAATAAATTGACATTTCAACAAATGATTTCCTAGTAAGTACTGAAACTACCCATGGTTCTTCAGTTTTGGCCGATACCTTACCAACCGTTGAGCAACAAATGAAAGTCGATCCATCGGGACATATGGAAGAAGTTCAGGAACCCATCCCAGAACAAATACACACAGTTGGGAGCCTGGGAAATACTCTAACTTGGGGAGAGAAACAAATCCCCAAACCTTTTGATGAGGTCACCGATATACAAGAAATCTCCTATGACCAAAAGAGAAAATCCACCATGAAGAGAACCACTAAGAAGAGGAGGCTTATGTTGGATAGTTCGATTCTCATCACCACCGAGGAAAAATTGCTCAACACAGAACACGCAAAGACGTCCAAGCTTATCGACATAGAGATGGCTATTATATATGCCACCTTGGATAGAGAAAGAATAGATGAAAAGGAGTTGGCCGCTGTGATTAAGGAGCTGGAGCATCTGCGTCATTTGGAAAAATACTATCAGGATTCCACACAAGCTACATCGTTTTTGAGAAGTGAGTTTCAAGATGCCTATGACAAATTCATGAATGAACGACACCTTTTCACTATAGGTATAACTGAATTCCAAGAAGACACCCTTATGGTGCTAATGACCTGCAAGGACGTGGAAAGGTGGTATGAGAAGGCTCACCAAGAAGTGGAAATGATCGATTACATCAATATGGTCCAAAAGGGACAAGATGTTGAAGAGCAGGGCCTTCAAGTGCCGAGGGACAACAACATAGATCATTCAGGAAAGCGATGAAATACTGGGTGAAAATGGCCCAGGAGCCCCAGCGAGAGATTTAGGAGAAATGAGCCGATTGTGAAAAGAACTGGGAAAAGATTAATTAGGATATGAAAGACATTGACCTCCCAGAATTTGGCTCACTCGAGGACTTTGTCGACTTGCATGACATAGTCAAGCAACATGTGGAACAAGACTCAGCATGGACAACAAAGATAGGAAAGGTGCCGAGCATGGTGCCAGGTCAGGTACAACATTTCATGGAGAGTCTGATCAAGGCTTGAGAATTTTTGCAGCGACTAAGTGTCAAAATAGTCAAGTATCAATCATGGGCAGTAGAAGTAAAAGAAATCCTTTCAGCCCCGATGGACCAACACAGGTTCCCTTATGCCAACAAATGCGAGGAAATCTTTGTCAAATGGTCAAAGTATGAGAAGAGTCATCCACTTCAGTGAAACTATTTGATGATTCTTAGAAGACAGAGAGATGGAAGCATCATGTGGTGATGTTTTGTTTTACTTACCATGCACTTTTGATAGCTATTTTTAGTTAATGATTCATTATAAATAAGAGGATTGACATTTTAGTAAAGGTCAATGGTTTTGGCAAAGACCCTCATTTTTGGAATTGTAAAGAACTATTTCTGAACTACCTTAATTGAGAAGTCCTGTTTAGGACTAGAGACAAACTTCTGTTTTTCATCAAAGGCGTTGTGTGATTGGATTTGAGGAGGAATTACTTCCAACTTTATTTCATGAATGGATGCTGTAATGATTAAGAGTTTTTGAATCTATTGATAAGTTAGCTGTTTCAATATTTTTTTGTAGTTCTTGTCTCTAATGATGAAAGCAAATCGTTGTGTTAAAGTGTGATTAATGCTAGAGATAAGGAAACTATTTTTCTTGCCATCATTTTATTGCATGTATGTTTTCTTTTGATAATTTTATCTCGGTCAATAATTGAAATACCAACAAGTTAATGTATTAGTACTAGTCTTGTCACGTGTGTGTATATATTTGTTTGCATGCTTGAGCACTAGGGTTATCCCAAGCTCAACCTTCTTCAGTAGTTAAGAAGCCCCCATTTTACTAGCTGGTTTATATCAACAAACATCTTCTAATAAGACCCATCTAATAAGAGAAAATACAAAAGATAACGTTTAAACTGAAGGAGGAACTTTCATAAGAAGATATCCTGTCAATCACTACGTAAACCCATCGATAAATTAGCTGGATCGAAAGATATGGAGAACCATTCCACCATCAAATGCTGCAGAGTCTAATTGGGCCTCTGTGGCGGGTTTGGTTCATGCTATTGAGTTAAAGGGATTTAGGACCCCTCAATAGTAGGATAAGACCATTAAATACATATTATGGAAATATCACTCCACAATTCATGTTTGCTACAAAATAATACAATTCAACGCATATCCAATACAATGATACTTGTGTATTTATATTTTTTCATGAGTATTCTTAAGGGTTCTATTCCAACCATCCCTTATTATTATATTATTTTCTTTTAATTACATAGTGGGTCTATTCTAATATTGTGGCCACATTACATTCATTATCCCCTCAGGTACCCCATATTACCCCATATTACCCTCCCTAGGTGCATTACATTCCATCCCCCTTTTCATGTTTCATCCTCAAAACATGGGAAAAAGCCATATACTATGACCTACTAAGGAATGCAGTCAAATGGTACCATGCACGAGTATCCATCCATCCTAGTGAATTGTGGACATGGGGTCCAACTGTGGCCTTTCCTCAATCTAGATTTTGATTTCTTCTTGGGATCCATGTATTTCCTACACTACTTCAATATCTCCATGCATTTCTTTTAGTCCTCCATGTGCCTCCATACTAGTTGCCTCTTGATTCCATGTTGAGCCATAGTAAGTTCATTGACGCTCATGTCCTGGCCTTGATGAGTTTTGTTTCTCCCTATGGTGTGGGTGGCGATATACAAAAACCTTGATTATCAATGCTTCTTTCTTTGACCCTTCAACATGTGGTTCCTTCACTTCTTCCTTTTATGCCCTTCTTGGGGATTTTCTTCAAGTTCTTATGTAGGCTCTTTTTTTTATTCAACCATTGACTCTTCTTTTGATGTGTCATTAGGTACTGCAATTAGTTCCTTTTCAAGGGATTCTTCATGTACCTCTTTGGGCCCTTCTTGTTTAATAAGATAAATATCCTGCAATGCAATTTTCATTTTCTTGTACCATAGCTTCAAAAACTTATTTTGCACATTAATATTAATTATACCACTTGAGTCCATCCAAGGATATCCCAACACAACATCCACATCATTCATATTTATAGCATACAATTTTGAATGCAACACATATTCATCCATAGTAATCTTCAACTCTCTCAAAAAATTGATCATTTTCACCCTCAAGCAATGTTCTTTGAATATTCTTTGTAGAAACTTGCAATCTTTTGTCCAAATTAACATTGATGAAATTATGCTTGGAACTAGGGTTAATGAAAACAATGACCTTCTCTTGTTGAATACATCCACAAACCTGTAATATGAATTTCCCATATGGAAATAAATCTCTAGTTCTCTTATTATCCTTCTTCACAATGTGAGACTACTTGTCTAAAAGTACTTTTTCATATTCTTCATCAAAACGTGTTTTCATTTTATCATGGTTAAGAAAATTCCACCACATGGCCGCATCGTATTTGAAATCTACCCAAAATATCCGACACTTTCCCCATATATATATTATGTATTCTTCAATAGTAATGCCATCTTTTTTTGTAAACCACATATTTGAAAATAGATCTAGGTTCGAAAGAAAATCACTTATTATTGAGCACACACTTATACTGAGAGGAGGGGGGGGTGAATTAATATAAGACATTTTTCTTTTTCTTTTTCAAACATTCATGAACCATAAGAAAACAATCACATATGAGATCTATTAACTGCAGAACATGGAACACAAGATTTACGTGGAAACCATTTTAGGAGAAAATCACAAAACTTATCTTTATAATTATTTGTAGGCACCAACCTACCGTTACAAATATTTGTATGCACCAACCTATTGGAGACACCAATATTCACTAGTACAAATCATGGTAGGCACCAACCTACTCTTATAGATATTCGTAGACACCAATCTGCCAGAGACATCAATCCTCACTGCTAAGCACCAACTTAGCAAGAGACACCAATCTCTTTGTTTGAGCGTCACCAACTTATTCTTACAGATATTCGTAGACACCAATGTTAGCTTTTTAGCTCGGGAGGTACTCCACATGTTTTGTCTTGTATGCAGAAGTTACCTTGTACCTACACTACTAGGCACTTAACTTTGTAATGGGTTTTTATAAAGTTGTAACAAAGTGGATCTTTTATTAAAGTGACTTTTTTAATGAAGTGTACCTTCTAATATTAAAGTGACTTTATTTCATAAAGTGCACTTATGAAATAAAATGAAATGTACTTTAATATTTTAAGTGATTTATTTTGGAGGGAATGAATCATGGCCCTTGATCTTGTAAAGGCAAGATTAGATCTTGGCCTTTGGAACTAGGGTTGGGGAAGGTGAAAAGACACTTGGGAGGTAAAGGGTCATCTTCAGATTTTATAAAAGAATGCATTGGGTAATGTGCAAGAAATTGAGAAGAGTTTGAGAGATTTTCTGAGTAAGCTTGAGATAGGAAGATGACAACAAGGAGGGTACATTTTCAAATAAATCTAGGGCACAAATCCCAAGGAGGATTTTCTGTTTTTTTATTAGTGCTGTAATTTATTGCTGTGAAGGAGGTTGTACTGTATGGATCCGTACAATAGAAAATAGGGCATGAAAATCAAGGCAAGTGTTGGCACATAAATCAAGGCAACTTGGGATATTTGTTGCTGAAGGAGATTCCGTACAACAACTGTTTGGATTTGTT
>JASDQU010736195.1:255882-274575 GCA_032191745.1 Picea mariana
TTTTTTTCTGGGTGGGCCGTACAATAGTAAAGACTTGGCACAAAAATCGAGGTAGAATTTTTTGTGATAGTTTTTGGGTGTTGTAAGTGGTTTTTCTCTTGGCTGGAAATTGTGTTATTGCTGCTGATATGTACTTTCCTGAAGCTGAATAATAAATCTCTCTCTCTCATTGGGTTTCCATGACATTGCCTAAATTTCTGAGTTATTCATGGTTGATTGAATGCTGTTCATTGTGTTTATTCCGCTGCATAATTACTTAGCAATGCATATTTATGCTTATGGTAATTTCTGAATGTGGGTTTTAGACATTTCAGAGTTCATGCAAGACAGTTATCTCTAGGTTTCTAAGTGTATGACAGATTATTAGCTTGCTGATTTTTGTCATTAAAGTTTTACAACCAATGTATCAGAGACACGAATCCCTACCACTAGGCACCAACTTAGTAAGAGACACCAATCTCTTTGTGTGAGCTGCACCAACCTTCACCGAGTCTGCTTGATACTTCTTCATTCACCATGTTTTCTTGTTGCTTCTACCTTCATTAGTTCTACTCACTGCTTCTGTCTTCACCATGTATGCTCACTACTTTTTTTCTTTACCAGTTCTGACCAAAATTTGAATTTCCAAATGGTAACTTTCTCAAAGCTTGTTGTTTTGTGCCTCTTCCCAAGAATCAATTTGTATAACATGCCACGCCTCCAATTTTGAAAATATGATTATGAAAATGTTGCCTGAGGTAATTCTATATGTATCCTCTGTTCTCTGAAATTTTCACACTCTTAAGAATCTAAGAAAAATAAGTTATAGTGAAAATGCCAAGACTATTGTTTGAAATTGATCTTAGGACCATTCAAAAACCATAAATTCCACATAACATATCTCATAAAGTACAATAGACTAACATTTGAAATTTGTACCACATGTAAACAAATATCTCTCTTTTGTCTATGCAAAATTTCAAGTTCTTAAACATCCCAGAAAACAAGTTATAGCTAAAGTTCCAAGCTAACATGTTTGAAACAGATTTTAGGAGAATTTAGGAACCCTAACTTCCACATGGAATATCTCTGAAAGTATAGTGAACCAACATCTGAAATTTGTACCACATTTACACCAAGAGATCTCCTTTGTCTCTGCAAAGTTTCAAGGACTGCAATATCCCATAAAACAAGTTATAGTGAAAGTTCAAAGGTGACCTGTTTGAAATTGATTTCAAGATCATTCAATAACCCTAACTTCCATAGGGAATATCTCCGCAAGTATAGTGAAACAAAATATGAAATTTGTACCACATGTACACCAATATATCTCCTCTGTCTCTACAAAGTTTCAAGTTCTAAGACATCCCTGAAAACCAGTTATAGAGAAAGTCCCAAGATCTCTTCTCTGTTGATTCCAAATTTCAAGATCCGAAACATCTTAGAAAAAAAGTTATCACGAAAATTCCAAGACGACCTAAAATTGATTTTGCAATTTAGTCTTTGCTAATCCATTTTTCACACACACACTTTCTTTGAATGCTTTATCTTTTTATACCTTTTCATAACCATTCATGAAGGGACATGTTCCTTAATTAAATAATTAATTCCAAATACCAAGGGAAAATACCCCAAATACCATGGTAAAATACCCCAAACCATGGGAAAATACCCCAAATACATGGATTTGAAACCACCATTTCACTTTTTACTTTTTTTCACATGCACCCATTTTTTAATATACTTGTAGACCTATATATATATATATATATATATATATATATAAATCAATCTTAGAAATATTGTGTGTATTCTAATGCCATAATATGACATCAATGACATAATTAATATTTTGACACCAATGACAATGATTTCAACAATCTCCCCCTTTGTCATTGATGACAATCTTGCAACAAAACACATAGTCCACTAGACATAGAAATAATTCTCCCCATGTCTACAAATCTCCCCCTTTGACATCAATGGAAAAGGGATTATCCCTCAAGCTTGTGATTCTCTTTAAGCACTTAGTTATGAGATGAATATTACTCCCAATTTCTACCTGATCTATTCAAATGTCTCTTTGGAAAAGGGTTTTGTGAAAATATCCGCAATCTATTCTTTGGTGACAATATATTCCAACTTGATATTATGTTCTTCTACTTGTTCTCTTAAGAAGTGATACTTGATTGGAATATGCTTTTTTTTTGAGTGAATAACCTGATTCTTTGAAATATTTATTACACTTGTGTTGCCACAAATTATTGAGATTGGGTGTTCATATTCTACCTTAATGTCTTTAAAAGTATGCTTCATCCAAATAACTTGCATGCAACATGACGATGATGCTATATAATCGACCTCTGCTGTGGATAGAGAAACCAAAGACCATTTCTTTCTCAACCATGACATTAGACTATTTCCCAAAAATAATGCCCCTCCACTTGTACTTTTCCTATCATCAACACTACCTTCCCAATCCACATCTGCATATGTTTTTAGAGTAAAATATTCACCTCTTGAGTACTACAAGGAAAACTCCAAGGTGTCCTTTACATAAATGAATATTCTTTTCACTGCTTGCACATGAGTTTCTTTTGGTCCATCTTGAAACTGTGCAACCAATACTAATGCTTGCATATTTTCTGGTCTTGATGTTGTCATATATAGTAGGCTTCCAATCATTGTCCTGTACAATTTTTGGTTTACTTCCATAGATTCCTCATCTTTTCTCAATTTACAACCTGCGACCATGAGTGTGCTTACTGGTGCACACTCTTCCATTCTAAACTTCTTCAACATTTCCTTGATATACTTGGTTTTTGAAATGAATGTGCCTTTGTCGAATTGAGAAATATGTAAACCAAGCATAGACATCTGAAATTCCTTTTTCATTTCTATTGCAAACTCTTGGCACATTTTGTTCATATTGCCTCCAAAAATGATGTCATCTACATAAACCACAACAATCAATTGATTTTATCCTACTATCTTGATGTAGATATTACTATCAAAAATTCCTTTATTGAAGCCTTGTTGTTGTAGATATTTTTCAAGCGTTGAATACCAGGATCTGGGAGCTTGTTTTATCCCGTAGGGTTCTTTTTTCAATCTGCATACATGATCCTTATTTTTTGATAACAAGAATCCTTCTGGTTGTTCAATGTATACTTCATCCTCTAAATTTCCATTGAGAAAGACATACTTGACATCCATTTGATATACTTTGAAGTTCTTGAAACACTCAAATGCCAAAAATATTATGATAGCTTTTAGTCTTGTAACCAGGGGAAAGGTTTCTTCGGAACCAATACCTTCAACTTTACCATATCCTTTACAAACCAATATTGCTTTATTTCTTATTACTTGTCCATATTCATTTAACTTGTTCATAAAAACCCACTTGGTGCCAAACACATTTTTATCTTTTGGTCTTGGAACAAGTTCCCATGTTTCATTCTTCTCAATTTGATTCAACTCTTTTTCCATGGCATCAATCCAATGCATGTCTTCACTAGATTTTTAAAAGTTATTAGGATATATTTAAGATAGAAAATATAAGTTTGCATATTCTACTACACTTTCTATTCTTCTTATAGTCTGAACTCTCGTATCTTTATGACCAAGTATTAAAGTTTTCGAATGATACTTTCAGACAAATCTTGATGGTGTTTTTGTATCTTGACGTTCTGATTCTTCTTCTTCATTTTTGTCTCCTTATTCTTCTTCTTTGCAACTTGGCTCCTCTGTTTGAACATGTGTTTTCACCTTATGATGCTCTACTTCATCCACTTTCACATTGGAACTCTCTACGATTTTTCCCAATGCTTTATTGTAACATCGATAAGCCTTAATTCTCGACGAATAACCAAGAAAGATACCTTCATCATATCTAGATTGAAAATTTCCCAAGTCCTCATCATCTCTCTTTATGTATCACTTGCTTCCAAAAAATTTGAAGTATTTAACTGTTGTTGGTCTACCCTTCCATAATTCATAAGGTGTTTTGTTGTTGTTGATTTTGATTTTCCCTCTATTCAGAATGTTGACTGCTTCTCTCCAAAACCTGTCTAATAGATTAACTTCATTCAACATTGTAATAACCATCTCTTGTACAATTCGATTCTTCCTTTCTACCACTCCATTATGTTGTGGAGTTCTTGCAGTTGAAAAATGTCTTTTTATTCCATGAAGCTTACAAAATTATTTAAATTAATTTGAGATAAACTCACCTCCTTTGTCTAATCTCAAGCACTTCATAGTAGGACAAGGGGATTTCCAACCACGTCCTCCACCTGAAAGACCCCCCTTTGGACAATGGTATGCTTTGGACAATTTTATTATTCATCATTTTTGGATATTTACATAGAAGTATTATTTTGAGGTAACCGATGGTATATTTATTTTACATATTTATGTGATGCAGGAGCATCGCAAGGGCGTGAAAGCATAGCCAGTATCTAGACAACACAGAGATAAGAGACAGCTGAAAAAGCACCGAGCACATTTTTTGAAAATGTTTTGAAATATTAATGAAGTCATCAAGTGGAGGCATGCTTGTATTATTGTAAAAGGACCTTGAGCGATCCGCTCTCATCCATAATAGATAGGAGCCTTTATGTGTAATGAATGTAGGTAGATAGAATTTAATTCTTAGATTAGACAAATTTAGGAGAAGAGGGAAATAGGATATAGACACCCTCATTGTATAGTTGTAAGATTATTATGTCAATAGAGCGCAGAGCATAGAGAAGAGAGCAAAGATCTGTAGTTGAAAACACCCATGTATAGAGATTTGAATTAATAGAAAGAGATTCGATTCAAAATCATTGTGTCGTATTTGTTCTCTGTGTATGCATGTTGAATGTTATGCTCATGGATGTTTACTTTATGTTATACATTTGCTTTATATGCTGTGTATATGATTTCACACTTTGTGTTTGAAGTTTGAGAGAGAGTAAGGAATGAGTTTCAATTGTTTCTCTGCCTGAGTGAGTAAAATTCCTGCAAGGAGTGCAGTGAATTTTGTTCGCAAGGAGTGCATTGACAGAAATCAGAGTTCATCTCTAAAATATTAGGAGGGATAACAACTATTCTCATTCTCGCAGAAGTGCAAGTTGAGCACAAGAGCCATGCAAGGTGTGCGCAGACTGAGTAAAGTCTTAGAGTTTATGAACTTGAGAAATTGTTGAAGGACTACTGCTGCAGGGAGTGTGCAGAGTTGAAGGACTTCAATTCTTTGAAGTAATTGAAGGATTCACCGCAAGGAGTGCGTGCAGGAGTCTTCTTTAAGACTCGGAGTTGGAGAAAGCTCAGGAGGGATAGGGTCTTCAAATTTGTCGAAGAAAATCACAGAAGGTTGGTTCCTTGAGGTGTTTAAAGGAGGTGTAGCAAGTTTGCGTTGCAGGCGGGTAAGTTCCGTGGAGAAATACTTGGTTAAATTCGCAGGAATTGTCTAGGAAGAAACGAATGGTTAGAATTCTTTGAGAAAAATTTGTGAAGTCACAAGAGCCGTTAGATCTTGCAGAGAACCAGGAACATTACGATGAGATTTCCTCAAGTGTAAGCTCAGAAGAAATCAGGACCGTAGGATCCAAGTCAGCTAGGGCCATTGGATCACTCACGAAATCTCTTTTCGGGGGTTTGTGAGTTGGAGAACCAAAAGCCTAGTAGCGATATTCATGAAGTCGCAAGTAGCGAAGTGGCAAGTGGATCAGAGCCATCCATCCAGGGAGGACAGGCGACAAAGATATAGAGATCTTGCGAACTCGTAGGGTTGCGAGGTGAGAGCCCAAAGGTTGGGTACTCTAGGTTGCGAAAGGCGAAGTCGCGAGAATATCGGGACCGTCCAACTGAGAGCGGACAGGTGGCAGAGATCTAGGGATCTCGTGAACTTAGAGGTTCACTGGGTGAGAGATCCAGAATTGGGTTCTCCAAGACGCGAAGTGGCGAAGTGGAGCATAAGGAACACGTGGCAGAATTGCAAGGTGGGCCATAGAATAGACAGGCGGACACGCATTGTACATTTAAGAGAGTCAACACCCCATTGAATTTTCATGTCTCGGGTGTTCATAAGATAAGGGGACGGAAGTCCAACCTTTCGACTTGCGAAGTGGCGAAAGGTGAGAAGCGCTAGTGGGAAGCCTAGCCGGTGGTCATGCGCGGAGGGCACTGACAACAGGGAGCTACGCGTTGTTCATTGAAGGCAGTCAACACCCTGTTGAATTTTCATGTCTCGGGGGTTCGTAAGATAAGGGGACGAAAGTCCAACCTTTGAACTCATGAATTGGCGAGAAGCGAGAAGCGATAGTGTTAAGCCTAGCTGGTGGTCACACACAGAGGGCACTGACAAGGGAAGGAGTTATACCCGTCTCGCAATCTCGGATATCGTGGGATTGGACAGGAAGAGTCAAGAGTCTCGACTCATGAACTCGTGAGAGGCAAGTTGTGACAAGAGCCTATCAGTTTAGGCCTTGGTCATAGCCGGTGGTCACGCGGAGAAGGGGGAGCTTGCACCTAGTGCCGTTCACACAGAGGAAGCTTCCGAAAGGACCTATGGATCAAAAGAAAGAAGATTCAAGTAGGGAATTGAAAGAGCCGATCCGGCTCAAAGGGAAAAGAAGAACAATCCTGTAAGTGGATCCTCAACTCGAGGGCCGAGTGGGTTTGCACCATATGGTATGAGAGATTGATTCTTGTTTTTATATTTCATGCAGGAAAAGTGAGAAGGAATTTCAGCCATGCCACCGAGGAGAAGAGACAGGAAAACATCTGATTCGCCAGAGGAAAGGGAAATGCCAAAAGGAAGGGGCAGGTAGGTGTAGAATCTAGAAGTGGAAAGAGATCTGCATGACATTCGCACCAGACTCATGGATGTGGAAATAAAACAAAGGTGCACAACTGATATTGGAGATGTCAGTGAGTCCAAAAGAGAAGATGATGCTGGACATGAAGAAGAAGAAATTGTAGCAGAAGATGCAGCAAATGAATGGTTGATTAGAGCTATTGCAAGAATGAGTGCAAGAGCCAAAATGGACATTCCAGTTTATGAGGGAAACTTGGATGCTGAAGAGCTTCTAGACTAGATTAGAGCTCTGGACACATATTTTGACTACGAAGATGTCGAAGAAGACAAGAAGGTCAAACATGCTGTCACGAGACTTAAAGGACATGCAACATTGTGGTGGGATGAACTGCAAGCTGACAGACGATGCCAAGGTAAGCAGCAAATCAAGAGTTGGGATAGGATGATTGCAAAGATGAAAGCGAAATTCATTCCTAGGGATTATCAAATTTATTTGTTTTGAAGAATGCAAAATTTGAGACAAAAGCTGATGACAGTGAAGGAGTACACTGAAGAGTTCTACAGGCTGAACATCAGAGCAGGTCATCGTGAAAGTAATGATGAAAAGGTTCCCAGGTATATGAATGGCCTGAGATACAAAATTCAAGATGAGATGAGCATGATGACCATCCGAATGGTGGAAGATGCTTATCAAATGGCTCTAAAGGTGGGAGAGAAGCTGAGCAGAAAACAAGGTCAAAGAGGCCGAGGCAGAAGTCAAGCCAGGGGAAAATTAGTCGTCCAAGATAGAAATCAGAAGCCTAAGGAAGAATGGAAGAAACCTCAGATTGAGAGAGGTGGAAGCTCACAGAAAGGGCAATATGCTGGACAGATAAGGCAGTATATTGATCAGAGAGGAGAGTATGCTGATAACAACATTTTTCCTCGTACTAGAGGTAGAGGAAGAGGAAGAGGTGGAGTGATAAAATGCTTCACGTGCGGAAAGGTCAGACACAAGTCTTATGAATGTCCAGACAAGAAGAAAGAGGAAGGAGAGACTCACATCACCGAAGCAAAAAGGCAAAATTTTGAGGCAAAGGATGCTGAAGGCGGAAGATCGTTGATGATGCGAAAAGCTCTTTTGACACCAGAGAAGGAGGTGGAGAGTTTAGTCCAAAGAAACAGACTTTTTTAGACTGCGTGCAAAACCAAAGACTAGAAATGTAAAGTTATTGTAGACAGTGGTAGCACGGATAATCTCATTTTAACAGAGATGGTAGAGAAACTGGAGCTGGAGACGATTGATCATCCAAGCCCATATAGAGTTTCTTGGTTGCAAAAAGGACATCAGGTAAATGTCACTAAGCAATGTTTAGTTGAGTTTAAAATAGGAGGGTATAAAGATGAAATACTATGTGATGTTATTCCTATGGATGTTTGTCATCTATTGCTGGGTAGACCATGGCAATATGATAGGAATGTGATTCATGATGGGAGAATGAACACATACGCCCTAGAGAAGAATGGGAGAACTCACATGCTGTTGCCGATCAAACACTGTTGCCGATCAAACACTGTTGCCGATCAAACACTGTTGCCGATAAAGAAATAAAACTGGAGGTGAGAAACACTGTACTTTTCATGAGTGGGAAGGAACTTCTTACAGAGGTTAAGAAGAAGGAGGAACCACAATTCATTGTGGTCAAGAAGCCAAAGATTGTTTTAACCAACACAAGGGTAGATGATTTACCAGAAGAGGTTCAGGAACTACTGGAAGAGTTCGTTGACATAGTAGTGGATGAACTACCTCGTTCGTTGCCACCAATTAGAAGTATAAGTCATCAAATTGATCTCATACCTGGAGCTAGTTTTCCAAACAAAGAAGTGTACAGATTGACGCCGCAGGAGAATGAAGAGGTCAAAAGACAAGTCCAGGATTTGTTGGACAAAGGTTTGGTTAGAGAAAGTTTGAGTCCATGTGTTGCTCCGACAGTGCTCAGTCTGAAGAAAGACAGAGGCTGGAGGATGCGTACTGACTCGAGGCAAATCAACAAAATAACCATCAGGTACAGATTTCCATTGCCAAGGATGGATGATCTGATGGATTGTTTGAGTGGAGCCAATTTTTTTTTGAAGATTGATTGAAAAGTGGATATCACTAGATTCGTATGAGAGAATGTGAAGAATGGAAGACATCATTCAAAACCAATGAAGGGTTATACGAATGGCTTGTCATGCCGTTTGGTTTAAAAAAAGCACCGAGTACTTTCATGAGATTGATGAACGAAGTCCTGAAGGATTTCATCGGAAAATTTGTCATTGTGTATCTTGATGACATATTGATTTTCAGTAAAATAAAGGTAGAGCATCTGAAACATTTGGTTATAGTGATGAAGAGGTTACAACAAGAGAAGCTGCTGATAAACATGAAGAAATCCTCATTCATGAAGACAGAGCTCATGTATTTGGGGTTTGTTATTTCTGCAGATAAGTTGAGGATGGATCCAGATAAGGTGGAGGTAATCAAGAATTGGCCGTCACCAAAGAATATCTTTGAAGTTCAAATTTTTCACAGATTGGCTAGTTTCTATTGAAAATTCATTAGGAATTTCAGTGGAATTAGTGCACCGATGATGGACACAGTGAAGAAGAGACACAAATATTTTCACTGGATGGAAGAGGCTGAGAAAAGCTTCAATTTGCTGAAAAGGAAAATTACGGAACAACCAATTCTGGTGTTGTCTGATTTCCAAAAGACATTTCAAGTAAAATGTGATGCAAGTGGATTTGCAATAGGGGCAGTCTTGAGTCAAGAAGACATGCCGATAGCATATTTCAGCGAGAAGCTGAATGAAGCCAAGATAAAATACTCCATGTATGATAAGGAATTCTATGCTATTATTCAGGCTCTTTGTCCTGAAGATGGATCCTGATCTGGATCTGAAACGTCGACAATCTATTGACTACACTGTGGCTTTTCCGATCAAAACCGAAAATCCCACCCACAACAATCTCACTCATGAGACATTACTTAATTCCTAAGGAGTTTGTCTTGTATAGTGATAATCACGCATTACAATTTATGACTCAACAGGAGAAGTTGAATCAAAGACATGATAAATGGGTTGAATATATGCAAAATTTCACTTTTGTGATTAAACATATTTCTTGAACTGCTAACAAAGTTGTTGATGCTTTGAGCAGGAAATGTTTGCTATTGCAGGAGTTCAGAGTCAAAACATTGGGTTTTGATGATCTCAGGGATATGTACAGAGATGATCCAGATTTTAAAGAGGTGTATGAAGCAGCTGAGAATCCAGTTCTCAGGGATAGAAGCCAATGGACATAATACATGATCCAGGAAGGATTACTATTTAAAGGTAATCAGCTTTGTATTCCAAAATGCTCCATGAGGGAGAATTTTTTGAAGGAGAAACATAGTGGAGGATTGGCTGGACATTTTGGTCATGACAAGATGTTCGCAAAGTTGAATGAGTCATATTTTTGGCCAGGAATGTGAGCAAACGTCAAAATATTCGTGGACAGATGTAGAATTTGTCAACATTCAAAAGGAAAGAGGCAGAATGCAGGTTTTTATCAACCATTACCCATACCTGATAGGCCGTGGGATGCAGTCAACATGGACTTCATATTGGGGTTGCTAAGAACACAAAGAGGGTTTGAATCAATCTTTGTGGTAGTGGATAGATTTTCCAAAATGGCACATTTCATTCCATGTCAGAAAACCAGTGACACAACTCACATTGCGAACCTATTTTTCAAAGAAGTCATTCGACTTCATGACTTACCAAGGAGCATAGTTTCAGATCAAGACACTAAGTTCATAGGACACTTCTGGAGAACCTTATGGAAGAAGCTGGGAACAAACTTGTCATTTAGTTCAGCTTATCATCCTCAGACGGATGGATAGACATAAGTCATGAACAAGAGTTTGGGAGACTTGCTGAGGAGCTTGGTGACAGAACACCACAGTCAGTGGGACAACATATTACCACATGCAAATTTTTCTTATAACGACTCGCTTAATAGGAGCACATGAAAGAGTCCATTTCAATTTTTTTATGGCATGTAGCCAAGAGGAATTTTTGAGCTGAGGGATTCAAAACATATTGCAACTAGGAGCGCTACTGCAGAAGATTTCGCAGAGGCGATGAAGGAACTTCACAGTCAGGTGAAGGAACGATTGCAGAGTTCGATCCAAGAATATAAGTGGAGAGAAGATCAACACATGAGACAACTTCAGTTCGAAGTTGGTGATTTGATCCTTGCACATTTGAGAAAGGAAAGGTTCCCGAGTGGAACATATAATAAACTGAAGAGGAAGAAAATCGAACCATGTAAGGTCTTGAACAAATTTGGGGTGAATGCATATGAGATTGAATTACCCGATGGGATCAAAATTTCTCCGATATTCAATGTCTTAGATTTGTACCCTTATAAAGCTGAGGAAGCAGAAGCAGGTAGTAAACAACCAGAGATTCAATGGACAAAACAAATGCCAGTTGCAGAAAATCTGCAGATGGAGCACATACTGGACAAAAGAGTTGGTAAGAAGACCAGGCGAAAGCAATACTTTGAATACTTAGTCAAGTGAAAGGGCCATCCAGTTGAAGATGCTAGTTGGGAGAACGAAGCAGAAATCCAGAAGCATGGACAGATCGTGCGTGAGCTCATGGACAAGAGCCCATGAAAATTTTCAAGCGAGAGAGTATGATGCAGGAGCATCGCAAGGGCGTGCAAGCATAGCCAGTAGCGAGACAATGTGGAGATAAGAGACAGCTGGAAAAGAACCGAGCACATTTTTTGAAATTTTTTTGAAATATTAATGAAGTCATTAAGTGGAGGCATGCTTGTATTATTGTAAAAGGACCTTGAGTGATCCACTCTCATCCATAGTAGATAGGAGCCTTTATGTGTAATGAATGTAGGTAGATATAATTTAATGCTTAGATTAGACAAATTTAGGAGAAGAGGGAAACATGATATAGACACCCTCATTGTATAGTTGTAAGATTATTATGTCAATAAAGCATAGAGCATAGAGAAGAGAGCAGAGAGTTGTAGTTGAAAACACCCATGTACAGAGATTTGAATTAATAGAAAGAGATTCGATTCAAATTCATGTGTCATATTTGTTCTCTGTGTATGCATGTTGAATGTTATGCTCATGGATGTTTACTTTTTGTTATACATTTGATTTATATGCTGTGTATATGATTTCACGCTTTGTTTTTGAAGTCTGAGAGAGAGTAAGGAATGAGTTTCAATTGTTTCTCTGCCTAAGTGAGTAAAATTCCTGCAAGGAGTGCAGTCAAGTTTGTCCGCAAGGAGTGCGTTGACAGACGTCAGAGTTCATCTCTAAAAGCTCAGGAGGGATAACAACTGTTCTCATTCTCGTAGAAGTGAAAGTTGAGAACAGGAGCCGTGCAAGGTGTGCACAGACCGAGTAAAGTCTTAGATTTTACGAACCTGAGAAATTGTTGAAGGACTACTGCTGCAGGAAGTGCACAGAGTCAAAGGATTTCAATTCTTTGAAGCAATTGAAGGATTCACCGCAAGGAGTGTGTGTGAGAGTCTTCTTTAAGACTCAGAGTTGGAGAAAGATCAGGAGGGATAGGGTCTTCACAGTTGTCAAAGAAAAGCATAGAAGGTTGGTGCCTTGAGGCATTGAAAGAAGGTGTAGCAAGTTTGCGTTGCAGGTGGGTAAGTTCCGCGGAGAAATACTTGGTTAAATTCGCAAGAATTGTCCAGGAAGAAATGGATGGTCAGAATTCTTTGAGAAGAATTCACGAATTCACAAGAGCCGTTAGATCTTGCAGAGAAGCAGGAATGTTGCAATGAGCTTTCCTCAAGCGTAAGCTTAGAAGAAATCAGGGTCGTAGGATCCAAGTCAGCCAAGGACGTTGGATCACTCACGAAATCTCATTTCAGGGGTTCGTGAGTTGAAGAACCAAAAGCCTAGTAGCGAGATTGGTGAAGTCGTGAGTAGCGAAGTGGTGAGTCGATCAGAGTCGTCCATCTAGGGAGGACAGGCGACAAGGATCTAGAGATCTTGCGAACTCGAAGGTTCGCGAGGTGAGAGCCCAAAGGTTGGTTACTCTAGGTTGTGAAAGGCGAAGTAGCGAGAAGATTGGGACCGTCCAACTGAGAGCGGATATGTGGCGGAGATCTAGGGATCTTGTGAACTTGGAGGTTCAGTGAGAGCCCAAGAGTTGGGCACTCCAAGACGCTAAGTGGCGAAGTGCGAAGTGGAGCGTAAGGAACACGTGGCATAATCGAAAGGTGGGCCTGTAGAATAGACAGGCATACACGCATTGTACATTTAAGAGAGTCAACACCCCATTGACTTTTTGTGTCTCGGGTGTTCGTAAGATAAGGGGACAAAATTCCAAACTTTTGACTTGCGAAGTGGCGAAAGGCGAGAAGCGCTAGTGGGAAGCCTAGCCGGTGGTCACGCGCAGAGGGTACTGACAACAGGGAGCCACGCATTGTTCATTGAAGGGAGTCAACACCCCATTGACTTTTCGTGTCTCAAGGGTTCATAAGATAAGGGGACGAAAGTCCAACCTTTGAACTCACGAAGTGGCGAGAAGCGATAAGTGCTAGTGTTAAGCCTAGCTGGTGGTCACGCGGAGGGCACTGACAAGGGAAGGAATTATACCCGTCTCACAATCTCGGATATCGTGGGATTGGACAGGAAGAGTTGAGAGTCTCGACTCACAAACTCGTGAGAGGCGAGTTGTGACAAGCGCCTATCAATTTAGGCCTTGGTCATAGCCGGTGGTCATGTAGAGAAGGTGGAGCTTGCACCTAGTGCCATTCGTGCCAAGGAAGCTTCCGAAAGGACCCGTGGATCAAAAGAAAGAAAATTCAAGCAGGGAATTTAAAGAGCCGATCCGGCTCAAAGGGAAAAGAAGAACGATCCTGTAAGTGGATCCTCAACCTGAGGGCTGCGTGGGTCTGCACCATTATGACATCTCAGACTTGAACAAAAATCTAACATATTTTACTTTGATAAATATGTTTATCATTTGGGATTCACATGGATGTTTATAAGTATTTCTATGAGCTGATTGGGATATGTGCTATGTTGATAATTAAATGGATGTTGGATAACTTTAATTTATGTTTATTTTTAAAAGGAGAAACAAGGAGGATATGTTAAAAGTTCGAAAGGTCATTAGGGGGTCCCCACCTATTAGTTAGTATTTAATTTATCCTTATCGTTAAATATTATTATTATCTAAATTATGAGCTGTCCCAATAACTAAAATTAGTTTAGTTTTTGTGAAATCTTATATCGGATTTTTATTTCTAAAGCTATTCAAAATTTTAAAAATATTTTCTATTACAAATATTTTCTTTTTTCTTTGAAATACTAAAATTATAAAAGATAACATTAATTCCAAGGACATATTTCTTGAGAATTAATTGAAAGTTTTCTAAAAGAGGCTATAAACACAGGGTGATAATCTCGATTATTTTGCTCTATCCAAGAAAAATTAAAAAATGTTGGTATTAGGATAAGGCCATTCCTTTTCATCAACAATGCTTACACATGAAATTTATAAAAAAATGAATACGTAAATGTATTATAACATAAATATAAAAATTTATTGCACAATAAGTATCAAAATGAGAAGAAATCAATAGATGATTTTATTGATATTATTTTGAGTTACATCCAAGTTTCTCTTTACAAACCTCGATGAGATTTTGGATCAGAATTAGACTTAGAAGTATAAGATGTAATTTAACTCATACATAGACAACTGGTGTCTCAAAGAAGAAGATTATGACTAAAAAAATATTGGATCAATCCAAGCTACAAGTGTAATACCCCAAGGCCGAGCCCCTGCTGAATTGTAATGATGTTTAATGAAGTTTATAGGTTGGTGAGGCAGGTATTTATAAGCTGAGAGGCTTATATATTTTGTTTTAGGCCAAAGATACTAGATGCTAAGGCTAAAGAGCCTATTTTTGTATATTTAATTATGCATATTATTAATAAAATACATTTCTGCGTGTAGACCAACCACGAAGAAAGAGTTATGGGGGACTAAGCTCCACTAGGAAGGGAAAGGGAAGGGGGCTGAGAGGCTAGGAAAAAGGGGCTAATATTGAGGGATTAACCCAAGAGAATATTATAATATAGTCCTAAAAGACTAAGGTTGGACATAACCTATTATCCTAAGTTCCTTTGGAGAAGGAACAAACTCCAAGTGGAGAAGAACGAGCTCTTGGAGAGCCAAGTGTCATCCAAGACACATGCAAATTTATGTGGGGAATTCCATCGTTGTGGGGGTTTGCTAGCCAGTCTTGCCATCTTTCCTCACGGGTTCGGTCTCACCATTTTGACCATTCTTTCTATCCTTCCCATGCATGCATGCATGCATGTTGATGATTAAAATCGTAACGATGAATTCCGCCCGTAAAGTATTTCTAAAGCCATATTATTTAACTATACTAATAATATAATACTAGTAGGTGGGACCCCCTTGTAGACTATAGGTGCAAGGATAGACATATCACACATTTTTTTGCTGTTGTTTTGATGCTGCCTATATTGTTGACGATGCAGTCTTGGTTTCATTTTAACATGGTAATAGGTGGATGATGCTTTTTGTGGAATTATTTTTGTGATCCAAAACAATTTTATGGTTATGAGGAGCATTTTATTTACAGTTGCTATGATTTAACCTTGTCACTAATCCTTATGATCAATTACCTAGCCAGATATATGCAAGAGATATTTTAATGGTAGAATGATCAAAACAAGAAAAAAACTTATGAAAAAAATCCTAAAGGGAAAGAGGTTATATGTTTGAGCTATGATACAGGATTATATGCGAATTCGAATGGAAAAGTTAACAGATATTAGTGTTAGTCCTAACTATTATTATATTGTTGGTTAGTGGACTATGCGAATTTCATTAGATTTGAATGGGGCACATATAACATTGCAATATGTATTATGGCATGGAGTTATGGAAAGGGTTAACATGTAAATGATATTGGGTGGCGCACTATGCAATGGATATCATCACAAATTTCAAATGGTTTGGCATTGAATACATGGTTGAATTGTTGTTGAATGTGATGCTTGTTGGGCTGTCTCGTACTTAGAATTGAATAGTCCAGGTGATGGAAGCGATGTGCATTTACTGCATGTCACTCCATACTCCCCTTATCAGCCGTCACCCTAGCATTGCTCCATTTTTTCATTTTTCTCTCTGTTGGTTGTGAAGCTCCACATTTTCAGTCTCTTGGAATAAATAAGGCTCGACCAACTCACCATTTAAGCATTTTTCCAGAGGTATGATTCTTTTTCTCTCCATCCATGAGGTATTCTCTGTTGTATGAACAAATGATAGCTCAGTGATGCATGGATTCTATGTGTTCTTGATATTTTCAACTGTTTAGATGTGTGTTATAGATATCTGTGATGACTGTAAAATGTTTTGGATTGCAAGAAAAATAATTGGGTATTTTAAGTTGCACATTGACTGGTTGCTCGATCAGTTTAGTATTGGGATGGGTATCTATGGAATAATAAGTGAATGGTGGTACATATGGCTCTGCATTGATGATGGATGGTTTCATTCTGTGTATTACCATCGGTTATTTCATTGCCACACAGTCATGATTGTAACCCTTACCTAATCGTAGAAGGATTTCCAATAGTTGTTGTGTTATTTATTCAAACCCCGAGTCATGGTCGTTGGCCCGTTCTTATTGTCTTTTCACCTGAAGTATCCCAAGATCCAGTATTGGGTGGCCCTTACATTAATTTTCACTTGTATGGTTGTGGATTGATACAAGTTGTATCTCAATGTTATGTCAAAAGGATGTGTGGATCCTCACTGGTGTTGCTATCAAGTTGTTCGGCTCTTAAGTAGTGGATAGAGATGTTATATCTCTCTGTTTTTTTTTTAAATAACTACCACTATTCAATTAAAATTTTCCTCTCCTATGCAAGTGTTAAACGCACCACGTGCACTAGGTTATTTTTCTTTGCCTGTCTTTTCTCTCCTCGGGTGTTTATCGTTGGTCTTGTCCAGGACTTGGAGTAATAAGAAGATTGTGTGGCTCACTACTGTGTCTTTTTTGAAAGCTATTCTGCCTATGGCTGATAAGTATCGGAATACCCCCAGATCTCTGTGTTGATGTTAAGGATGAACAAACTCTTGTTGCCTCCCTACATTTAATTTTTGATAGAGCCTGATGTAGACTCCATTGTCTTTTCTCACCTCAGGCAATTTCTGGGGATGTCTAGTATCAGGTATTAGTGAAATGGTTATGGAGGTCTTTAAAAAAAAATGAAACACGCTCTATAGTCGAGTCTCTGTCTTGTCCTTGTATGGTTAAATTGTTTGAATAAGAATGAAACAGGCACTTGCATACAATCAAGAGTTGTCTTCTTTCATTATGGTTTCACTCATTGTGTTTTTACTAGCGTGGCCTTGATTGCAAATGGAAGCACCTGTGTGTTTTTGCTAGACCCGATCAAGGTTATGGCCAGTTTAAAAAAATATGCTTGTGTGTAGTTCGTTATGTTTGCTTCATATATTATATTAGATCATCATACAGGTTTTTTGCACTCAACACACCCTAAAAAATCTATGAACATTTTCTTTTTGGGTACCACTCGATCTTTTGCATTGTCTGTTTTCACTTCAGTTATGAAACTGATACCTTCGCTTATCTTTTATGTTTAATTTTTGAATTGATTAAAGTTTACTTGAACATACAACAAAGAATCATCTTAACTCTAAAAGGAACTTGACAACCACTCAAGGAATTGGCGACCCAAAATTTTCCCTGACTCGCTTAAGAAGTTCGGCATTTGTAAAATTTAAAGGTGGCAAAAACCGTTTGAGAAGTCAAAGTAGCTAAGCACCGATATCCATCGACGTCAACCAATGACAAACTTTCTTTTCTGTGAATAAGCCTCGGTAGGGATTGTGCTGAAGATCGATCCATTCGGCTTTGACAGATAAATATAACAGTAAGCGCTGCGCAAATGGAAAGTGACATTGCCGACCCCTGATACAATTTCGGCGTCGAAAAATTTACAACGTGTTAACCCACAAGGAAAACCATGCATTAATTTTACTTTTCCCGACGCCATCCAAGCATAACCAGCCATTGTACCTAACTTGTTATATGCTTTCAACGCGTATGAGGTCCCCAAGTGCATTTCCTACCCGCTAGCCAAGTGCTCTCTTTATGTTTAGATATTTTAATGACCCCCGGTTAATAACGCCATGTTAACATCAAACGATATCAGAAGTTTTAACAGAGAATACATCAATGAATTTACAAATGCAATGATAACAATTATAAAATCCCATGATGAGTGAGAAGAAATTTAATAAGGAGACACGTTTAATTCACATCCAAAAGGAGCATGATACATTCAAAACACTTTCAAATTCTTCATACAATCAAAACTCCCACCAGGCTTGGTTCACATACAAGTAGACAACCCCGATGACCTGACTAACTGGCCCGGTCTCAGCAAGAATACAAAACCCTTACAAAAGAGAGAAAAAAATGTCAAGCAACACTTCTGAAGACGCAAGGAAAGAACCCACCCACTATGTATCTCATGTGCAATGGTCCTCTCTCAGACTGTCCTTCACACCTTGTAATGTCTTCTGCTCCTCTTTCGCTGTCATCCTCTATGCCTTACGTAATTTCACAATTGTATCTTGCGCTTCTCGAAGTCGTCTCTAGAGCCAAACTGTGCTACCTTCATGACCCTACGACATCGATACCTCTCGGTTCTTCACCACCAATTGGCTTTGTAACTCTCTATTCTCTTGGTAGAGTTCAACTATTGCAAGTTGGGCCCACTCTAACTGATGAGCGGGACTCTAGATGGGAATACCTAATGATTTTTCCCT
>JASDQU010736195.1:274625-285842 GCA_032191745.1 Picea mariana
AAGAGAGAAAAAAATGTCAAGCAACACTTCTGAAGACGCAAGGAAAGAACCCACCCACTATGTATCTCATGTGCAATGGTCCTCTCTCAGACTGTCCTTCACACCTTGTAATGTCTTCTGCTCCTCTTTCGCTGTCATCCTCTATGCCTTACGTAATTTCACAATTGTATCTTGCACTTCTCGAAGTCGTATCTAGAGCCAAACTGTGCTACCTTCATGACCCTACGACATCGATACCTCTCGGTTCTTCACCACCAATTGGCTTTGTAACTCTCTATTCTCTTGGTAGAGTTCAACTATTGCAAGTTGGGCCCACTCTAACTGATGAGCGGGACTCTAGATGGGAATACCTAATGATTTTTCCCTTTCCTTTCATCTCCCGCTTCCTCTACCGATAGTCCCAATCGACTCCGCCCAGTTGGTAAGAATCACAGACCCCTCAGGGGCTATATGTACACTCAGCTCGGCCAGGAGGCGATCCTCCTCTCCTTTTCCCGTATCTTTTCTAGGCCTTCATCTTCTTTGTGGTTTCTGCTCCTGAGAAGGAATGTTACCCAACATACCTCTCTCAGACATACCTTTTTCCACCCCAATCTCCACTGGGAATGACAACACCGTCTCCAAGCAAGAGCCTGTACCTCCTGTTTCAATTTCAAGGACATAGGAAGATAATAAGAAAGAGTCCCAGGCACGCTGCGGCTCAGACCTGGCACTCCGGTTGCCTCGCAGGCCCCATCCCATGTTTGAAGGGGATCCCATAATGCAACAACGTAGGGAATTGAGCATTTGTAGGTTATAAAGGACTACTATGTGGGACTTCGCCAAGATAAACTTGCCAGACCAGAATTCCATAGAATATAAGTTCGGCATATGCATAGAATTCCCCATAGAACTCCTGGAATTAATAGAGAAATGAAGGAGCGCAATAGAGCATGCCAATAAAACACTCACACCTCGCGACATGATGTTATGAAGACTCGATGCACCACAATTGATCAATAGATGCAATCTATAACATGTAAACACCGCCGATCAGAGTTGCAGGGAATGTGCGGTATGATCCTTTCGATCTTTTTAAACTTCTGAACCTCTGTTATTGACGAATGATGTTTGACATGCTTGATGATACAGATTCTGGAGGCATTTAATGACTTTCTCTTTACAATATCTGACATTTTGGGAGCATACACACACACACACTCGTCTCTGACGTCTCCTTTCGGCCCCAAAGGTCAAGTGATTACTATGACGGTTTAGACACTCATGTCTGTCGTACTTGATTTTCCACCCTATGGAACGCTGACATAATTCATTTAAACCAAAGAGGAGCGGCGACTTCGGTTAGTTAATCATAGGTCATTCAAAGGAGTGACTGGGATCATGTAAGTATTAAACGAATGAGACTAGCGAGCTACATAGGTACGCGTTAATATTTTTGGTTTGTTTATTTCTTATCATAGCTTGCTTAATCACTAAACTACCTCTACCTTGATTGTAGGAAAAATCCTCCCAACTACCGAATAGAGATCGTCCTGTGGCCTCACCGAAGAACTCGAAAGAAATACTGAAGTTGAATCATCGGAGCAATGAAGGATTCTGGGCTCCCCGAGTTCAACACCCCTGATGAATCTACTGGCCTGAGCGATGTGTTCAAGTTGTATGCCAAACAAGACTCACTATGGACCGAACAGTTCACGAAGATAACCGATGCAAGGCCAAGGCAAGTGCAACAATTCGCAGAACATCCGATTAGAGACCAAACCATGCTTCAACAATTGAAATTTGGTCTAGCAAATTACCAGGCCCATGCAGCGGACATCAAAGGGATATATGCGGATCCAATGGAAAAACACAAATTTCCATGGGCCAATACTTGTGAATAATTCTTTATCAGTTGGTTTGAATATGAAATAAGTCACCCTTTCCAAGAAATATCTCAGGTGGATTGTTAAATAAACTGTTTGATGATAATGCCACATGGCAATTTTTGTTTGGATCAAACTATATTTAGCCTTTAGTTACAGTTAAAATTTATATTATAAATAGAGACATTGACCAATGAATCAGGGTCGATGGTTGTTGTAAGAACTCTTTCTTTTTTGGTTGTTAAGAATTATTTTGAGACTGCTATGAATTATTTTGAGACCAAAGGCAAACTATTTTCATCACATGTATGTGATTGGACTTGGAGAAGAACTACCTCCTATCTTGCTCCATGAATGATGCAGTAAACAAGTAAGAGCAATTAATTCTGTTGTCAAGTTATTTGGTGAAATGATTTGATGTTCTATGCTTTAATGGTGAAGATACATCGTTGTGTTATTATGTGATGAATGTTATGGTAGATGAATTATTTTGCTTACCATGACCTTGATTACATATGTGTTTTCTTTTTGATTAATTAGTTTTCTCAGACAATAATTGGATGCTCATTTGGTTAATGTATTAGTACTAGGCCCTTTGACATAGAATCAATGTCTGTATGTTTGAGCAGAGGGTTATCCCAAGCTCAACCTCTTCCCAGTAGTTAAAACTCAATCCTGTTACTTTTCAAGTTGGTTTATACTGGCTTGCATCTCTCATAATAGCCCCACCCAAGAGAAAATACAAAAAAGAACAGTCCTAACTGAAGGAAGAGCCTTCACAAGAAAACACAAATCCCATCAATAAATTGGCCGGATCGCAAGATTCGAAGAACCATTCCATCTGAAACGCTGCAGAGTCTAATTGGGCCTCGGTGGCGGGTTTGTTTCCTACTGTTGAGTCAAGGGATATAAGCCCCATAAACAACAGGTTACCAATGGTTTGAAAAGGAAGTTATATCCATAGTGATAAGGCTCAGGTTTTATGTTTTGGTTGATTGTTGTTTCATTGCAAGATCTTGTCGATTGATATGATGAAGACTGTGTATAATCAAGCATATTTTAGAAGTTTGTTCATATTTGAAAATAGACATGTGTATATTTTAATTAGGTTCGATTGTAAATTGGTAAAAAATGGATGTTGATTATTATTGTGATGCATTATGGATTATCAGGGATAGATGTTGAGCATATTACTGTGCATTTTCTTGATTATTTTTAAAAAAAGAAAGAAAAGAAAGAAAGGATCAGGGCTTTGTTAAACATGACTGTTGAATGGAAAGTTTGTTTTGTTTATAAGTTATGATTGCACAAACTATTACGAATTGAGAAATTCTGGGAAATTTAATTCTTGGAACAACAAACAATTTGTTACACAATTGAGAAAAAAATGAATATTGGTGCTTTTTGGATTGATTTTAATACCGAGTTATGATTATTGATTACTTAATTTGTTTTATGAACAATATCCATTAATTTACCTATCATTCTCTCACTTTTTCGCACATTACGAATCCCCTGACAATCCCAGATTCACCTTACATGCCCTGTTCTTAAAATCAAATTAAAATTAAATAAAAACTCTGTATTACAACAATTAAAGGATGACACAAAGATGGGTCATAGTTGATATTATTTTTTTATTATAACACAATAGATTGTTTAAAGATTTGTTGAGAAGTAATCGTGTTCTACTCCCTTTAATTTTATCACTTTTCCGCTCAATACAACCCCCTCAGATATTCCAGAACCCTTATTCACCCCCTGCTCATTGACAAGTATTAAATGATTTTTATGGATTGCATTGCATGGGTCTAATGTGTTTGTTGAGCCCAAATTTGTTTCATATTTAAAGGGATGTCATGTATGGTTTGTTTAAGAAGCTAGTTGCTAATAAACGTTGCATACAGGATGATCTTCTTTAGTAGAGAAATCCATGGCCGAAATAAGATGGGCAAAGGGATTTGGAACAAAAGCCCTAGAAGGACTAGTTTTTGATACATTTTGATGCAGATCCACAAGAGTTAAACTAGATCTTCCAAGATGGTTTTTTTAATTGGATTGGACAAGGGCTAGTCCAACCCAGGCCAAAAAGGCCTCCCTTCCAACCCCAACATGTCCCTGGTATCTCTATTCCCCCTCATGTTTCATTGCAACCAGAAGTTCCTGAGAATGACAGATGGAAGGAGATTGTTCACCCAACAGTCTCCCAACATCTTGGCTGGCCCAATTTGTCTCTACCTGCTCCTCCTCCATCGGTTAACCAAAATGTCCAAATTTCCCCTGCACACTCACTTGTACAGTATTCCCACACAAGCAAGAGACTCAAAACTGAAGCCCACCACATGCATGATAAAGGAAAAGATGTTGCTGCCCCTCCTCTCCCTCTAGTGATTCAACCAAATCCGTTTCATCCTGCATGCACTTGAGAGATGACTGCTCTCATGTTATCAGTGAGATCAAGCCTAAATGCTCCACACAACCTAAGGCTAATTCAGAAAATTCAAAGGGAGACAACAACAACAAAGGGAAAATTTCTTCCCAAAGTGGCAAATGTGGTTTTTGAGTATGTTTTATTATTGATTGTTGAGAACAATTGACTGCTGAAGTTTTTGTACAACATATTATTTTTGGATATTTTGGATATTATATTTTTGGATATGGTTTAAAATATCATTGATATTTATTTTTCAAATTATGAGAATGATGATGGGAGCCACAAGGAGGGATGTGTTTGATTGATTGACTAGTTATGTTTATGTTTGTTAAGAAACTAAAGGGAGTCACAAGGGGTTCCACCTACTAGTTATTATTTATTAAAGACCCTTATTATGATTATATTAATTCTTCCCCTAAACTAAAAGTTAGTTGAGTTTTAGTTAACTTAACTAAAATACGTAGTAGAACTACTTCAACTAATTTTGATTGCTTAAAGAAAAAAAGAGAAGGAAGAATAAGGGGGAGAATAGTTCAGTTTTCATTCATTGAGATAATTCTGCTCTTGAGTTTTATTGAGAATACTAAGGTCTGCTCTTGATTTTTATTGAGATAGTTCAGTTTTCATTCATTCTTTAATTCATTAAAAGCCTAATTCTCTTTTATGACAATAGGGTCCTATTGTAGACAACAAGATTTAAGGTTGAATTACATCATTCAAACACTTTTTTTTCAGAGGTGTTGATCTATCTTTGATAGTATGTGTAGACTTGTCTGTTTATGAATTAAATTTCATGATTGATAAAGGATATTGTGTAGAGTCGAGTGGGAAGCAAGCTGTGGCAAGATGATCCTGATTTCAAAGTTCAATATTTTACTCCATGGCAGAAGTCCTTTTGTATGGTTTTCATCGAGGACATCTAAGTTTGACTTTGGTCCAAACTCCCTCAGGGATTTTTGTAAAGAGAACGATTATTTTGATTTCTTGGAATGAAATAAGCGATTTCTATTCTGTCTCATCTGTGTTAATATGTGAATTGGTATTTTTGCTTTTGTCTCCACATTTACTTTTTCATCTATTATATTCAAAAAATTATTTAAAAATATTGAATTTTACAACAATCTTTTATTTATAAAAAAATCAGCCTAAGCCCTTGCAACTAATACTTGTGGATTAGGAAACAAATTTTGAGGCTATAAACATAGGGTGATATTCCCTCCTATATTTCCTTAGCCAATCAAGATCTGAAAATGCTTGATTAAGATTATTTCATATCTTTTCCTCAACAACGCACTCACTCACGCATTGAGTAAGTATGTAGTCAACCTATTTTCCACCTTTGTTGAACCTCTCTAATTGCTGAGTTGTTCCTTGCCTTACCTAATTTTACTACTATGGATACCTGGTTGATTTAAGAGATGAACAAAAGAGGCAGGTTTTTAGGCCCGTGGGTTGAAGAAGAAGGTTGTCAGGCTTTTGAGCAACTCTCTCTAGGTGAGAGAGATTGCTCAGGAAGTGATTTCTCCTGGAGGGATTCCAACAATAGCTACCGAGCTCTGAGAATTCCTGATTTAGCCTGTTGAAGAAGCCCTGTAAAGGAAGTGGAGTAATCGATGGACTGTGGAATAGTGAAGGTGTATATTACTGGGGTGGGATAGACATGTGGGGGATGAGAGTCTATGAGCAGTGGTCATAAGTAGGCTCCTTGGAGGGAATCCTTCCTGTTGTATTGTGCAACTTTCCATAGTCTCAGCCTAGCCTATGATTCCTGTTATGAACATAAATATACATAAATAGATATTCATAACATAATAATTAATTAATAAATAGTAACTATTAATAATGAAAGGACATGTCTCAAAGGACATGTATATTGGTTAAGGGCACCTCTGCGTGGGTATATAAATGAGCCCTCATTCTCAATCTTATCTTATCTTATCTATTCATATACTATTTACAGTCCTACATGGATTACTTTGTTATATTCCAATTATTTTGGATAATTCTTGTGTGAGCAAACTTTGTTCATCTCATTTGGTATCAGAGCTAAGTTTTGATCCAGCCTTTGGCCACACTTAAGTATTTTCATAAATTTTCTAAATTCTTGGTCTTTGACCAAGGTTAGGCCATTGGCCATATAGGCTTATAGCCACGTAAAAAAGTTAAGAGTTTCTCTGATTTTATCCAGTTCTTTGACCACAATCAGGTTCCTGGCCATTAAATTTTTAGAAGTACAGTGAAAAAATAATTATTCTACTGCAATAATAATAATAATAATTTTTTTTTTTAATAATTTAGAACCAAAATATTAAATTATTATTAAAAAAAAAAAAAACCCTTCCTGCTCACACCCACACACTCCCCGTAACCCTTCCCAATTCCCCCGTTTTCCCTTTTTCCGTTCCCCATAACCCTCCCCTTTTTTCCCCTCACCCCGTTCCCCTTCCCCTTTCCCCCATAACTTTCCCTGTTCCCTTTCTCTGTCCCCTCCCCGTAACCCCTTTCCACTCCCTACCTCTTCTGCATCCCTCCCCTCCCCCCATTCCCTTTCCCCCTTTCTCCCATAACCTTCCCCTATTCCCCTGCCCCTCTTCTCTAACCCCCCATAACCCCCCTGACCCTTACACACATCCCCTCCATCCTTTCCACTCCCACGACTCCCGTTCCTCTTCCGCGCCTCCCTTCCTACCATCCCACTTCTATCCCGTCCTATCCATTCCGTGGCCCCAATCCTGTGGCCCCAAATTGTGACTCCCCAACCCTGCCACTCACTCTCATTTCCCAGACCTGACACAACTACAACCCTGTAGAACACCCTTGTAGACTACACAATCATAACCCCCCCTATCCCTTTCCGTCCGTACAATTTTCCCTCCAAACTCATTTTCCCTTTTATTATTGACCACACATGACTTTTAAAAAAAAAATCACGGCCCTTAGGATCTCAATCAACCAATTATTATTTTTTTATTTTTTTATTGAAAGTTATCTTAGAAAGTAACTTTAAAAGTTCAACTAAAAGGGTACTTAAAGTAAAGTAAGGTGACTAGTGAGGCAAGCAACATTTATAAAGTAAAAAAGTATTATTAAATTACTTTTATTAAAAGTATTAAAGTAAGATTTAGAAAAAAAAAGAAGCTTTATTTAAAAGGTATTTTTGGAAAAGTGAGAAGCAATATTAAAGTATTTTCCTTTAAGAGGAAAAAAATAAAATAAACAAAAGGTTATATGGAAGTTTCAAAAAAGGAGATACATTTAAAAGGGAGATATGTTTAAAAAAAAAAGGATTACCAAGAAAAATATTTACAAGGAAGTATAGAAATAAAAGAAAAAAAGAGAATATTCAAAATATATATTACTTGTATATATATATATATATATATATATATATATATATATATATAAAATGGAGTTTTGAGGTGAAAAAAAAGGAAGATTTCCCCCCACTTATAAAGAATATGTGGATCCCTTATTAAAAGTTAATGAGATTATTCAGGGAAAGAATATCAACATCATTATTTGCCCGATCACTAGGAAAAATCACATTAACGTTGACCTGACAAACCAATTAATGGTTTTAGAGCCAAATATAATTGAAAATGAAATGTGTCTTTCCAATGAGAAATATGACATTAAGAAGCTACAAATATCTATGGGTGATTACATATTCATAGCTCAATTCAATGTCGTGTCAATCTATGAAGACAATGTTGATATAATTCTAGGGTCAACTTGGGTAGATACATTAGGTACTTTTATTTTCAACACAAGGAGATATTTTTGACATTTTCTTATAAGAAGAAGAAAATCACATTACAGGATGCTACAATGAAGTAAATTTCAAAAGCTCCATCATCAGAAGACCTGAAGGACATATCAGAAGTGATCCTTCCAAACAACCAGAAGTCAATACAAAAGTTGCAAGATCGACAAGAAGAATGTGACAAAATCATCATTGAAAAAGATGAAGAGATTTCTTGCCTAAGAAATCATAATCAGAAACTACTTGCAAAAATCATGAAATCCAAGGAGAAGAAGTAGTGTTTTCAAAATTCCGAACAAGAAAATCAAGGTCTCAAAGAGAAATTAACTGCAAAAGAGGGAGAAAGCTCCTGCCTAAGGAACCTTAATCATAATTTACTAGAACAAATTAAAATCTTAAAGGATGAAAGAAAAAAGAATCTAGAATCAAAAAATAAAGTCGACAAATCAAAAGATGAAGAAGAAAATTCACGCCTAAAGATTCATAATCAAAATTTACTAACACAAATTAAAAAGTTGAAGCATGATAAGAAGACTTTACAAGAAAATCTAGATCGCAAAACATCATTAGTTGATAAGGAAATGATGATAGACCCAATCAACCTTACAACTCAAAAGGAGGCAAATCCAGCTGATGTAAAGATGTTTTCAAATGTCGAGGTACAAAAATATCAAGAAGACTCAATTCCAAAATTTAATCAACAAAAAGCTACAAGTATACAAAGTAAGGATCAAGTTGCAAGGATGCCTTATCAACATCCTAATCAAAAAAATCGATACTTTAGCCAATCCTTGTATCAACAGAAACAAATGACCAGTATGTCGAAGAATATTACTTCCACTACAAGTGATGCTCAAAATAGAAGTTATCATGGGAGTTGAAATACATCAAATTCTTTCCAAGAACCCTATAAAATCCCCATGCAGAAGATCGAATTAGGATGGGCAGACTCCTTTACAATGCGACCGTTCTGCTCAACACTTAGAATATCTTATTGTCTCCGGTCCTCAATGATTACTAACTCAATAATGAAGAAGCATGAGACAATAATTACAAGCTAGAGCAAGAGATAAGTCTTCCATAAAGTATGCTTTGAGGACAAAGCATTTTTAAGGGGAAGGCAATGTTATGAACATAAATATACATAAATAGATATTCATAACATAATAATTAATTAATAAATAGTAACTAATAATAATAAAAGGACATGTCTCAAAGGACATGTATATTGGTTAAGGGCACCCCTGCGTGGGTATATAAACGATCCCTCATTCTCAATCTTATCTTATCTTATCTATTCATATATTATTTATAGTCCTACATGGATTACTTTGTTATATTCCAAGTATTTTGGATAATTCTTGTGTGAGCGAACTTTGTTCGTCTCAATTCCTTTACCCTGGGTGGAATTTAGTCCCAAATCGGGGGTGACCCACTACTGATAGCTTGGAGAAATGTGGTCTAAGGCTGGGAGGTTCGTGGAAGGTCTACACACAGTCAATGGTATTCTCATAAAAAGATAAGTACCAATTATGTATTAATTGTATGCTGTGTATCTTTTACATGTGTTATAATGTTATCATAATTTCCTCTATAAATTGCATGCATGTGTTTATTGTCACTTCCGCATGAATATGTGTATGAAAAGAATGTCTATCTCTATTTAAATTTTCATTAGATATATATATGTGTTTATGAGCTCAAACAAAGCATGCATATCCTAGTGGTTTATGACTGGGGTGTGTTACAGTCTGGTTTCATAAAAATTTGGTTTTGAAGTAGTGGTGTGTCCCTGGTAAGGGTGAACATGGAACGTTACAATCTAGTATCAGAGCCCGTGGTTTCCACACTGAACCTGGATGGGTTACAAATGTGGAATTTGGAGTTAAAATTCCACAAAGAATTGATGTACAAAGTGCCAAGAGGGTGCTGGGGGAACAACTTGGCTGTGTTCAGAAGCCCAAGAGGTACAGTAGTTTAACAAACCATGATAGATGTGGTATTGGGCCACAAAATTAAATATGGGTCATCGGATGTGTTCAGAAGAAGGAAGATCCCCCACAACCATTAGATTGTGAGGAAGTGCACGAAGGTTAAGCACAAAAGTCCTTCAGAGTTCTCCCCTCCAGCCATTTTAAAATTATAGCAAAGAAAATTTGTCGAAGTCCTGGAGTCTGGAACTAATCTGGACCGTCCATTTTCCAGGGACACCTGTTCTCAGATTAAGAAATGTTCATAGTTCAATAGTTTGGGGGTTGTGGGGTGTTCAACAACGAAATCACCGAAGTCTCGAAGCTATGGGAAGCAACCATCAACAGTCAACAGTTAGGGAGTTTTGTAAGTGAGAAGATAAGGAGAGATCCATCAAAGTGATGACATTCCAAAGCATCGGAGATGACGTTGACTTATTCAATAGTCGACAGTTTGATGGTTTTGAAAAGTGTCGATGTGAAGAAATCACCGAAGCCCCGGGTTGCCGAAGTGATGTGACATGATAACATCATTGGGTGATGTGGACCTACCTAGGTCTGCCACGTGTCACTTGTTTCCATAATTTTGACATGCCTTAGTACCAATTGCAACCTGACACATGTCACTCGATGGTGGGGCCACGTGTTAGCACTTTGATTGGTGACATTTTTACTTCATGGGCCCTGGGAGATTAAGTAGTTTGAGAGTTCATCATTCAATGAAAAGTTGTTGGAAGAACTTCTAGACCTCATAAGTCCCAGAGTATCGAAGTCCTGAATTTCTAAAGTGACATGGCTTGGTGACATCACTTGGGGTGACATGGACACACAAGATGCGTGCCACGTGTCAGTGTGTTTTATGCTTTTAAAAGATTGGTTTTCCATTTAGAACTTGACACATGTCACCCCTTGGATTGGGGCAGGTTTCCGCTTCTAGTGTTCTGCCACATGGCACCAGATATTGCAGTCCAAAGACTTAGCACTCCAGAGGAACTTGATCAAGAGTTGTTAAGTATGAATACTTCCGAAGCTCCGAAGAGCAGGGTAAATAGTGACCATTGATCATAGAGAACACATGGTGCTAGATTCCATAGTTCAAAGGAATGGTACTCCAGAGGACATGAGTTGTAGTTTGCTGTGAGTCGAGAACTCCCAGAGGGCCGAAGTTAATCTTGACCATTGATC
>JASDQU010736195.1:296918-316750 GCA_032191745.1 Picea mariana
AGTGGGTGCTAGAGAAAACAGAGAGTTGGTGCTCTCAGCAAGTTGCAGCTTGCAAAACTGAGGTTGTAGCCTCATTATGAGTTGGTGCTCATATGTATGATACTGTAAAGAATGTAATTATTACTTATCATATAAAGAAAAAGAGGTTTTTACCCTGCAGGTTTTTCCTCGGGAAATATCTGTCTCTGTGTTTCTCTTATATGTGACTGATGCTGAATGTGCCATTGTTTATTTCCCTGCATTAATGTGATCATCATTCAGTGTTTCTGCAAAGAGTTTAAAAGAAGCATAATTGTTTAAGCATGGTAACAACTGATTCAGCCCCCCCCTCTCAGTTGTCCAACAAGCCCGACCTCCTGTCTTCTAGACTCCTAAAATGCCAACTCGCGAAAAGATGATACCCAGAATGCCAAAATGCTATTCCTCCCAGGTCTTCTCCTTTCGCGATTTTAGGTTTCCAAACACCAAAATGCACAGACACCTTGTCTTCGGAACTCCCAAAGTTTCGATTTTTGATTTTCCGAAATGAACTCCTTTCGAAAAATCTTCCGAAATGCTGGATTGCTGCCACGTGTCCTCCCTAAGATGGATGGTCCTCATCATTACACAATTTTGCGACTTGTGACCCCCTGTGACATAATCTCCTTTGTCAACTCAAATCCCCAATAACTGAAATCCCACTGGACTCTCGATCTCCACCACGTGTCCTCCTTCTGGATGGAAGGCTGTGATCTTTTTGGGACTTTGCCAGGTGCGAAGTCAAAAAACTCTTCCCTCTGAGTTTCCTGGTGCTTGAATCCCTGAAGTGGGTGATCTCGTGACACATGTCCTCCTCCTGGATGGATGGATCAGATCTAATTCGAGACTTTCACCATGGAGTGTCTTGATCTCTCGTCATTAGGACCTTTGATATCTCGAAGTCTGAAATCTTGATAGTTCACTCTTTCGAGACTTTCATCCTCTGCTCTACGCTTAAGTATTTAAACCACGCACAACTTCCTGCTGATCCAACGACTATCGGGTATTCTGAGCGAGATCCAATGGCTCAGAATCTCTTTTGTCCTGTGCGCTCCTCCATTGCTCCCTGGACGTGGAAAACCAATGGTCTAGATCTCTTCCTCAACCTGATTCGACGATAGCTGTGCCTCCTTTTGAACAAGCGCATTCTTCCTGCACTTGGAAGAATTCCCAAAAGCCAAAGGTCTCAACCTTTTCTCTTTTTCCTCAGCAAAATCTCTGATTTTGAGTCCCTTGCCTGCATGCATAAAAACGCTGTTCCTCCTGAGATTTACTCTCGAATCCTCAAAAGATTCTGTAACTTCTGCACCTCTGCAAAGTCTTTGCACCCAAAGTGCTGTCTCTTTTGAGTTTTCCCATTACTCATATCTCTTAAGGAACTCGGTCCTTTTACCCTTTCTCCTTCAGATGGAGAAACACGATGCCCTCCTGGCAATCGTTCGCTCAAGAAACCTATTGCTGAGTCTGTAGGGTGTTCAGTAACCCTGTGAAGATCCTTCTCCTTGGATTCTTCTTCAAATTACAGAACTCAAAGAGTTCTCTCCCTGTGCTCTCTGGAACCTACTCAATTCCCTCCTGGCAGAGTGTCTAGAATCCTCAGTGATTCTGACTTCTGTCTGAACTCACAACATAGTTCTTCTTCAATGCAACCTGTGCATGTGCTCAATGCCCACTTGGCAGAGCCCTATAGAACTCACAATAGAGTTTCTATCTGCAACTGTGTCTCTCATATACAGCCCTACCTCCAAGGTATTCAACAACCTTGAGGTCTTCCTCTGAGTTAATGATTTCAGCTACTGTGCCCTCCTGACACGCCTTTGTCTGAATCCGCAGAGTTCAGAAATGCATCCTCTGTGCATGGCTATCGGAACCCGCATCGTTCTGTCACACCCTCCTGGTGTAAAGCCTCAAAGACCTCTAACCATGAAATCAAACAAATCCCCTGCAAATGCATACCTAACATACATCTACAGCATACAAAGAACACACAAAGACATTCACACAACACATAAATACTTGCTGGAAAAACTGCTTCTGTTTGTATTAATAAAATGCCTCTTTACAAAGGTGTTCTAAGCACGAACTGTAACAAGGTCTCGAATCTTCTCTACGCTCTCTGCTTCTCTCCTATGATATCTCCTAATACTATACAAATAATATCTCTCTATCTTTTACATGAGGGGCTCTTTGAGCTCTTCCCTCCAATCTACCTACCCTATTCAATTACATTGAATGTGCTATCTAGTCCATAATCAGATCTAGATCTTAGCTTTACAAACATTCAAGGCTATCTACTCTAATGCCTATTCTAAGGCATGGCTTCATGGCTCAACATCCTACAACATTAATTACATTCAAAATTCAAATTTGAAATGAGGGTTGCGCCTCTTCATCCTTGAATGCGTGCGTTGACGTGGGCTGGTTGGCTAACATGGAGAGATGCTCTTGCATCAATGAGAATTTCTCCTACCATCTAGATCGACATCTCTCATACCCCTGATAAGTTTTAAAATGTAAATATCGGTGTGGATTTTTCGCCAGAAGAAATCTTGATCTACACCGAACTCTTCAAAGAATTATGAGATGTATTTGCTTGGTCCTATGAAGAGATGGCACGGATCGACCCTCGTATTTTTGAACATGAGATTATAACTTATCTGGATGATAAACTTGTTTGGCAACGTCTTAGAGCTGTAACTCCTCGAAAGGCCCCTGCTATTAAGGCAAAGGTGGAGAAGCTACTTAATGCTGGCTTCATCTACCCAGTTCCCTTAACTGAATGGGTATCCAAACCCTTTCCTATAGATAAGAAGCAAGGAACCATCCGTGTATGTATGGATTTCTATGACCTGAACAAGGCCTTTCCGAAAGACAACTTCCCCACACCCTTCATCGATCAGATTCTCGACGAGTGTACAGGAAGCAAAGTATTTTCTTTTATGGATGAATTTTTAGGATATAATCAAATTCAAATCAAAATTGAGGATCAACACAAGATGACATTTATTTGTCCTTGGGGTACTTTTTCATACCGAAAGATGCCTTTTGGCCTTAAAAACGTCGAAGAAACCTTTCAATGTGCCATGACTTTCATGTTTCACGATATTAAGCACTTAGTCGAAGCTTACCTTGATGATCTTGTTACTCACTCTCGTACGAGAGCAGATCACATTATTCACCTTCGACTTGTTTTTGAAAGATGCCGTTATTATAGAATCCGGTTGAACCCTCACAAGTGCATCTTTTGTGTTAAGTCTGGTTGTCTTTTAGGTTTTCTAGTTTTTGAGACTGGGACCATGGTAGATCCACTTAAGGTTGAGGCAATACTTTGGTTTCCTCCCCTGCGCACAATTAGACAACTTCAGGTTCTACAGGGGAAAACTAACTTTCTTCATAGGTTTATAGTGAACTATGCCACTATCACTAAAGGTTTCATGCATCTTTTGAAGAAGGACACCCCTTTTATCTGGGATGAATGAGCCCATGAGTCCTTCGATGCTTTGAAGAAATCTTTGGTGTTAGCGGCTCTACTGAAGCCTCTCGACTACAATAGAGATTAATTTATTTATATCGTTGCGTCTGAGGATACGATTGGTATGGTTCTAGTTCAGGAGGACGATGAGATTCATGAGCACGCCATTTACTACCTTAGTCGAACTTTACTTGGTCCTGAGCTCAATTACACTCATGTTGAAAAGTTAGCTTTAGCTGCCGTTCATGTAGTCCAACATTTGCATCATTATATATTACTTTTTTAGACTACGGTGATTACTAATGTCAATCCATTTCAATATGTCCTTACCTGATGTATCATAGGGGGAAAATATAATAAATGGATTGTCATTTTACAGGAGTTTGATCTCAATTTTGCTTCCATGAAATCCAAGAAATACCTAGTCTTTGCGGAGTTGATATCCGATTTTCCATGATTAGATGAGGATGTTATCCATGTTGATTCCTTTGTGGATGAACACATTTTTCTTGTCTCGTCGTCTGACCCCTGGTATGGAGACATTGTTCTCTATCTTCAAAATTTGAAGTTCCCTTAGCATCTCTCATGAGGTGACCGATGATGTATAAGGTACCAAGCTAAGAAAGATACTATAGTTGGTGACACTTTGTATTGCTAAGGAATAGATGATATCTTGCGTCATTGCTTAACTCATGGAGAAGTTGAGTCTATTCTGAACGATTTCCAAAGTGGGGCTTGTGGTGGTCATCTATCCGGGCTTACGAAAACCCAAAATTTTTTGCGAGCCAGTTATTTCTGGCCTACTTTCTTTAAGGATTATATTGAAGAGGTTAAGAAGTGTCACCCCTGCCAAGTGTTCACTCAAAAAATTCACTCGCATCCATCACCTCTTCATCCAGTCATTAATGTCGGTCCATTCACCAAGTGGGGGTTGGAATTCGTCGATTGCAACCAAAATTTGGCTGGGGGGCATCAACACATTATTGTGGCCATCGACTACTTTACTAAGTGGGTCGAGGCCATGCCTGTAGTTAAATATGATGGGAAGACTTGAGCCTTCTTTGTAATCAATCATATTATCGCCCAGTTTAGTATCCCGAGTGAGATTGTCACTGACCATGGAAGTCACTTTGAGAATGCGATGATGGAAGAAATAACAGCTAAGATGGGGTTCAAACATGGTCATTCTTCTCCTTATTACCCCCAGGAAAATGGGAAAGTAGAGGCCGTCAACAAGTCTCTCAAGACCATTTTGCAAAAAACTGTCAATCAGAGTAAATCTGACTGGCACATCATGCTATATCCTGCACTCGGGGCATACCGAACCTCGGTTAAGAGTGCCACTGGATTTTCCCCTTTCTAGTTAGTACACGATGTGGAGTTGATATTACCTATTGAGTGCGAAATCCATTCTCCTAGGTTGGCAGTCGCACTCCTACCTGGCACTTTCGATCTCGAGCGACGCCTTGTATACATAGAGAGTCTTGATGAGCAGCGTCGGGATGCTTCTACAACTATTGAGGTGAACAAGTGATGTGTTAAGGTCAAGTACGATAAGTATGTCTATCCTCAGTTGTACATTGAGGGTGACTTGGTACTCTGATATGATCAAGCTAAAGAACCACTGGGGGAAGTCAATTTTAAACCCATGTGGCATGGTCCTTACATCGTGCGACATGTTTTAGAAAAAGGAGCCTATGATTTAGAATATTATGAATGGAATAAGTTGGTCGATCCCAAAAATGGGCTCTACTTGAAAAGATACTATGCTTGAGCCCTAGGCTTGGGCGGAAATATTTGTATACTAATGTAATTTAGTGTATAGATATCTTTCCTTTTTCGTCTTCGATTTTCTTATCAAGTTTTCACTTGGTTGATAGATGTCAACAGAGTCGTCAGTATACTTGGGATTCACAGAGTGGGCCAATTTTCATACACGAAACTTGGCTTCTGCCGCTTGGGTGGTTTATTCACCCGAGGGTCTACTGGTGTCTTCAGGAGGCTTATGCCTTGGGCCATCCATGAATAATGTGGCCGAATATAGCGCTATTATATAAATTTTACACGATGCTATCTCACATGGCATTCATTCATTAGAAGTTCATCTAGATTACCAGTTAATAGTACATCGGTTGAACGGTTGTTATCATGTCCATGATCCTACTTTACTCCGACGATTCCTACGGGTACGTCTTTTAGAACGACAATTTGATTTTATTACATATTATCATATTCCTAGGAGTTCTAATCATGTATCAAATGATTATGCTAACTCTATTTTAGATTGGAATTTGTCACATAATTAAAAGCAAACAAAACCATCTAACCAATGTACACATTGTAAAATATAAGTAAAGCCAAAGATACCTTTTTTAAAAAAAATATATGGTGTTTATAGTACAAAATGGGGCTAATACCCTCAATACATATACAACTGGTATCATAATATCCCACGACATCTATGCCTGTCGCGTTGGATGTGTTTCATGGTATCAAACCACGACGTTTGCGAAACATCGAAAGAGTCGTACCCATGCCCTAGGTACACCAACCACCTGTCGCTGCATGGCTTCAGGCAGATCCTCTTCCTAAATCATGGGTATCCTGTGAGTTAGACATGACAGGTTGCCCTGTACATTTTGTAGCACCCTCTCGACTTCTCCTCCCACCACTTTGTCTCCCCGGTTCCTCCATCATTGTCGAGGGAAACCCTCTGGCCGTCGTGGACCCACATCTAAAGCACATAAAGTCTAGTCAATACTTAAGCACCATCCAAAAATTTTTTTGTCCTAATTATACAAAAATACAAAAAAATGAAATATGTAAATTTTTTTTGACATACCTATGTCATCATAGGCAGACCCTGGTGGAAGTGGCATGTTTGGATCTCCTTTGAAGTCGATCCCCTCATAAGGATAGTCATCCAGATCGATGAACTGTCACCTCCACCAGTAGAAGAAGTCCTCTTTATAGAGTGTTGGAACCCTACCTCCTCCCTACCGCCTCATCACCTCAATCCACCGTGCCATGGATGGATCACGAGGTCCCCGTGGAAGAATATCCACTCTAGGTCCCAAACCTGGAACTTGCTCGAAAAATAAACTGCACAAGATGGAGGCAAACCCAAAATTCCTTTTACCCCCCTGTTTACACTCCGTCAACTAGCTCTTCATATTGGATAGTAGTGATGTACACCAGTCATACACTGTGGGTCTCGCACACTGCACTGCATAAAACATGAGCGACCTCGATGCCTGGTGCAATGAGGCCGAACCTGTGATCCTGGTCAAAACTAGGACAATGATCTTCATATTAGGGTTGTTTGTTGCCCAGATAGGGACTTGACTCCCTACCTTAGGATTCCCTGCTACACAGTGGTCATCGATATATTATTCTCTATTCATCTTGCTACCTACTCCCCGAGACTTGAGGTTCACAATGTAATATACTAGATATAAAAAGTATGCAGAACAAAAATAAAATGATATAAATGGCAGAATAACAACAAGATAACCAGAACAATCACCACAATAACACTGAAATGATATCGGAATAACAATAGAAATAACAGTTTGAATCTGAGAGCAATGTTCACGGGCCTCTTTGAGGGGAAAACCTCCAGTCTAGCAAAGCTCTATTACAATAAGATCCAAGCTAGGGTTCTCATACCCTCGACTCCTATTTATACTAAATATGTCTATCAAAAGAAGCATCTAGAGGAAGATCCTTTTAGAAGCAAAATCTTCTATTAGGTCTTCTTTCATTCAACTTATTCTATTTTATTGCAAAGCCTTATTAATATTGACCTTTATTACATCCAAATATATTGTTCTACCTATGTGCGGGTTAGGACCCTAACATGTCCGCCCCCTTAAAAACAACCTTGTCCTCAAGGCTTGAGATGTGGAAATTGCTGCAGAATAATAGCTGGTTCGCAAGTGGCATATGATGGAGTTGTATATTTCCACTGGACTAACACTTCCTTGATGGTTCTCTGACACATGCGATACTCACTGTTACACATCAAAATTACTCACTTCAATAGTGTCGCAAGTGTCGTCATTACAAGTGTCGCATTTTGGTTGCAAGTGTCAGAAAAAGCATACTTCCATAATTCCTATGTCGTGCTTATAACGACATCGGAAGGACACTTGAAACACCTCAAACATTTGATTTGGAAGAAGAGGAATGGGTTAACAGAGTTATGAACATCTTGCCATTTGAAAGAACCACTAAAAATTGAGTTTCAAAGGAGAATGCTCCCCTATACCACTATTAGGAGTGCTGGCGCCCCCCTATACATTCTCAGGGAGCATTATAACACTCTGTCTTCCCTTTTTGAGGAGTGTTTCTACTGTTAGGAGTTCTGGTACCCCCCTATGCATTGTTAGGGAGCATTATAGTGCTCTGATGCCCCTTTTGGGGAGCACTACCTATTCTGGGCAAAAAATTGGTTTGTTGAAAATAACGAGGGAAAGATTCTCTCAATATATGAAGGCAGTTGGATTCGAATCCTTGGTCAAGCCATGATCTTAGGGAGGATACATAACTAAAGGAGGAAAATCCTCAACTTACCCCAAGGATATCTCAAGTGGTTAGGCCTCTCTAAACCTATATAAGTAGGCCTTCTCATGGTGAAAAGGAGGGGAGAAAGGATTGTGAAGCATCCAACCTATGATCTCATGAAGAAGGTGTCTTTCAAAACATCAACATTCAGTGTGTGGACTGTTTGAGCAAGGGTTCGGACGAGGAAGACTTGACAAAGATGCTACACTCGCATCTATGGCTGTAAGCATTCTTCATTGTTGTTCTCATTAATATAATATGCTTGTCCTGTTTCTTTCAATTCTGTGTTTGATCTCACATGAATTCATCTCTAATATATAGATCTATTTCTAACTAATCTCAATAGAGTAGGAAGTTGTTTGTACTTTTGTTTGTCTACAGGGCTTATCGAGGAGCGCAAGATTGGAGCTCAACTCAGATCGTGCAAGGACAAACACCGATAAAAGGTACTTCTTTTCTCCTTCCTCCTCACACATTAGTTTATCTATACCTAAAAGGAAGTCAGTGTCCATGATAAGCATCTTTTGTCTTAAGATTTAAGAGTCTATCTCTCAAGAGGAGATCTACTTGTCCGCAGGGAGATTTTCCTTCAACAGAAATTGGCGACTCCGCTGGGGACGAATCGAAACTTTCAGTTTTGGTTTTCCTCACAGACCTTGTCTTTCCCTTTTTTCTTTTTGGACCTTTTTCACCCCGTATGTTTGATTTTGTATGATGATTGACTCCTTACCCCATCACATTCATCTTGATTGCCAAAGTTTGACTGAAATTTTGGGTTTTTTGGACATTTTTCTGGGTTTTAGGACACCAATGCTCCCCTACCTTGTTAGCAAGGCACCAACACTCCCTGAAAGCCTTAGACATAGAGTTATAATGATCTGGTGCCCCTTACACCATAGAGCCAACCTCTCTTTGCAAAAAATCCTTTCCAGAATTGCATTTTCTAAGATTCAGTCTCTGGTTTTTTTCACTTACTGAGCCTCTTTGTGATTCAATGCTTCTTCCTATTGACCTTTGACATCCTTCCTTCTGAGGAATAAACACTTTGTTGTTAATATTTTGTGGCCTTCTTCCTTCTTTTGAGTTTTTCTGTTGTTGAGAACTTGGAATCAATCCGTTTCTTTCTTCTCTCTTATCTGACTTAGCAGGAACTCTGGTGAAGGGCATCATAAATCTGTGAATCATCTCATTTGGTTCTTCGATGTCATTGTTCTTAAACATCTCTCTTTTGTGTGAATTGTTTGATTTTCTTTGTTATCTTTTGTTTTCTCTTTTCTTCTTGTTTCAATCATAGCAAGAGGGTGTGTTGTTTGTGTGAAATCCTCTTATGCTTGTCCGAATCTCCTTGATCTGAAAGAGTAGTGTGCATGAGAAGTTTTTTCATTGAATTAATCGTCATTCGCATACAAATGACAATGATACATATTAGTGATTGGTTTACATATTAGAATGCATTTCTGAAATGTTTTAGCATTGCATCGAATTTGATTGAGAACCAAGTGATTGAGGACATTCCATATTAGTGTTTGATAATGAAAACGACTCTTTCTCTTTCCCTTAAATAGGCGTTCATTGAAAAGAAATGATTGCTTATCATCTTTTATGCACCTTTTTTAGAATTGAGTCATCATTCCATCAGTTTCACTTTCATACACCCTTTGTGTAAAGAACAACTGTAAAATGAACGCTAATTAAAAATTATCTAGAACATTTTTTTGTTTTTAGGATCTTCCACCAATAGTAGACTAGGGTTAGAACTTTGGATTAGGATGTGAGTACAACTCTCCAAAGTTTTCAAAACAAACATTAGAATCCTGAACTAGGGAGAATCAAATCCAATTGTCGTATTGGTTTTCTGGGATCCCCCTCTCACATAGGGGTTACGCACGAGGTCACATTTGGGTGAATTATGGAGATTCTCCCTCCGTGGTTCAACTGCTTGTAGTGGTTGGATCGTATATTGGGGGTCACTTGAAGGTATACCCACAATTATGTGTGGGATATTCTCGGGTTGATTTTGGACTTTTTATCCTGCCCATACATTTCAGATCATACTGTTGACTGTACTCGCCTAGGGACTCACTGCGAATTGGTATCTTTAGTTGCCATAATATTTAGGTACTTACACAAGGTGACGGTGAAGGGAAGTCTCACTGTACCTAGAATAGACATTGGTCAAACTCACTCGGGCTCCTTGGAGGGTAAATCCATAATTACTATGTGGAAGCTTGCACCAAGGTGAAAGTCCATTAAGCAGGTCACCATTGTAACTATTCCACCATATCCTAGCCCCTTCTTGACTTGATCACGTGACGTTGGATTTCATCACCAACTAGTACGATCATCGAGAGAAGTTTTGTTTGCTTGGTTGATTCCTAGATTTTATTAGTGTATGCTGTTTCTTTTTAGTAGTTGGCCCAAGATTTTCAGTGTGTTCTGTTATTCTCCACGATTGAGCCTGTAGACGATAAGGGTCTTCACCGATCATGTAGGATGCAAGGGCTGCCTCCGAAAGGCTATCAACCCTTACCTCTTAACCCTCTAGAAGACAACTACCGTAGAGAGGTAGAAAATCAATCCGATGCTGGAAGCATTATTGCTCCTCCGTTAGATAACTCAGAAGGTGCTTTGGTCATGGTTGAAAATCCCACTACATATGTGTCGGTAACTCCTCTCAAACCACTTTTGGTTCGTTTAGAATCCCTTGGGAACATCATAGATTAAGAGGTCCCACGATTACTGGAGAGGATTTTTACTGAAACATATATGGGATCCACAGAACCAATCTTTGGTGATGAGTATAGGACTCCTATTCATCCTAGCACCATAGTAAATACCAATCCCACACCTGCTCATTTTGTATGGAGGACTTCTTCGAGACGTGATCTCTATGAACATTTCAAATCCTTTTGACAACCCTTTCATCCTCATGACCCTCCTAGTGAAACAGGACCATCCAATCAAACCATGAATCACCCAATCGATCAGGTTATTAACCCTACTGTTACACCAGCACAAGTCCATCCTAATGCTGGACTCACCACCTCTACTCATCTCCAAAGCACTTCAATCTCTACCCCTGTTTCTACAAGCTTTTACTCTACAGCCCCACATGTTCCACATGATCCTGCTGGGACATCTGCTCACTCGAGAATGCAGACCTCTACTATCCTGACACAAATGGCTAGAGGGAAACCACCATCTAACAAACCTTTCCCTCCTAGAGGACTACCTTTCCATGGTGGGCCTACCCCTCCAGGGGGACAACCCCCTTTTCATGCTCCTCCTGGAGAGAAACCTCCAATTGCTAGTCATTCCCCGGTCATTAATCCACCACTGGCAGGGGGAAAACCTTCGCTTACTAGAAACCCTTCACAATCCTGGGGAGTATCTTTAGGATGCACTTTCATTCGACCCCACATTAGGGGTCACTCATCTCATAATATACTAGGAGGAGTATCAAATCTTGTTCCTTCCGGAACATCTTACGGACAACCTTATCCAGGTGGCATCCCAAACACCACCTGGAGTTCTCCGGGACCACAATCTTATCCTCCTCATGGGTCTAATGTGTATCCACCTCTGGGATCTACTCCTTACCATTCTCAAGGGAAAAATGTTTATCCTCTTCATGGGAAAGAAAATCACCTGACCTACAATGCTTAGAACCCACCGAGTTATGTAAATGTTTCTCATCCACCATCAAATCTTATTTATCTTGGCCAGCAACAACCATATGTAGGAGGACCTACTGGTTACAACTATCCACCTAACCTAGTTTATGGTCCTACTGGTGTTCCTATGCTGCACCAGTATCATCCAAAAATTAACCGACAGCTAAATTTCCTTGCGACTCTGGATCTCCCAGACTTGTCTCGGTTAACTAATGATCCTATTTTTCATTCACCAGTTTGGCCAGTCATTCCAGCTAAACTTCCTTCTGATATTCCAAAATTTGACGGAAAATCTGGTGAAGATTCAAACAACCATGTGATGACTTTCCATTTGTGGTGTTCATCAAACTCCCTCATGGATGATTCTGTACATTTGCGTCTTTTCCAATGAACACTTACAGGCTCGTCAGCAAAGTGGTATATTGAACTACCACGTGCTTCTTTCCATGATTTCAATTCCCTTGCCATGTCTTTCCTCATGCACTTTCAACTACCTATTTGCTACGAGACGGGTGCTGAACTCTTGACCTCCCTTCATTAAACTAACTCTGTGCATATATCTGACCATATTCATGAGTGGAGGCAACGACGAAGGATGATCAAGGTAGTCATTCCTGACATACTATTGGTGGAATGGTTTACTAAATCAATGTTACCCCCGATCGCTCATGATGTCGCTATGGGTGGTGCGGTCACAGAGGAACAAGACATCGCTCGGGCTCAGTATTTAGATTTGGTTTATTCCCAATCTGGTACTTTGTATGATTTGCTTCTGAATGCTGCTCGAGCTAATACCAATCCATCTAAACCGTCATCCTCATCTCATGTGGATGGTGTTATCGGTTCCGTCAAAACTCAATCTACTTCCCAATCGCTCACACTCTCCTCTACTTCCCCCCAAACTCAGATCTATGAGGTGAATGTAGTTCAATCTGCCCCTTCACAACAACCCGGAAGTAAGAAGAAGACAAAGAATAAATCAAAAATAACAATGAACAACCAAAAAATCAAACACCTGCTACCGAAAAGCAAACACAATGGAAACTGAAATTCCCATGTATCATTTGTGGTGACGATCACTACACTCGAGACTGTCCACTTCGTAATGAAGTGGCCAAAATTTTCCAAGGAAAGTCACTACTCGCTGTGCTTACTCAACCTTTTCCACAACAACACTCCATGGTTGCTCAAACCCCCTCTCCCGGGGGAAGTTCTAGCGATCCTAATGATGAGACCTTGTCGAGTGCACATATTTATATGTTTAATGGGATTAATTTGACCACTCACTCTAAGACATATGACACACCAGGTAACCCTGACAAAGGAAAAGACACTAACGGTACCGGTAATTTATCAGATCCATCATCATCCTCCGTTAGTCTTCCATCAGTTAATCCTTCGTCTGGACCACTTCAGATTGAGAAACCCATGTTTGATTCTATCTTATGCCCTCCTAAGAGAACTATAAATAAAGCTACCTTTAATCCTAGTTCACGTGCCACCCAGAACTACAACGTTGTTGAAGTTTGGCTCAAGCACCATGCGCTATGTCCGCGTTAGAAGTTCTACAGCACTACCCCAGTCAACGTAGAACTCTCTTGGCTGCTCTTGGCACTATTGATCCTGAGTCATCCAATCATATCATGTTTAACCTGGATAATTATGCATCTTGACTCTCCCACCAACTTGCTTTCCAAGTTGATGTTGTTGTTCACAACCAACAAATCCACCGAACTATTCTAGATGAGGGAGCCTCGACTTGTGTCATGTCTTTGGCATGTTGGAAAGGTTTAAAATCACCAGCACTCAACAAATCCCCAACGATGTTACATGCCTTCGATGGGCGAGGTTTTCATCCCCATGGGATTTTATAGTCCCTGCCCATCCAATTGGGTGGAAAAATTGTTACTGTTGATGTCGAGGTGGTCGATGCTCCCCTCGATTACAACTTATTACTTGGAAGAAGTTGGTTTTATGCTATGACTGCCGTTGCCTCGTCAGTTTTTTGATGTGTCCAATTTCCTCATCAGGGAAAAATTGTTACTGTTGATCAATTGGATTTCTACACGACTGATGCTCGTGCTCTCGCTACCAACAATATTCCTTTCTTGGGAGACCACAAGATCACATATGAAAGAATTGGTGTTGGCTTACTGAAATATTCTAGCCTCATGGGTACCTTCCCCACACCACTTCCACCAACTACAGATCATATTTCCACCATCGATATGATTTTGACTGCGGCTTATCAATCTTTGGAATCATCTGACCTTTGGATTGTACCTTATCCATTGGAATTCGATGCACTAGGTGACACCGTGCCACTTAGTCCAGCCAAAACATCATACGTTTCTATCCCATCTGCTTACCCCTCGTCGGATGACCAAAATCTATTGGCACTTGATAGTTCCTCAATGTAATCATGATTGAGTTCCTTGTCGTCTACAATCAACTACATTTCCCCAATTTTTCCTTTTGATGAATCTATTATGGAAATGTTTCACATTGACAAGTTACCTTGGGATAATAGTCGTCACCGATCCTCTTTTCTTCCCCCTTGTGAAGAAATTCAGGTAGATATATATTCTATCTCCCCTCCTGATGTTATTTTCCATCGTCTCCCATGCCTTCTACTTTCGATGATTTGGATCCAGTAGTTGACATGGTGATTTCTTTGGTCGGGTTATTGGGGCCTGATCTCCTTACTCCTATCGTGACCCTCGACATGTGTTCCTTCCCTAGTGATTATCTTCCATCAAATGAAGATCTCGTGGAAGCCATGACCGAGTTTTTTCCCTTGACATGGTATCCTTCCAGAGCATTATTCTCTTGGAAGCCATGATCAAGAAGCAATTACGAGAATAGTTTCTCTTCTCTATGGAAATCTCGTTAAAAAATGAAATAGAGGCCCTGAGCATAGTTCTTTTTTTGTGTCAAGCTCATTAAAAAATGAAACAGTCACCTCTCTTGAACCTTCTTTTCATCCACCCTTCTCCTTTTTCTCATCTACTAGAGAAATTGGTGACAACCTCAAAGTCGGTGAATGAATTGAAGCTTGGAGGGCATGTTTCCAGCCTTTGATGATCATTCTGGAGCTAAGCCACTAGCTTTTCAAGCTGAGGGCATACCGAGCTTAGTCTTTGTTCTTTCTCGTGCTCGTAAATACATGAGAATGCATTCGGGTAAACTTTTATCTCTTTTTCGGACCTGTATGGATACATAAAAAAGGAACCCCCTAGAGTCTTCTTTAAGCTCTTTTCAAAATCTCTAAACATGAAAAGATTGCCGAGTGATATTTCATCCTTTCCCACTCGTTAAAAGGTTTGAAAGGGCGTCTTTCGAGTGATAATTTATCTCTTTTTTGGCCTCACGAGACTAACATTACGAAAAACAACAACATTGGAGTCACCTTTAAGTTCTTTTCAGACTCTCTAAACATGAAAATATTTCTGAGTGACCTTGTTCTCTTCATGCTCGTTAAAGTATTTGAAGAAAACGTCTGTTGAGCGATATTTTATCTCTTTTTCGGTCTCATCAGACTACTTTATGAAAAAGGAACTGAGAGAGTTCTCTTTTAAATGTTTTTCCAGACTCTATAATCATGAAAAACCTTCGAGTTTTCTATCTTTGGACTCGTTAAAACAAACATCGATAGGCCCATACGGGACCGAACCCTTAGTTCTTCCAGTTCATTAAACAAAGGAAGAGGAAATTACCGAAGGTGAGTTATGTTGATCATGTGTTACCCTCCTCGAGCTCGTTAAATTAAAAAGAGGTACTCGTCTATCTGGATGGGGAAAAATTGAAGGAAGCAAGCCAAGCAGTTTTTGAGAACATTACCAAGTAACTCTTAGAGTCGCCCTTGAACACGAAACCTTGTCTTTACATGCATTTTAATCCACTGAATCTCTGCACTGAGCGAATCCTTTGAGTTTATTTTACTCCTTTGGGTCACCCGATTTAAGTCACAACATCCACTGCATCATCAAGTTTTGGTCCATGTCATGTTTCTGCTGTCGTGCCTCAGTGTTCAAGGGAAGTATCCACCTCGAGAGTCAACCATCACAAATATCTTGTCTCAATACCTGTGTTAGTCCATGTTCATTTGATCTACCAATTACATCTCTGTGTTTGTTTCATGTCATTGATGGGGGATACATCAAGGCCCTCCTTCGACGAGTCTATTCCTGTCAACTTCAACACATTATCCAGGAACTAGACTTAGAAACCAATTAGTACTTTGAGACCTGCATGCCTCAATGGCAGGCTTCCTCACATTCGACAGTGGGTTTACATCATTTACCTCTGATTGAATGATTCCATGGATGTTCGACTTCAGCTCATCCATTCACATTTGTTGGAATGTACTAGGGTACCTTGGGAATCATTGACATCAATAGAGATCTCCCTCGTGCTTGTTAATGGTTTACATCATTGACCAGTAATCAAGTGGTTTCTGCCATGTTCGACATCAGTACATCTATTCACATGGTTAGATTCGTACTACATCGGGATCGGTAAGAAGACCCTGGGTTGAGTCATCACTCTTATATGTACTTTTACCAGGTTGTGAAGGAGTTTCTTTCGAACAATGACACATATACTGTTACATAGATCCACTTTGTATTGGTCATGGCTATGTCTTGTCATCTCGTAGATCCACTGTGTATTCTTCATGGCTACAATCAGTTCAGGTCATAGGAGTATAGATCCACACTGTATCCTCGGTGGCTATACCTTTTATCAATACAATTATGGATCCGTAGTGTATTTTATGGCGGCCATATCTTGCAAGTCTTTATCACCCAAGCATAGGTATGCTTGCTTTGGGTTTGAAACATGTCATAATATTTGTTGGATGTTTGTGTGTAGCTTCTGTCAGGTTCTCTGTGTCTATACCCTTGCTTGAAAGTCTACAAAGCATTTCAGTTATTAGTTCTCATCTTCTAACTTCATACTTTGGGGGGCAATCTGTTACACATCAAAATTACTCACTTCGATAGTGTCGCAAGTGTTGTCATTACAAGTGTCGTAAGTGTCGCATTTTGGTCACAAGTGTCAGAAAAAGCATACTGCCATAATTCCTATGTCGTGCTTGTAACGACATTGGAAGGACACTTGAAACACCTCAAACATTTGATTTGGAAGAAGAGGAATGGATTAACAGGGTTATGAACCTCTTTCCATTTGAAAGAACCACTAAAAATTGAGTTTCAGAGGAGAACACTCCCCTATGCCACTGTTGGGAGTGCTGGCGCCCCCCTATACATTCTTAGGGAGTGTTATAATGCTCTGTCTTCCCCTTATGAGGAGTGTTGCTACTGTTAGGAGTGCTGGTGCCCCCTTATGCATTGTTAGGGAGAGTTATAATGCTCTGATGCCCCTTTTGGGGGAGAACTACCTATTATGGGCAAAAATTGGTTTGTTGAAAAGAACGAGGGAAATATTCTCTCAATATCTGAAGGCAGTTGGATTCAAATTCTTGGTCAAGCCATGATCTTAGGGAGGATCCATAACTGAAGGAGGAAAATCCTCAACTTACCCCAAGGATATCTCAAGTGGTTGGGCCTCTCTAAACCTATATAAGCAGGCCTTCTCATGGTGAAAAGGAGGGGAGAAAGGATTGTGAAGAATCCAACCTATGATCTCATGAAGAAGGTGTCTTTTAGAACATCAACATTCAATGTGTGGACTATTTGAGCTAGGGTTCAGATGAGTAAGACTTGACGAAGATGCTACACTCGCATCTATGGTTGTAAGCATTATTCATTGTTGTTCTCATTAATATAATATGCTTGGTCTATTTCTTTCAATTCTATGTTTGATCTCACATGAATTCGTCTCTAATAGATAGATCTATTTCAAACTAATCTCAATAGAGTAGGAAGTTGTTTGTACTTTTGTTTTTCTACAGGGCTTATTGAGGAGCGCAAGATTGGAGATCAACTCGGACTGTGCAGGGACAAACACCAATAAAAGGTACTTCTTTTCTCCTTCCTCCTCACACATTAGTTTATCTAGACCTAAAAGGAAGTCAGTGTCCACAATAAGCATCTTCTGTCTTAAGAGTTAAGAGTCTAGCTCTCAAGAGGAGATCTACCTGTTCGCAGGGAGATTTTCCTTCAACACTCACATTGGTCCAAAACTTCCTGTGGCTGTAGCTAAATGGATCCTTCTTCGGCTAACTCAGGAAGGTTGGTTTGAATTTGGCACTTAGTTCCAATCACCTTCTTTAAGCATGAAACATGAAAAATAGGATGTAGCTTCAAATGTCTGGGAAAAGATAACTGATAGGCCACTTGTCCCACATGCTTGAGAACGGTATAAGGACCATAGAATTTGTGCGCTAGCTTCTAAAAATGCTTGGCATTGAGGGATTTTTTATTTTAAGGTTGCAGTTGAAGAAACACTTGATCCCCTTCTACAAATTGACATTTAGAGCAACCTTGATCTGCTTGTTACTTCATGCGATTCTGTGCCATGACCAAATTCTCTTTGAGTGTATGGAGAATAGCCTCTCAAACTATAAGTGTTTGGTCAACCCCCTGGACCTTCGAGACACCAGGTAAGTATGAGAGAATTGAAGGTGGATTCTGTCCATATACCGCTTCAAAAGGAGTCATGCGTGTAGCTGTATGGTATGAAGTGTTGTACCACCATTCAACTAGGGGTAGCCATTGAGCCCACTAATTTTTCTTTTTCGAGGCAAAACACCTCAAATATGTTTCCAAACACCTCTTGACAACTTTCGTTTGACCATTAGTATGGGGATGATAAGCTGTGATGAGGTGCAATTGGGTGTCTTATAGCTTGAACAATTCTTGCCAAAAATTTCTTGTGAAAGTTGGGTCACGATCAGAAACAATAGAGTGCAGCATGCCATGAAGCTTGAAGACCTGATCCATGAAAATTTGAGCCATCGTGGATGTTGTAAATGGGCGTTGAAGAGTACAGAAATGAGTATACTTGGAAAGATGATCAACAACCACCATGATGACTGATTTATTTCCCAATTTGGGTAAGCCTATAATAAAATTCATAGAGATATCCCTCCAAATAGCATGTGGGATCGGAAGCGGTAGTAGTGTGCCTAAAGATTTTAATGTTTCTCCCTTGTTGCATTGACACACATCACATTTAGCGACAAAATTATGAATGCCATTCATACCATCCTAGAAAAAATATTGTTTGACCCTGTCATAGGTTTTGGTGAACCTGGAGTGCCTCGCTGTGGGTGTAGCATGAAGCTCATAAAGTACCGTGGATTTAAGCTTTGATTTTTTACTTAAATACAAACATACTTTGTATCTAAGATCATCATGAAGCCAAGAGTACCCTGGGGAAGCTGGAGCATTGGACTGCAATTGTTGGATCAAATGCGAACTTTTGGGATCTTGTAGCCATTCCTGGTGAACGAATTGGAGCCAATCTAGTACAATGAAGGAAAGAGAAAAAAGGGATCCTTCATCTTCATATTTTCGGAAAAGTGCATCTGCAACCACATTGTCTTTGCCTTTCTTGTAAATGATCTCATAATAATATCCAAAGAGCTTAGTCACCCATTTTTGTTTCTCCCGGGAGGAAATGTGTTGTTCCAGAAAATACTTTAGGCTTTGATGGTCTGTCTTAATTTGGAAGCGTTGCCCCAATAGATAAGGGTGTTGATACTTAGAACACATCACCAAAAGACTTCATCCTCCCTTGAAATCCGACCTTCTTTTCTTCTTATTACCTCTGAAATTTGACTTGTATCAAATCAATGTATAATGAAGTTTATTTATACCATTTATGTCACTTCCTTTTAACATTAGGGCTGACCTGGCACTTTCTTATTTTGTAATTATTTTCTGTAATTATCTTCAGGGCCTACATGTACAATTCACTTTGTCATCTTCAAAAATTCATTTCTCCTCAACCATGAGGATCCACGTGACGTGCCACATACCACTGGAAACAACATGATGTATACTATCCATCCATGGGTGTTGTATCTGCAAGTGAATTTTCCTTCATGTCCAAATACCTTCATCAATCTTGCGGTCCAAAACCCATGACTAGGGTTGACATCAATGACAACAACCAATCTTCCAACAATCTCCCCC
>JASDQU010736195.1:316850-331246 GCA_032191745.1 Picea mariana
ACTCTTATTTATACTAAATATGTCTATTAAGAGAAGCATCTAGAGGAAGATCCTTCTAGAAGCAGAAGCTTCTATTAGGTCTTCTTACATCCACCTTATTCTATTTTATTGAAAGGTCTTATTAATATTGACCTTTATTACATCTGAATACATTGATCTACCTATGTGTGGGTTAGGACCTTAACATATGCTTTGATGTTGGCCAATTGATTCAAGATATTGTATATGGAAGAGGGAAGAGGGGGAGTGATTCCTGGACTTTAGGAACCTGGGGTGCAACAATGGTTGAGGACGAGCTCGGGTTAGAAGAACTGCGTGGAGGATTAAATTTACCCTTGGGAGCATAGACTTTGTTCTTAGTGTTAATAACCATGACATCCTTTGGCTCCGAAAAGTCTAGGACAACAATCGTAGCTTTTGGTCTCTTACCAAATATATTATCTCTGGCACTCTTCTTTACCTCACATGTGGTTTCTTCGTGGTGCTACTTGCAAAAGTTACACCAAATTTGAGGTAGGATAGCTTTAGGCTGAAAATTATTTTCAATCGGATTTCTAAAGGGGGGTGAAGAAAAGGATGAAGCTCCAGGGGTGAGAGGGGAGACAACACTCTTCTGCTCTAATGCTATCATACGATTGTTCATATCTTGTACCAGATGTAAGAGAGCGGACATGTCTTTCTGTCTAATTGATTCTCCCTAGGGAAGACCAGTTCTTTCAAGCTGTTCTTCATAGTCTAAGCAAGTATGCAGAGCAGAACCGAGATTATCAATGGATTTTTCCTCAAGCCTATGATGGTAGGGAGAAGACAATGCTTTGTAGTAATGCATGAAAGTGGCTTGGTTTTGAGGGTGGATAAGTTCGGGGATCTGATTGTACAACTTGGTGAAACGCAAGTTGAAATATTTGATGGTATCACCATATTTATAAGTGGCATTATTGTATTCCCTCAACTTCTTGGCTGGGCTTTTGGATTTACCATAAGTGGATCGAAACCAATAGATTAATTCCTTCCAAGTAGACCAGATCTTAGGAGGAAGGTCAAAGAAATCGATCGCAACCTTCCCTTCCAAGGAATTGACAAACAAGCACATGCAAGTGTCATTGTTGTTGGCCCCTATGTTATGAAAAGCATTAGAAGATGCCACTAGGTGTTCATTAGTACTGACAGTGTTATTTCCTGAAAAATTAGGCAAATTCTCTTTAAAATTTGGAAGTGGGCGAGTAGAGGTGCTAGGTTAAGAGGAGAGGACACATGCCACAGTGTGGTTGTGGCATCCTCTTCAAACTGAAAGAGCCCATACTTTTCAATGACTTTGGTGGGGTTTGTAGTAGATTGGACAGGGATGTGGTGGCTATACAAGCTACCGATCACTGATGATGATGAATATTGGGAATATGGAGCACTTCCAGTGCCACCAGAGCCACCACTAGATGCCATCTTGTGGATGATAAACGAGGGAAAGAAAGACGAGCTAGATGAATCAAATAAAGTTCTCCTTAGAGAACTTTGTTCGGTAGATAACACAACGTTTCTTCTTCCTATTTCAGCAATAGGATTGATTTTGGGTGACAATCCTCTTCTTCTTCTAGAAGCACGAGAGTCTAAGGACATGAAAGAAAGGACAAGGCTCAAAGAAACAAAAGTTTAATGCTGATTTCTAGGTTGTCTACATCTAGCCTCCAACTGTTCTTGAGCACTAATATCTCGTTCAATTGCTGCCCAAGAATAGTTAAGTTCGACACGGGTATTAGCAGTGTCTAGAATGGTGTTAAATAGGTTCAAAGAAATATTGGTCTAGTCTTGAAGACCGGGATTGATATTAGGATGCCTTGCAACAAGAACAATCATTAATAGAAAAATAGTCAAAGAATCAATTTCAGAAAAGAAAGATGTATTGATGAAAATCGAGTATAAAATTTTATCCAGAGAGATATCGAAGATCTCCCTAGTGTGTTTGCCAAATAAATGTTGAGGAAAATATTTGAAATGATCTTACTCAAGTATTTTCATACTTTACATGGCTGAAGCAATGTAGACGGGAATATCACCCTATTTTTATAGCCAACAAAAAATAACATCCTAACTCACAAGTATAAATTACGCGTTCTTACGCTAGTATTTTATCAACAAAAAACTTGTTGGAAATTCACTTTTTATGTAATTTTCTGAATATAACAATTGCTGAAATAAGTGTAAGAACAAAAGTAAAGATGCCAAGATGATAATCAAGAAAGATGAGACATAAAGCAATCCTTTATTTCATTCCAATTCACCAAAGAGTCATTTTCTTTACAAAATCTCATACATAAATCTTGGACCAAAGTCAAACTTAGACATCCACGATGGAACATACAAAAGGACCTCTGACAAAAAACCAAAATTGAAATCTAAAAGATGGATCATCTTGCCACAGATTGCTTCCCACTCGACTTTGCACAATAGCCTTTATTAGTCATGAAAAATAATTCACAAACAAACAAGTCTACACAGACTATCAAAGATAGATCAATGCCTCTGAAGAACAAGTGTCTGAATGATTTGATTCAACCCTAAATATTGTTGTCTACAATAAGACCCTGATATCATAAAAGAGAATTAGGTTGTGATGAATATATGAATGAATGAAAACTAAACTATCTGAACATAAACTCAAAGAGAAAACATTAGCATGCTTCTGCTTCTATCCCTCTCTTGTTCCTCCCTTTCCTTTTGCTTTTAATAAATTATAATTGGTTGAAGAAGTTGAACCAATTCATTAGTTAAGTTAATTAAAAGACTCAACTAACTTTAGTTAGGGGGAAGAGTAATAATTGTAATAAGAGTCATAAATAAATAATAAACATTAGGTGGGACCCCTTGTGACTCCCTTTAGTTCATAACAATCATAACAATCATAAAATAACCATTAGTTAAGAAAAACACACCTACTTCTGCCTCCCATCAATATATTTACTTTTGGCAATTTAAACATATGAAATTTGAAATTATTTCAAAAATAATACTCATATATCCAAAATAAACATGTTGTCCAAAGATCCCTAAAGTCAACTGTCATAAAACAATAGATATAATAAAAAATCAAAAACCATATTTCCCAGTCTGTGATGCAATCCTTCCTTGATTGCTGCTGTCACCTCTTGATTTTCCTGAATTTGCCTTTGGTTGTGCAGAGCCTTTAGGCCTAATTTCACTAATCACGTGGGAAAAATCATCCCTCAAATGCATCTGGGAAGACATAGATTTGTTAGAGCCATTGGAGTGTGAGGAAGGGGCAATAGGGGATTTTCCTTTATCAAGGCCATGGTGGGCCTCGATTTTCAATCTCTTGCTAGCATGGGAGGATTTCACTGGAGAGTGATCAGGGGTAGCTTGGGCAATAGGGTTAACCGACGTAGGAGGAGGAAAAGACAAGTTGGGCCAACCACGGTGTTGGGAGACTGTCAGGTGGACAATATCCTACCATCCATCAGTTTTAGGGACCTTGGGTTGTAATGAGACATGAGGAGGTACATGGATACTGGGTGCTTGTGGGGCTTTGGAAGGAGGCCTTTCAGGCCTAGGTTGGACTATTCGCCGCCCCATCCAATTGAAGAATCTGACATGAAACAATTGGACAATCTCTTGTGAATCAAAGTCAAAATGTATGGAGAACCTAGGCCTTCTTGGGCCTTGATTCCAATTACCTATACCTCTATTTCCTTGGCCATGGCTTCCTCGACTGAAAAAAAATCATCCTGCATGCGTGATCGATTAGCAAATAGTCTTTTAAATATCCATACATGACAACTCTTAAAAATATGAAATAGATTTGGCTTAGAATGTATTAGACTTATGCAATCCAATCCATACAAATTGTTTTTCTATTAATCAACGAACAAGGGGGTGAAACAAGGTGCTGGGATATGTGAGGGGTTTGCATTGAGAGAAAATATGATATAATGAAAGGGGGGAAGCATGGTCACTGCTCAATGAAAACAACAATCAACTGTAAAGAAAAGCAATAAAACCTCACTGCAATCCACACAAGACACTACCACTTTCATCCATTTTAACACAAAAATTCTCTTGACTGTAATCAATCTCAGAACAGGGAGTGAAAAAGGAACATGGGAGGTGATGGGATTTGTAATTAGCGGAAAGTGAAATAACGGAAGGGAAGAAGGACGATTACTGTTCATGGAATTAATTAAGTGATCCATAAAACATTCTGTGAAAGGAGATGCCTCAACAATCAATCACTTGACTAAATAATAATTTCTATGTATTTAACAAGTTCATTGTTCATAATCAAATGTCTATCAAAGTGCCATCATAAAACAATAGGAATCCTATACAATCCGTAAAAGGATTTTGTTCCCTTATTTGCATCTTATAACAATTTCCAAACAGAAGCCATCCCACTCTGTTAACCATTGAAAACAACCATTTCCCATGTGTTTCTTCAATCCACAACTATACTCAAAAGTCATGTTTTCAAAATAATAATGAAGTCACTATTACTGCAATAGAGCCCATAAAAAAAACAATGATATTCGTTAACATATATATAGGCAGAAACCAAAGAACCAAGATCAAACTACAACTCATATTGATATTCAAATATACAACCAACAACCACCATTTAGACACAAGCTATGCATAGAGTAACTTGCCCATGCAATGTAATACTGCCACTATAGAAAAAACCAATTCAGTATGGCTTAAAGAGTTGGGCCATCTAACTGACATGACAAAGCCTTGAAAACATTTCCCTTCATAACAAATGATCAATAAACATGATTAAAACTCTGTGAAACCCAAACTATCCATACTATACACAGTGTAGATCCACCCAAAAAAATACGATGCAATATTTCCATTTTACCAAACCAAACACAAAGTCACGACAATAGTTCAATTCGTTGTTGGGTCATCAACCCAACATAATATTACTTCGATTTAGCCCAATTGTGATCAACGATGTTGTACAATTTCAGGCTTAAACAATCAAAGAATCATAAGGGTATAGTTCCCAAAGTCATCCGGTTCAATAATCGTTCGGCCCCAAGAGAAACCCATAGTTACCATGACTATTATCTATTTTGCAAACACATTGTTGGATTACTGAGAGGGGGGGTGAATCAATAATAGAGAAATTTAATCCTTTTTAACCATATAATCCAAGTGTTATATCAATGTAGCATTATCATCCAATAACTGCAAAGTAAATAAGAAATAAACAAATGAACAATCATACACATACACAATACACTAGTGTTTTACGTGGAAACCCAAAGAAGGAGAAAACTGCAAAATGATTTTTCTTATATGTCTTGAAGAATTACATTCATTGGAAGCACCAACTTCCTTTGTTTTCCAGCTGCAACTAGAAGGAGGATCCAACCCCCTAGTTTCTCAGGCTACAACCTGAGGGAAGCTCCAACTCCCCAATTATCTGGCTACAACCAGAAGGAGGCTACAACCCCCTATATTCTCTGGCTACAACCGGAAGGTGGATAAAACCACCTATCCTTGCCCCATCCAATTTCCTTGACATATAAGTAGAATGATGGAACCACTATCACACTATCACTGTGAGATATACTACTATAAACCTGTACTAATCAACCTGTACCAAACAGCCTATACCAATAACTTGAACCATGCATCAACCATGCATCAACCTATACCTCAACCTGTAATCAACCTTTACCATAAACAAGTGCATCAACCATGCACCAACCTGTACCTCAACCTGTAATCAACCTTTACCATAAACAAGTGCATCAACCATGCACCAACCTGTACCAACCAATCTATAATCAACTAGTACCATAAACATGTGCATCAACCATGCACCAACCTGTACCTCAATCTGTACCATGAACAAGTGCATCAACCGTGCACCAAACCTGTACAAATAACCTTTCACAACAACCTGTCACAACAACTTGTCCAAACAACCTATCAAAACAACCTATCTCATCAATTTTATCAACCAAATCAGATCTACTCACCAATATCAATCTCCAAGACAACTCTCAAATATGTGCATCAACCAAGTATAACACAACAACTCATAATCATCACCAAGATCAATATGTGCTTCTAATAATACAAGTATGCTACATCATCCATAAACCATGTGTCAACAATACTACTAACAAGTGCCTCCAACCATGTACCAAGTATGTACCAATCATGCATCAACTACTCATCAACTATTCCTCATCAATATGTACAACATCATCAAATATACACCTCATGTATGTGCCAACTCATCAACTACTTGTCTCAACCATGTACCCGACATATACCTCAACCAAATTCCCTCATCAATTTCATCATACAAATATGATTTGTAAATCTGTAATATGTTAGAAAAACAGGACCGCGGAGCAATAAAATAAAACACATACAGAAACAAAACACAGAAGACACACAATACAAGAGAGACACAGATTTACGTGGTTCACCTAGTGTGGGCTACGTCCACCATAGAAATTGCCAGGTCCTTGCTTTATTATTATCCAACAAATGAAGGGATACAACCTATAGAAAAACCCACTGTAACTTCCTCTTCTTTCTCTCACAGTCTCCTCTCTCAGAATACAATATTCACCATCAACCATAGTCGCGATACATTTCCCTCATAAAAGAGGGTTTCCTTCTAGGGAAAAAAACTCTAACATAATCTCTACCGTTAGATCTGTGACCTTATAATGAATGGTCCAGATTTACAATGAAATTACAATATAATTTTACAAGGCAATTTTTGCTTCGGGGGCTTCGCCCCTGAACCCCCATCAGAGGACGCTGCCCTCAAACCCCCGCTAGGGGCCTGCTTGCCCCCAAACCCCCCATCCAGGGCGATAGCCCCCCCGAACCCTGCAGAGGGGGTACCCCCCCTTTGCACTCCCTCGTGTGGAAGAGTGTAAATACTTCTGGGGTGTAAATACTTCATGGGGTATCAACACGGCTGAAAGAAAGGACCTATGAATCAGGAAGATAATCAGGCTCCACAAACAACATAATATGCCTAGTGTATATGATCACATTCCTACAAACCTTCCTTAACTTCAATAGCAAGAGACTAGCATTTTCATCAAACTTTTCTTTAGTCTCACATGCCTAGTTTTGGATTAGTCAACAACCCTAACTTGAAATAATCATAACTTTATACCTGTAACAAATAAAGATATTAAATGGATAAACAATGTTATTCAATGTGTTTTATGCAATTCCTCCAGGTTTTACTACTTGGAACCTCTTAGAAAAGGAGTTCTAGAAAAAATGGCACACCTTTTATGAATTCTGGCTTATTCTAGAGAGCGACCTTGTAGAGCGTGCCCCACACGAAATATTTTTTGAATTGATATAAAACTTTTACAAAATATACTATAGACTTTAATCTAACCAACGCATTTGGTCTTACTAAATTTGGATCTGTTATGAATAAGTTATGACGTTTTTACCTGAAACACATGTTTTAGACTAGTTTCAGGACTAGCCACAAACCCTATTTTCCACAGAGTGTAACTCAAAAAATACAAATACCTACAAGATGAATTTTTTACCATAGATACTTGGATATGTTTCCTCAATGGAATAGAAATTTCATGGTCTGAATCATTCTAGAAAAAATGTTATTGCGAAAATGGTGAGATGACCTGTAAATAACATACCTTAGAAAGCATCATCAAAATAATTTATCCTTCCTTGAATTCTGACCTTATTTTCTTCACCTTCCCTCAAAAATTTGGCTTATATGTCATTTGGTTACCTTATATACCTATATGTATTCAATATTCTCAAGTGTTTCTAAAATGAAAGAACCTTGCCTCTTATTTATACTCTCCAAGTAGCTTCCTTAAAAACATCTTCTAGGTCACTTTGCCCATTTTCCTTATTTTAGGGTTAAAACACTTCTAATTTATCCATTAAATTTATTATTGAAATAATTTATTTTGTATTCACTTTGAATTATAATACACTCATCACTTCACTTTATTATTTACCTTTTAAAATCTCTTAAACCACTTTGACTACTTTGACCTTTTGGGGCATCTAGATGACATATGAGGGTCCTCCAACTTCGTAAGGCCATAACTCTCAAATCGTGAGGAGTTATGTGACATTCCACATACCACCAGAAATGGAATGACATGTAATATCCATATATAATAGTATTACCTGAAAATATATCAAAACTCATATCGTTATCCATCAAACAAACTTGGGTCCATTACCCAAATCTGGGTTCTCCAACTTCTCATGGCCATAACTCTCTAACCGTGAGGGGTTATGTGACGTTCCACACACCACCAAAAATGGCATGAAAAGAAATATACATCTAGGATAGTTTCAATGAAAAATTCACTGAACTTCATCTCATTATTCCAAAAATAATCATGGGTTCTCTAACCATACTTCTAGGATAACTCAATCCACAAAGCGTATTCCTGTGAGGGATTTAACCATAAGGGGACCACTTTGGAGTTCATGCATTTGTAATTATTATCAACCATGACAAGACAATAATGGGTCATATTTATAGAAAACAAACTTGGGTCCATTACCTAAACCTTTGTGCTATTGGAATTCACTACCGTACTTTCTCCAAGGGTTGACATCAATCACTAAGGGTTGACATCAATCTACAATATCACTCTCCAATAGTTGACATCAATGACAACCAACAATCCATAACAACTATCCATCAACCTAAGCCAATTGTTTGACAATCTCCCCCGTTGGAATTGATGGAAACACCAACATTGATGGAAACACTTAGTCATGATAACATTCATGCTTATGCTCTTTATCAATGTTTCTATATCTCCCCCTTTGACATCAATGACAAAGGGTATCTCCCCCTGACTGAACTCTCCTTGGGGTTGCTCCCCTTGTCTACGTGCCTTTGATTTTTCTTTTCATTTATAATCCTCTTATTACTCTCTTTCCCTTCATGTTGGCCCTTGGTTATGGAAGGAAGCAAAGATCGAGGAAGAAAAGGTCAAACACGAACTGCGTGGGAGACACAGTGACTATCACTGGGTCGAAGTAAGCAAAAGAGAAAAAAATATGGAGCGAAGTACAAAAAAGAAATCCATTGAATGAGGAGATTAGGGATGATAGAACAGTAAGAGAAATGGATTGTAGACAACTTAGCAAGTAGAGAAAGCCACCATTGGATGCTTTGGAGCACCGCGTGATGAGAAAGGAAATATAGGATGGCGAAGCCCAAAAAATGTGGGTCAAGTTGACCTAGGGTTTTAAACACCTAGGGTTTTGGGTAATTAGGGTTTTGACACCTAGGTTTTGACCTAAGGCTGTCAGTGAGGGACTATAATGTATAAATAGAGGTCAAGAGGACCTAGGTCAGGTCGGTACTAGTGTTGGGTATTGATATTGATTGTTGTTGGTTGAGAGATTATTGTACTATGAGAGAGAAGAGTGCTAAGAGTGAGAGCCTTCTGGTATTGTAATATCTTCAGCTGGGTGCGAAGATCAAGTCTTGCAGCTGGGTGCATAGGAAGGTGGGAGACAGAGAGAAGAAGAGAGAAGATCTGCTGACTAAGAGCACACATTAGAACTGTAAGCTTTATCTTAATATATCATAAGCATAGTTCTATGGACGTAGCCCTAGAGAGAGGGTGAACCACGTATGTTTTGTGTCGTATGTGTGATTGATGCCTGGATATCTGTCATTGTTATATTGTTATTTTCATTATTGTGTTAGATCAGATGTATAGTTGCGCATAGTAGATCTAGCTGATAAGAGATATATGAATGCTGCATTATTGTTGTATTAGTTCCACTTGATATTCCCCTGGTTGTAGACATCTCTGTCCTGCAACCCCCCTCTTAACTGCTTCAGGTGAGACTACATCTGATTTGCAGGTGTTACCGAAAGGGACAGTAGCTAGGGCTTGTTGGTGCACTCTTGGAGTGAACCCTGGGTCTGCCCCTGTGCCAACAAATGGCTCCATTCCCAGGACATGAATATTTTTAAGGGAATGTAAAGGTGGTTCCCATCAAAGATCGAGATTCAAAAGTGGATAGAGGATCAAGAGAGGGACTTCGCTAAAGCCTAGAACAAGAACCCTAAACTGAATACTGAAGATTGGCTACAAAGATACATCTTCACCAACATTCACAAGATCTTCTTTGGGGGAATCCACCAGGAGTTGTTTGAATGGTTGGATAGGTTAGCCAATACCCAGTTCGATATTAGATCTAGACCTCCTGTGGTTTGGACACTGACACTGATCCAGAAGGTCAAAAGAGTTGACAATGTTGTATCTAGAGAAGTAGATCATTGGTTTGATAGTACCATTGGAGAGTATATCACTGAGTTTGCTGTTGACAGAACAATATCATATAGCCAATCCGAGAGATACTTTTTCAAAGGACCCAGAGGAAAAAGTTTGCACATTTTGAAGCTGAGAATCAAGATGCTCTTGCATGAAAAGCACATCTTGAAGATACAATAGATTGATTAGACCTGAAAAGGCTAATGTTCAATATCTCAGACAATGAAAACGATACAAAAGCAAGACATACATGCAGTGGGAAATTATTCCGAGGGGTTCAACTTGATAACTTGTTTAAGCAAAACTACGGAGAAGAGGTTTTCTACAGTGGAGAAGAGGTAGATCTAACCGACAAAGAACATTCAGAGCCCACCAGAATAGAAGAAGGGGAAGCTGAAGAAGTTTTCCAAAGCGAGCCAGAAACCTCAGGAACTACATGAAATACTAAAGTAAGTAACATTAATCTTCCTATTGTCTCAACAGTACTTAGCTGTCAGAATAGTCAGAACCACTAGAGTCCTCAGAGCATTGTTACTGGCAGCTTAGCATCTACTCAGACAAGAAGCCTAGTCAGCTCTATGGCAGATGAAATGAGGCTCCTTATCTTTAGAGGAGATGGATATGAAGATCCATATTAACATTGGTTTCTGTGTGAAGCCCCATGGAATATTAAAATTATCACCGATGAAGCCATCAAGAGAACCCAGTTCAACACTACATTAAGGGACTGCGCACTGAACTGGTATATGAAACTTGTCCAAGAATTGGCATAGCCTAAGCCACTGAACGAGATCAAGAATGCACTGATTTCAGAGTTTAAGAAACCTAAGTTGGATTCACAATGTATTATAGAGATAAAAGAGATCAAACAAAAGGTAGTAAAACCTGTTTGGGAGTTCGACTAGTGATTCAAGAACCTAACAGGCCGATTAACTTTTCAGATCCCTGATGAATAGAACAAATAATGGTTCATCGCTGCGCTTTTACCACACATCAGAGTCCCTCCAATGTAGCAGAATATTGTATCAGACAGAAGATTTGGAAATTTCTATGAATCTTGAATCAACACCTATGGGAGAATTGAGCTCAGGCATGAGCTAGATCTTGAGTCAGCTAACTAGTTTGTCTTTACAGGTCGAGTATATGAAGAAAGATAAGGGAAAAGACAAAAGGGAAGATGTTTAGTGTGTGAGATGCAGATCAGAAGGTCATGATAAGGAACACTGTCCCTTATTCCATGAGTATTTGGCCTCAGGAGCGCCGAGCCCCTTGAAGCAAGTTAACCTACCCTGGTGTGGTGTGTGCAGAAATAGACATCACCTAGGTGAGTTCTATTACATGAAGAAGTATGTTCAGACACCCACAAACTTGTACTTCACATTATGTAAATCAGTAGGGCACGATGATCAGGATTGTAGAGCTTATTATCTCATGCATGAGAGGTCGAGAGACATATACAAGATTCAAGGAGAAGTATAATAAGAAGGAAATACTCTGTAGTACAACTCTCCAGGGAGAGGAAACTTCACTCCTCGTAGTGGATACAGAGGAAGAGGAAAAAGAGGAGGTATGGGCTGAGGCTGAGGACAAATAATCTGTTATAACTGCATGCAACTAGGACACATAGCAAGGGATTGTCAGAATCATTGCACAACCTGTAGTTATTGTAACTCTTTCGAGCATGTCATAGAAGAATGCCCCGTGCTACTGGCTAAGCTTCAGGAAAGATGAGGACCCCAGCATAACCCACAAGTACAATTGATATATGTTGAACCTCGCAGAACCGAACCTAGAGTCACTATCATTACTTGAGGAGGTGCTGCTACAGGAGATGATAGAAAAACCTAAAGAAAGATCACAGAAGAGTCAGGTATCAGGAAAGTAGAGGAGAAGAATCGGGATTTTGATGCAAAGAAAGAAAGACGAATCTTTGAGAAAGCAAGACAGGAGTTCAAGAGGAACCAAGGATCCTCATCTAGAACACAACTAGAAGTAAAAGAGTATGGAATGCCTCAGGAATTTGATCAATCAGCTGCACATATATAACGAAAAGAAGAAAGTACGCTCATCGATTTTTTGTACACTTGTCTTAAATTAATTCAGGATGAGAAAGCTATACAAGAGTTACAGAACCTAATCAGGTAGTATGATCTAGGAAAGGTAGACCCCTTGCTGAATAGGGAAGTACACCAGATTGGTAAGAAGAGAAGAACAAACAAAGAATTACATTTGAATTCTCAAATAAGAGAGTATGATATAGACTATGTGGTCCTTGACTTAGGGTCGGAGGTCAACATCATGACGAAGCAAACTTGGGCACTGATGGGAAAACCAAAGCTGATATATTCCCCTATCAGGCTTCACATGGCTAATCAACAAGATGTCAACCCATTTGGACGATTGGAACATGTCCCCGTGGACATCGACGGAGTTGGAACCTTTGCAGACTTTGAGGTAATTGAAATTGTTGATGATAGATGCCCTTACTCTACATTACTAGGAACTGATTGGGCCTTCAACAATTATAATGTGGTCGATTTAAAGAAAAGATGGATGAAATTTGAAGGATATGGCCTTAGGGTTATTGCACCCTTAGATCCAGATGAAGATCCGTGGTATACAGAGCCCATCAGAGAATAAGACTACGCATATGAGATGGAAAACATCTATAAATTAACAGCCAGACAATAGGATTATATCAACCCTACTGTCGATGGGAATCTAAGCTGACGAAGTGACAACACGTGTTCATCAGATTCAGAAGAATCACTGGAGAACTGGAAGAACCAGATGTATGAAGTATCCACAAGGAGATGTGCTCGACTGACTAGAGAAGTTCGCTGGATTGGTACAACAACAAGTAACTTACCTACCTTTGATGGCCTGAATCCTTTAGAATCCTTCTTGATGGACTTTGAAACAATTTTACCAACACAATAGAGGCTATTGGCTATGGACGAGGCTCTAAAAGCTACACCAGCAAGATGGTGGGGGACACATAAAAGAAATATTACAGATTGGACACAACGCCGAACCTTGATGATAGCATGGTTCTCAGCACAAGTAGGAAGCTGGAAAGTGAGGTACATAGGTTGAAGCCACCCAAAGGACCATGTGCGAAGCTGTGAAGAAGCCTGAAGTGACATTCCTTGAGAAAAATGGGTACACAGATTCATTAACATGCTGGACACGAACCCTATTAACTGGTACCTTCAAGCGGAGCTGCACCTCATCACTGTAGATTGGGAAGGTATGCTTCAAAATTTTGTAACCACCTTTTTGTTTGAAAGTGAATTTCCCTCAGTAGATCAAGCATTAAAGATTTTGAGGTAGAAAGTATTTAAAGATTCATCCAGCCTCCCGTTGGAGAAAGAAGAGGACGAATGGACTATGCCATTCCAGAAATTACAAGGATGTTACCACATTAATGCCGATGAAGATGATGATCCGAGGAAGGTAAACATTGTTGAGACAGAAGGCCACAGGGATGTGGAAGGACCAAGCATTGAACTGTCATTCATTGGACAACCGATCAAGATACAAAAAGTTAATATTGGGACAGAGGAGACACCGAAGCTTTCCAATGTCAGAGATTACTAGTGTTGGGCCTCAGAAATGTCACATTTATATCCTCTTTTTCCTTCACTATTCCTTACATTTCATCGTCCCATTAACCTTCCATCATACCATTTCCATAATAATACTTGGGTTTCTCCTTATTATTTTCCATTGTATTCATTTCAGTATTATAAGTGAATTTGTGATTAAAAGTTAGAAAAATAACATATTTTCATTATATATCAAGGTTGGATGAGTTTGATGATGTGTGCATGCATATGTGAAGATTTTAACAAGGTCAAATATTACCACCTAGCCTCAAATTCGAATTTTATTTTCAAGCATATTCAAAGGAGAAGATCACAGAAGATTTAGATGGCATATCTTATTTAAGATATGTGAGAGATGTGTGGAGGATTTGAAGGGATCATATCTTCTAATAATAGGAAAGTAGTTGAGAATGGTTGAGAGAATAGTGGATCTATAATTATGACACTCTTCAAGACTCTCATGTATATAAGAGAGTGTTCTCTCTTCATG
>JASDQU010736195.1:345778-373752 GCA_032191745.1 Picea mariana
GAAGGTGGAGGGGGCATTACACAAGCCAAAGGGCATGACCAAAAACTCATAGTGGCCCTCATGAGTTCTAAAGGCAGTCTTGGGAATGTCTACCTCTTTCATATGTATCTAGTGGTAGCCTGAACAAAGATCCAGTTTAGTGAAGAATTGGGCACCACTCAATATATCCAGGAGGTCATCAATGATAAGAATGGAGAATTTGTCTTTGATGGTAAGTTTGTTGAGGGCACGAAAGTCAAGACACATTCGACAAGAACCTTCTTTATTCAGGACCATGACCACAGGAGATGAGTAGGGGCTCGTACTAGGGCAGGTAATGCCTAAATTAAGGAGTTCCTAGACCATTTTCTCAATTTCATTTTTTGGGAAAAGGGGTGATGATACATACGGATATTGGGAGGAAGGCTTCTAGGTACAAGGGGAATGGAATGAACATGAACACCGTGGGAAGGAGAGAGGCCTTGAGTAGTGGAAATGTCCAATTGATGTTTAGAAAGGATGTCTTGGAGGTCTTGCAGTACCGAGGGTGTCTCTGTTGCTTGTATGGCATGGAGTTGGGCGATAACACCATGATGACCCTTTTTGAGCAGTTTTTCCATGCGATGGGAACTAATGATCTCAGGTGAACCAGCGTTGATGCCTTGGAACTTATATTGGTGGCCCTCCTGGTTGAATTGCATGGTTAAGTCTTTAAAATCCATGAGAATGGGACCCAAAGTCCTTAGCCATTCTGCACCCAACACAATGTCACAACCTCCCATGTCGATAGAAAACATATGGGATTTCATGTGGTAGTCACCAATTTGGAGATGCACATTTTCACAACGCCCTCCACATTTCATGGAACCACCATTGGCAATCATGATTTGGAAATTATTGGCGGCATGGATGTAGCAATGATTTTCTTGGGCAATGCGACGATGAATAAAATTATGGGTGTTGCCACTATCAACCAGAATAATGACCTTCCGATGCTTGATGTAATCGATTAGCTTGAGGGTTTGGGGAGTGGAGAAGTGAGTGAGAGCATTGAGGGAAATGACCGATTCTACTTCGGGAGGGTTTGAGGGAGGGGTTATTTCAGTGGATTCAGGTGACTCAGACACAGAGAGAGTTTCTTCATATTCTTCTGAAATCTCCTCGGAGATGGCCATAAAAAGATTTTGTTCTTTACACTTGTGGCTTGAGAAATATTTTTCATCACAGTTATAACAAAGGCCTTTGAGTTGGCGTTCAACCATTTCATCCCTGGTCAATTTTTGGATCTTCAGTGGAGCAGAGGGAGTAGTGGGATTTACTAGTTTAGGGTGAGGGATAAAGGAGGGTTTTTGGTTTTGAGCAGATACAACCTATTGTGCTGATTTAGCTCGTTTGGTAGCCTCCACCCAACTCTCAGGCCAAGCCATGAGGACATGGGCCCAAATTTTATCCTTGAGGCCATTGATAAAACACTCTCGGAAAAAGGCATCAGACATGCCCTCTATTCTAAAATCCAGGTGCTCAAAGGCAGCTATAAAGTCTTCCACTGTTCCTGATTGTTTTAGCTTTGTCAAATGACCCAAATGGTTGGTGTCAATGTCAAAGCGTTCATAAATCTCTTCCACAAAGTGTTTCTAAGCAATATACCCTTGACGAGAAGTTTTTCTCCATTGCCACCATTGCCAACGTTCTTGATCGAGATGGAGAAAACCATACCAGAGTTTGGCCAAGTCATCTGTAATGCCATATAAAGAGAAGTGATGTTCCATTTGGGTTACCCAACCAGTGGGGTCCGAACCATCAAATTTGGTCACATCCACCCACGGAAGGTGTAGGTCACGTTGAAAGTGATGGTTCTGCAAGGTATGGGAATGAGAGGAATTGTCACCTTCAGTATGTGGAGGTGAGGAAGAGGAAGGGTTACCTATAGGGATATGCAGTTTGGTGCAGAGTGCTGAAAAGATTGATTCAAGCTAGGTGGTGAGGTTTTGTTTGATTTCCCCCATTGAGGACTGCATGGTTGTATTGATGGCGACAACATTGGCACTGAGTTGTTTCACTTCTTGTTGGGTCTCAATGAGACTAGATTGCAAGGTGTTGAAGTGAGCTTCCAAGTCTTGGCTACGAGTATGGGCCATGAGGATGAGGAAACTGAAAAGGGCCAGGTGGGGTAAAAACTTTTGGCCAAAAAAATGATATGGATGAATGTGATAAGGGCGAAGAGAGGAATCCAATGGAATATGTCTCAAATAATGGTGAAAGTAATGTGTATTTACTTGGAAACCCGAACATAGTTGAATGGCAATAGATCTTGTATGTTTTAATTTGTTTATGTTTCTGTCCCCCAAGGGTTAGGTTTTCAAGGGTTCTATAGACAAGGGGTTTCCCTATGCTATAGCTCTCTGATATACGTGTGGGGTCCAACAGTAGTACTCGGCCAAATATCTCAGGGCACTAACTAAGGAGGATAGACCGTACAGTTAGTCATACTACTCGACTACCCAAGTACTAGAGAGTATCTTCCCGAGTGTTGTTCTCGGTGACACTATAGTAGTCAAGCGACCAATCGGTTTATCTAAAGAGCGCTTTAGGTAATTTAGGCTGTTCTGTACACAGGTGTTGTCTGATGCGATACCACTAGAAGGGGTACCAAAAGGGGTTACAAGGGTGGCCAACAGATGTGTGCTTAAGTACCACTTGTATTTCTTGCGTGTATGAATCCCTCAACCGTGCGTTTATGCACATAACGACAAATATCTATGGCTTAAAGACGCCGGAATATGTCTCTACCCTGAAACAAATTTAACCCACACTTTCTGCTGAGGAAAGTGCTCTAATACCACTTGTAATATACCATATATAAAATGTATGCAAAACGGAAATAAAATTCTTGTAATGGCAGAATAACAGCAATATAACTAGAACATTCACCACAATAACACTTAAATGATATAAGAATAACAATAGAAATAACAGTTTGAATCTGAAAACAATGTTCACGGGCCTCTTCGAGGGGGAAACCTCCAGTTGAGCAGAGCTCTATTACAATAATATCCAAGCTAGGGTTCTCATACCCTCGACTCCTATTTATACTAAAAAGAAGCATCTAAAGGAAGATCCTTCTAGAAAAAAAGCTTCTATTAGGTCTTTTTACATCCACCTTATCATATTTTATTGAAAGTCCTTATAAATATTGACCTTTATTACATAAGAATATATTGTTCTACCTATGTGCGGGTTAGGACCCTAACACTCACTAGGGAGATGTCTGTTTCTGCATACCTTGCACCAGGGTAAGGTGACTTGCTTCAAAGGGCTTGGGGCTCCAGAAGCCAAGTATTCATTGAATAGGGGACAATGTTCCTTTCCATGGCCTTCTGATATGCATTTGACACACCTGATGTATTCTCTTTTATCTTTTCCCTTGTCTCTCTTCATATCTTTGACCTATAGAGACAAACTAGTTAGCTGACTCAAGGTTTGACTCATACCTGAGCTGGATTCTCCCATAGGGGTTTATTCTAACTTCATGGCAATCTGCAACGCCTCAAACTACGAAGAAATCTTCTATTGCATCAGAGGAACTCTGATGTGTGGTAAGAGGGAAATAATGAACCATTCTTTGCTCTGTTCATCTGGGATTTGAAAAGTCAATCATCTTGTTAAGGTTTTGAATCTCTGATCGAATTCCCAAATAGGTTCATCCACCTTCTACTTGATCTCTTTCATCTCTGTAATACATTGTGACTCTGAATTGGGTTTCTTGAACTATGCAATCAACACATTCTTAATCTGATTCAGTGGCTTAGGTTGTGCAAGACCTTGAACAAGCTTCATGTACCTGCTTAGTGCGTGATCCCTTAGAGTGGTACTAAACTGGGTTGTTTTGACATCTTCGTCAACGACATTTTTAATATTCCATATGGCTTCACATAGGAACCAGTGTTGATCAGGATCTTCAGATCCATCTCCCCTAAAAATAGGAAGTCTCATCTCATCTGCCATAGATCTTCCTAGGGTCCCTGACTGAGTATGTGGTGGATTACTAGTAACAGTGCTATGGGCGCTCTAGTAGCTGGGATTACTCTGATTTCTTAATACTACTAAATCAACAGGAGGGATAAAAGTACTTACTTCAATGGTCTGCGCAGTTCCTAAAGTTTCAGGTTTTTCCCGATGAAGCTCTTCAACTTTTCCTTCCTCTGTCCTAGCGGGTTCTGAATGCTCTTTGTCCGTTAGATTTTCCTTTTCTCCATTATAGAAACCCTTGTCCCCATAGTTTTTCTTAAACAGGTTCACAAGGTGAACTTCTCTGAACACTCTCCCATTGCTCATATGTCCAACTTTTATGTCGTTGTCGCTGTCCAAATTCTTGAACATTAGCCTTTCTAGATCCGACCAATCTAATGTATCTTCAAGATGTTCTTCTCATGCAATAGCATCTTGAGTCTCAACTTTAGGAAATGTAAAAAAATTCCTCTGGGTCCCTTAAAGAAATATCTCTCATCTTGGTTGTATGACTCTACTCTATCAAAAACAAACTCTGTGATGTACCCTCCAATGGTGTTGTAAAACCAGTGATCTACTTCTCGTGATACAGTGTTATCAACTCTCTTGACCTTCTTGATCAACTCCAACGTTCAAACCATAGGAGGTCTAGATCGGATCTCAAACTGGGTATCTGCTAATCTAGCTAGCCACTCATATAGTTCTTGATGGATTCCCCCAAAGAAAATTTCATGTATATTAGTGGAGATATATTTCTCTAACCAATCCTCTATAGTAAGATTAGGGTTCTTGTTTTGGGCTTAAGCAAAGTCATTTTCTTGATCCTCTATCCACTTTTGAGTTTTCGTCTTCGATGGAAACCACCTTGACATTCCCTCAAGACGATTATGGTCCTAACAATGGAACCATTTGTTGGCACAGGGGAAGACCCAGGGTTCAGCTCCAAGAGCACACCAACAATCCCTAACTACCGGCCCTTTCGGCAACTCCTTCGAATCAGATGCAGTCTTACCCAAAGCAGTTATGAGGGGGTTGCAGGACAAGGATGTCTACAAACCAGGGTAATATCAAGTGGATCTAATACAAGAACAACACATCATTCATATATCACCTATCAGCTTAGATCTATTCTGCACATCTACTTATCAGATCTAACATAATAATGCAATCACAATATACCAAGGATAGAGACAGAGTACCAATCACACACAACACCAAATATATGTGATTCACCCTCTCTCTAGGGCTACGTCCAAAAAACTGTTCTTTATAATATATTAAGATGAAGCATACAGTTCTTGTCTGTGCTCTTATCTAGCAAATCCTCTTTCTTCTCCTCTCTTTCTCTCCCCTCTCTGTGCACCCAGCTGCAGGGTTGATCTTCGCACCCAGCTGAAGATATTACAAAAACAAAAGGATCTCACACTCATCGCTTCTCTCTCTCTCAATAGTAATCTCTCACAACAACCAACAATAACAACTAGATCGATCAATAGTAATGATGACAACAAAAACCGAACCTAGGTCCTCTCGACCTTTATTTATACATTACAATAGCTCACCGACATCCTTAGGCTGAAACCTAGGTGTTCAAAACCGTAGATACCAAAACCCTAGGTGTCTAAAACCCTAGGTCAACAACCATATTTTCAAGGCTTCACGAGCCTATCTTTCCTTCCTTCTCATGAAGTGCTTTAAGGCATCCAATGGTGGCTTTCTCCGCTTTATGAGTTGACCACGATCCTTCTTTCTTACTGATCTATCATCCTCGATCTCCTCGTCCAACAACTTACTTCACTCCATATTTTCTTCTATTTTTCTCACTTTGACCCAGTAATAGTCACCATGTCCTCCGCGAAGTTCGCATTCTCCTTGTTTTTCCTTGATATTCGGGTACTTCCATACCCAAGGGCCAAGACATTTTCATCAAACTTTACTTTAGTCTCACATGACTAGTTTTGGATTGGTCAACAACCCTAACTTGAAATGATCATAACTATGTACATGTAATGATTAAAGATACAAAAATAGTACACAATGTTCTTTAGTGTGTTTTATGAAATTCCTCCAGGTTTCACTACTTTGAACCTCTCAGAAAATGAATTATAGCAAAAATGACATACCTTGTAGAATTTTGGCTTATCCTAGAGAGCAAACTTGTAGAGCGTGCCCCAGACGGAATATTTGTTGTATGGATCTGAAAATTTTACACCTAATACTAAAGAATGTAATCTAACCAACAAATTTTATCTTACTGAATTTGGATCTGTTATGAATAAGTTATGACATTTTTACCTGAAACACCCTAGAAAGCATCATCAAAAGAATTTATCCTCCCTTGAATTTTGGCCTTCTTTACTTAACCTTCCCTCTGAAATTCGGATTAGATATCCTTTGGTTACCTCGGTCACCTATAGATATTCAATATGCTCAAGTGTTATTAAATTGAGATAGCCTTGCCTCTTATTTATACTTTCATGTAGCTTCCTCAAGGGGTTACCTTTTAACCATTTTAACCCACTTTACTTGTTTTAGGGTTAACCAACTTCTAACCACTTGTCCAATTAGTAATTTATCTATTAACTTTATTATTTAAATAATTTATTTTGTATCCACTTTGAATTATAGTACACTCATAACTTCACTTTACCTCAAGGGGTTACCTTCTAACCATTTTAAACCACTTTCTTTATTTTAGGGCCAACCAACTTCTAACCACTTGTCAATTGAGTAATTTCTCCATTAACTTTATTATTTAAATAATTCCATTTGTATTCAATTTGAATTATAGTAAACTCATCACTTCAATTTATTATTTACCTTATAAAATATCTTAAACCACTTTGACTACTTTGATCTTTTGGGGCTTCTAGATGACTCATGAGGGTTCTAAAATTTCACATGGCCATAACTCTCTAACCGTGAGGAGTTATGTGACGTTACACATACCACTGGAAATGGAATGACATGTACTATCCATATAGAATAGTATTTCTTGCAAATATATCAAAAATCATACCATTATCCATCAAACAAACTTGGGTCCATTACCCAAACCTGGGTTCTCCAACTTCTCATGGCCATAACTCTCTAATCGTGAGGAGTTATGTGACGTTCCACATACCACCAGAAATGGAATGACATGTACTATCCATATATAATAGTATTACCTTCAAATATATTAAAACTCATACCATTATACAAGAAACAACCTTGGGTCCATTACTCAAACCTTTGTGCTACCAGAATTCGCTACCGTACTTTCTCCAAGGGTTGACATCAATCACTAAGGGTTGACATAAATCTACAATATCACTCTCCAATGGTTGAAATCAATGAAAACCAAAAATCCATACCAATTATCCATCAAACTAGGCCAACTGTCTGACAATCCCCCCCTTTGGCATTGATGGAAACACTTAGTCATGATAACATCTATGCTTATACTCCTCATCAATGTTTTTATCTCTCCCCCTTTGACATCAATGGAAAAGGGTATTTCCCTTTGGGGCTTCTCCCCCTGACTAAAATATCCTTGGGTTGTTGCCCCTGTCTACATGCCTTTGTGCTCTCTCTCCAAGAATTTCTATCCTGCATCTGATAAATCTCTCCCCCTTGGCCATCAATGGAAAATGTATCTTTCCATCTGGGACTGCTCCCCCTAACTGAACTGTCCTTGGGGATACTCCCTCTGACTGAAATCTTCCTAAAACTTATATCCCAACCTAAATTGTCTTATTTATGGTGCTTCCTCGTGTACATATAAGAAATATAAGATAAGCATTCAAAAGAATTCATTTTGGAGTAGAAATTACTCCTAGTCTCTCATGAAGACACTCAAAGGATTCATGTGGAATAAGTTTTGTAAAGATGTCTTCCACTTTTTATTTTGTGCCCTCATATTCAACTCTGATGTTCTTCTCTACAACTTGTTCTCATAGCAAGTGATACTTGATTGGAATGTGATTCGTCTTGGAGTGCATCACTGGGTTATTTGAGATATTGATGGCGCTTGTATTATCACAATAGATTGGAATGGGCTCATCATACTCAACCTGTATATCTGTTAGAGTTTGTTTCATCCATAGAACCTGTGTACAACATGTTTCTACTGCAATATACTTACCTTGGCTGTAGATAAGGATATTGATGATTTTTTTTTTCTTAACCATGATACTAAACACTCACCCAAGTAGACATTTTCTCCACTGGTGCTTCGTCGGTCATCAATGAAACCTGCCCAATCTCCATCTGTGTAGGAAATAAGTGATAGATCCTTTCCTTTTGGATATCATAATCCAAACTCTTTTGTTTCTTTGAGACATCTGAAAATCCTCTTCACTTCTAATACATGTGGTTCCTTTGGTGCTTCTTGAAATCGCGCCATGTGTCCAACTGCCTGCATTACATATGGTCTAGATGATGTCACATATAGTAAGCTACCAATCATTGACCTGTATTACCTCTGGTCTATAGACTTTAAATCATCATCTTTGCTCAACTTGCAATTGGTTTGCATAGGAGTGGTAACTAGTTTGCAATCTTCTATTCCAAACCTCCTTAGCGTTTCTCTGATATACTTAGTTTGAGAAATAAAAATTCCTTGATTGCTTTGACATATTTGAAGACCCAAAAAGAAGGATAGTTCTCCAAGTAATGAAATTTCAAATTCATTCTACATATCCTTTGCAAATTTATAGCTTAACCTGTCATTAGTACTTCCAAAACAATATCATCAACATAAATTTCAATTAATAAAATACTACCTTGTGTTACCTTGATGTAGTGGTTGTTGTCTGCGCTTCCTTTCCATATTTCGTAGGGAGTTTTTTCATTGTTGTTTCTGAGCATTACTATGTTTTGAATGTGAATTGTTTTATGCACTGCATGTGTCCAAAAAATATCTATCACTTTGGAATCCATTAGCATTTTTCAAGCCATTTCTTGTGTAATTATCATCCATTATGATAATGTTCCTTTGTCTCTGAACCACTCTCTGAACAAATCTATGAATCCATGCTCTCGTCCACTTTCATATATCTGTCCAAACCTACTAAGTATTCTTACAAATCCATCTCTGTCCATACTGTCCAAGACTCTACTTGTGCAACTGTCCATAATGCTGACCCATTTATCACTATACTATCATGAAGTCTTGATTAATCTATCAAATTGTACTTTTGCTAACTAACTGCTCTGGATCTGTCTTCTCAAACTCTGTAAGTTTCTCGAATGATGGTTATTTATTATGTCACAACTATCGCATAGACTCCCCCTGTCTAATATCCATATTACCTAGGAGTCTCTAAGACAGATGGCTCAGAACAATTCCTACTCTGATGTGTATTCATCATCATCTTCATTGGTAGATTCATCATCTCTATGAGCTCTAACTTCTTTCTTTCTGTCTATGGATTCATATTTCACTACAATACCTGAAAGAACAATCTCTTGAACATTTTCCTTATTTTCTTGTCCTTCTTTTCTTTCATTTATTTTCCGAACCTTTCTATATTTGACATCCTTCTTTTTCTCTGTAGATTTTTCTTCATCTTGTTTTACTACCAATCTTGCGATCTCTAGGACTTGGTCTTTGTTCACATGTTTTTCCTATTTTCTTATCCATACTTTATTATATCTAATATTAGTGTTCACTTTCATGGAAGTATAGCTCATGCTTCTACAATCACAAGCTACGTGTTCATAGTTATGACATTTGTAACATTCAATGTTACGTGGGGACACATAGACATTTCTTGCTTGAACATTTATTTTATAATCCCTACAATCTGCGGCCTTATGTCCAAAGTTAGTACGATAAAAACAATGACCATAAAAGAAATTTTCATACCTGGGCGTGAATGATCTTCTTTGTGGTGTAGTCCTTCTGAATTTCTGTCTTGATTGATCATGATCATGATTGAATCTTCTTTGTGGATTGAACATGGATGGTCTTCTTGAAGATGTGTCTTCAATAGTTTTCTTATATTCTGGTTGACCATGATTCCTTCCTTTGATTACTTTTTCATAACTCTTTATATTTTCTTCATTCTTATTTTCTATCAACCTAGAGTGCTTCTCTTCATTCTCTATAATGGATGTGGATTTTTTTTTCTCTTCAATGTTCTTGTTGAGCTTGACAATTTTACTTCTCAATGTGACAACTTATTCTTCAAGCTTCTCAACCTCTTCTTCTTTCTTCATCATCTAAGACTTCATGACTTATTCTGTTGTTTTTGCTTCTTCAAGTTGAATTTTTAATGTGATTATTTCTTCTTCAAGTCCTTTCTCTTCTTGACCAAACTCTGCCTCAAGATGGTTTAGATCATTAGTTCTTTCCTTAATATGATCTGTCAATATCTTCTCTCTCATTTCTGCTTCTTCCTTCTATGTTTATATGTTGGCTTCTAAATACTTCTTTTGATATTGAATATTTTCTTCAATCTTTCTGGCTTCTTCTAGATAAGTTCTTAAGTTCTCAATGACCTATTGGGATTCTTCAAAAATGTGAAAACTTTCCTTTTGTTTCATCATTTCTTTCTTGAGTGACTTGTTTTCTTCTCTTAGTTCATCTAAAGCAGTAATCAATTATCTGATGATTATGTACTCTTCATCTTCTAATTTTGTTTGACGTGGTGAACATAATTTTTCTTGATCTGTATCTGCATCTTCTTTCACATTTTCTGAATCTGCAGTGGGTGAAGAATATATGTCATGTAACTTATCTCAAAGTTCTTTGGCTGATGGACATTTACCAACCTTTTCTCTTACTGTATTAGGTAATCCTTCCTGGATGAAATTCATTGCTATTTTTTTATTCTTCTTCAATTCCTTCTTGGCTACAGTCTTTTCCCTTTTTGAACTATCATATCCTATAACAACTGATAGATAAATATATTGTCCTTGCGCCTATAAAAATACTTTTGTCCTTATGCTCCAAATCTCATACTTAAAACCGTTCTGACCATTAAACATTGGTACTCCAGTCTCAGAATAATCCATGATCTCCTTCCAATGGTTAAACTGTTTCCTGAAGGAACTTGCTCTGAAACCAATTGTTGGATTACTGAGAGGGGGGGTGAATTAGTAATAGAACAATTTAATCATTTTTCACCATAAAATGCAAGTGTTATATGAATGTAGCATTACCATCCAATAGTAGCAGAGTAAATAAACAATGAACAAATGAGCAATCACACACATACACAGTACACTAGTGTTTTACGTGGAAACCCAAAGCAAGAGAAAACCACATAATGTTTTTTCTTGTATTTATTGAAGAATTACATTCATTGGAAGCCCCAACTTCCTTTTGTTTTCCAGCTGCAACTGGAAGGAGGTTCCAACCCCTTAGTTTCTTAGGCTACAACCCGAGGGAAGATCAAACTCCCCAATTCTCTGGCTACAACCAGAAGGAGGATACAACCCCCTATGTTCTCCAGGTACAACCGGAAGGTGGCTACAACCACCTGTCCTTGCCCCATCCAACCACCCTGATGTAGAAGTATAATGATGAAACCATCGTCACACCATCACTGTGAGATATATTGTTGTAAACCTGTACCAATAAACCTACACCAAACAACTTGTACCAATAACCTGAACCATGCATCAACCTGTACCTCAACCTATAATCAACCTGTACTATAAACAAGTGCATCAACCATGAACCAACCTGTACCAAACAACCTGTATTCAACCTATACCATAAACAAGTGCATCAACCATGCACCAACCTGTACCTCAACCTGTACCATGAACAAGTGCATCAACCATGCACCAAACCTGTACCTCAACCTGTACCATGACCAAGTGCATCAACCATGCACCAAACCTGTACAAATAACATGTCACAATAACCTATCCAAACTACCTATCACAACGACTTGTCTCATCAATATTACCAACCAAATCAAATCTACTCACCAATATCAATCACCAAGACAAATCTCAAAGATGTGCATCAACCAAGCATAACACAACAAATCATAATCATCACCAAGATCAATATGTGCTTCTAATAATATACTAATACAAGTATGCTACATCATCCATAAACCATTTGTCAACAATAATACTAACAAGTGCCTCCAACCATGTAACAAGTATGTACCAATCATTTATCAACTACTCATCAACTATGACTCATCAATATGTACCAACATCATCAACTATACACCTCATGTATGTGCCAACTCATCAACTACTTGTCTCAACCATGTACCCAACATGTACCTCAACCAAAAGTCCTCATCAATTTCATCATCCAAATATGATTTGTAACTCTGTAATAGACCTGGTGCATATCATCACATACCTGCAAACCTTCCTTAACTTTAACAACAAGAGACTAGCATTTTCATCAAACTTTACTTTAGTCTCACATGACTAGTTTTGGATTGGTCAACAACCCTAACTTGAAATAATCATAACTATGTACATGTAATGATTAAAGATATGAAAATAGTACACAATGTTAGTCAGTGTGTTTTATGCAATTCCTCCACGTTTCACTACTTGGAACCTCTCATAAAAGGAGTTATAGAAAAAATGGTATACCTTGTTGAATTATGGCTTATTCTAGAGAGAGAACTTGTAGAATGTGCCCAACACAGAATATTTGTTGTATGGATCTAAACATTTTACACTGAATACTAAAGCTTGTACTCTAACCAACACATTTGGTCTTACTGAATTTGTATCTGTTATGAAAACGTTATGACATTTTTACCCGAAACACCTTAGAAAACATCATCAAAAGAATTTATCCTCCCTTGAATTTTGGCCTTCTTTACTTCACCTTCCCTCTAAAATTCATCTTAGATATCCTTTGGTTACCTTAGTCACCTGTAGATATTCAATATGCTCAAGTTTTATCAAAATGAGAGAGCCCTGCCTCTTATTTATACTTTCATGTAGCTTCCTCAAGGGGTTACCTTTTAACAATTTTAACCCGCTTTCCTTATTTTAGGGTTAACCAACTTCTAACCACTTGTCCAATTAGTAATTTATCCATTAAATTTATTATTTAAATAATTTATTTTGTATCCACTTTGACTTATAGTACACTCATCACTTCATTTTACCTCAAGGGTTACCTTCTAACAATCTTAAACCACTTTCCTTATTTTAGGGCCAACCCACTTCTAACCACTTGTCAACTTAGTAATTTCTCCATTAACTTTATTATTTAAATAATTTCTTGTGTATTCAATTTGACTTATAGTACACTCATCACTTCACTTTATTATTTACCTTCTAAAATCTCTTAAACCACTTTGACTACTTTGACCTTTTGGGGCTTCTAGATGACTCATGAGGGTTCTCCAACTTCACATGGCCATAACTCTCTAACCGTGAGGAGTTATGTGATGCTCCACATACCAATGGAAATGGAATGACATGTACTATCCATATAGAATAATAATTCTTACAAATATATATAAACTCATACCATTATCCATCAAACAAACTTGGGTCTATTACCCAAACCTGGGTTCTCCAACTTGTCATTGCCATAACTCTCTAACCATGAGGAGTTATGTGACGTTCCACATACCACTGAAAATGGAATGACATGTACTATCCATATATATTTGTATTACCTTAAAATATATTAAAACTCATACCATTATACATGAAACAACCTTGGGTCCATTACCCAAACCTTTGTGCTACCAGAATTCGCTACCAGACTTTCTCCAAGGGTTGACATCAATCACTAAAGGTTGAATCAATCTACAATATAACTCTCCAATGGTTGACATCAATGAAAACCAACAATCCATACCAACTGTCCATCAACCTAAGCCATTTTTCTAACATAGATGACTATCGTACTATGTTAAATACTGAACCACTAGGAGGAGAAGGGACATTGTATGTTATTTTATTTTGTTCCATAGCATAGCATATTAATTGGGAGTGGGAAATTAGAGAGAATAACAAAGGGGGTTAATGTTTTGTATAATCCTAATAGGCCAAAAATATTAGGTAACTCCATAGTGAGTGCCTTCTTATTTGTACTTGCATTATTTCCATACTAGAGAAAAGAGAGTAGAGTAGCCTCGTCTTCTAGATGGATGTTCTCCCATAAGTGTTTCCCATAGAAAATATTTGTGTTAATTTTTGGATGGTGTGTGATTGTATTTTATTATTCTTTATTTTTCGCATTTTATATATTTCATGCATAAGAAAAAAAATAGTAACTAAATATTCTAGAATCTAAAGGAATTTAACCTTCATATTGTATATTTCAATTTCATTTATCAGATATGTTATGATGAACTGTTCTAGTGGAATATCCACGATAGTTTACAAATCATATTGGTATCAGAGCAAGGTTTTCTTTTAGGTATTTGTGGGAAGTTGTAGGATCTAGGAATCAAATTAAATAGAAGTCACATAAACCCTAGCCATGGTGGACGAGTATGTTCATAAAACCCTCAAGATCCATTAGAAGATATATTTGAGAGGTTGGAAGCTCAAGTCACTGACATTAGTTGCAATATGAAACTCCTCGTGGCATCTCTAGCAAGCAAGCTTGGACCATTAAGAGATAATGGAGACTCTAACTCAGAGATCATATCTACACAGGGACACTTAGGATGGAGGATCATCCACCAGTAACTAAATGGAAGGATTTTAAAACCCTCATAAAGTCTTAGTTCTACCCTGTTGGGTATGTAGCGGAGAGTGGATCAGTTTGGATCACTTTAGGAATAGGTAAGGGAAGAGTGTGCAAGAATACACTACTAAATTTAGGAATATGGAAATCATGTTGGGTATCTCTCCCAAGATTCAATAACCCATATGTACTCCTCAAGTATATAGGGAGACTCAAGTAATTATCTTCAAACCAAGGATCATTGATGAGGCATGTGTGGAAGAAAAATACCTAGAGAACATAGGAAATAAGAAAGGAAAACCAAGTGGTTCTAAAAAGAGATACCACCAAGATGTTTCCAAGTAGGGGAAGACGAAGTGGAAAGGAAAATAAAAGAAGACAACAACCATTGCACATCAGTGCAAGGATCCAAACAAAAATGATAACCATTAAAATATCTTTGGTCACACTAAAGATAAGTGTTGGCAGCTACATTGACAAATGAATCCAAAGAAATGTAATAAGGATGGTAAGAAGAACATGTTAGGCATGGATTTAAGCAACCAGGTTGAGAGAAACTTATATGTTGATGAGAATATTTTCTAAACTTTAGTGTAGAAGGAGTTGAATATAAGTGGCCTTCATCACAAGGAAGAGAAGGAGATGAAAAAACTCTTCCATATTAAGATCTAGGTAAAAACGACCAAGGTATATGCTCTATTCAATTCTAGTTCATATGCCAAATGGATAGAATATGATCTAGTTAGAAATCTTGGGTCGGATGTTCATGATCATGCAACCCCGTATCTATTGGGATGGGTGAATAAGGATGTAGATATCAAAGTCTCTAAATAGTATAATATCAAGTTTTTCATAAGTGCATATTTTATTGATGAAGTATAATTAGATGTAGTACCACATGACGTGTGTGGTGTAGTGTTTGGAATCCCCTACATGTATATGAGGGATGTGATATTAATGTGAAGGGTTAAATAGTATTTATTGATCAAGGATGGGAAGTATTATATCATAAATTCACATGAAGTTAAATCAAAGATCTCTCTCGTAAGTGCTAGCCAAGCCAAAAATTTGATCAATTCTACTAAGAAGTATGCATTTATTTTATTAAGAGCATCTTAGACAGGGGGAATAATTAGTAGGAGTAAAGGAATTCCTAGAGGGATGTACCAAAGAGAATAAAAAATAGTTGGAGGAGTTGTTGTAGGTATACAAAGGACTATTTCAGGAGCCTAAACATATTCCACTTAAGAGGCAAGTGGAGCACAAGTTTTTTTTTTTACATGAATCCCCATTACCAAATATTGGGTTGTGTAGAATTGTTTTTTGGAAGAAAATGAACTGAAGAAACAATTTCAACTACTACTAGAGTAGGAAGTAATTTTACCAAGCACCTCACCTTCTGGGTCACCTATCATCATAATACCCAAAAAGGATGGGACTTAGTGAATTTGTATTGACTATAGAGATTTGTACAATATCACCGTCAAGAAATGGTACCCTCTTCCTAGGATAGATGATTTTTTAGACCAATTGTAGCATGCCAAGTACTTTACCAAGATGGATATAAAATCAATATACCATCGGGTATGCATTAAAGAAGATGATACCTAGAAGACTGACATGGTCATTCTGTTAGGGACCTAACCCCTCACATAGGTAGAATAATATATTTCCATGTAATAAAGGTCAATATTAATAAGGCCAAGCAATAAGGAAGAATAAGTCCAATGTAAGAAGACCTAATAGAAGCTTTTGCTTCTAGAATGATCTTCCTCTAGATGGTTCTTTTATAGACATATTTAGTATAAATAGGAGTTGAGGGTATGAGAACTTTTTTCTGGGATATTATTGTAATAGATCTCTTCTCTGTTGAAGGTTGCCCCTCGAAGAGGCAAGTGAACATTGCTCTCAATAATCAAAGTGCTCTTTCTGGTGTTATTCTGGTATCATTTTGGTATTATTGTGGTGTTGTTATGGTTATATTGTTGTTCATCTTCCATTTCTAGCTAATTATTTATGTTTTGCATACTATATTATATCTAGAATATTACAAGTGGTATTAGAGCACCTTCCTCGATAAAAAATTGTGGGTTAATTTTTTTTTCAGGGTAGATATGTATTCCGACGTCTTTAAGATATAGAGATATGGAGTTACATGAATAAACCCGTGGTTGGGGATTCATACACACGGGAAATACAAGTGGTACTTAAGCGCACATCTGTTAGCCACCCTTGTAACCCCTGTTGGTACCCCTTCGAGTGGTAGCGCATCAGACAACACAAGTATACAGATCGACCTAGATCTCCTAAATCCCTCCATAGATAAACTAATCGATCCCCTGAATGCTATAATGCCACCGAGAAAATCACTCGGGAAGATACTCTCTAGTACCTAGGTAGTCAGGTAGTATGGCTAAGGCATGATCTAGCCTCCTTAGCTAGTTCCCTGAGATATTGGGTTGAGTACTACTGTTGGACCCCACACATATATCAGAGAGATATAGCATAGGGAAAACCCTTGTCTATAGAAATCTTGAATACCTAACCTTTGGTACGAAGACAAAAGCATAACGAACAAGATCTATTGTCATGCAACTATGTATCGTGCATTTGAGTGGAGAAATTACTACACATTTCTTCCTCTTAAGAATTTGGGCATTTCATCACTGCAGTATTCTTTAGATTGCAGTATAACTCCGCAGGAGTAAAAAAAAAGCCTAGATCTTGTTGGAACCATTATTTGAGACCTATTCCATTGGAATTCTCTCTTCGCCCTTATCACAGTCATACTTATCATTTTTCATCAAATTTTTATTTTTTTTCTCGTGGACCTGACCCCCTTCGAACACCCTTATTTGGGATTTACCCCATTGGATTCAACTCACCGCCCTAATCGTTGTGATACGCTTCACCCATAACCCATTTTCTATGTGGTCCCACCCGCCCCTTTTCGTGTTCCCTCATCATCATGGCCCATACCCATAGCCAAGAATTGGAAGCTTGCTTCAATACCTTGAACTCTAATTTCATAGAAACCCAACAAGAAGTGAGACAACTCAGTGAAAATACTTCCACCATAAATAAAAACATTCATTCCTCCATCGTTGTCTCAATCGAGGAACTCAAACAAGACCTCAAACAAGACATTACTACCTAGCTTGGATCTTTTACTACGATGATCTACACCAAGCTGCATATCCCTACAGATCTTCCCTTATATGACCCACCTTTTCAAATGAAGGTGAAACTTCCTCTCATTCCCAGAATTTTAAGCCTCTTCACTTTTAGTGTGACCTATGCCTTGTGTGTGTGGATGTGACCAAATTTGATGACTCAAATCCCACTGGCTGTGTAACTCAAATGGAACGTTATTTCTCTTTGTATGGCATTACATATGAGTTGGTCAAACTTCGGTATGGTGTTATCCATCTAGATCAAGAACATTGGCAATGGTGGCAATGGATAAAAAATGCTCGCCAATGGTATGTGTCTTGGACACACTTTATGGTAGAGATTTATGAATTCTTTGACACTGGAACCAACCATTTAGGTCGTTTGACAAAGTTAAAACAATTTAACATAGTGGAAGACTTTATAGCTACTTTTGAGCAACTGGATTTTGTATAGAGGGCATGTATGATGGTTTTTTCTGAGAATGTTTTAGCAGTGGCCTCAAGGATGATATTCATGCCCATGTCCTCATGGCTCGACCTCAGAGTTGGGTGGACGCTACTAAAATAACTAAGGAATCACAACATGTTGTCTCTTCTCAAAATCGAAAACCCTCCTTTATTCCTCACACTAAACTAGTAACTCCCACTCCTCCTTATACTCCACTAAAGATCTAGAAATTGACCAGGGACGAAATGGCTGAATTCCAACTCAAAGGCCTTTGTTATAATTGTGATGAGAAATATTTTTCTGGACACAAGTGTAAGGAAAAAAATATTTTTATGGCCATCTCGGAGGATGTTCCGAAAGAGGATGTTGAGGCTCCCCTTATGTCCATGTTACATGAACCCACTAACATAACCCCTCCCTCAAACCCTCCTTATGTAGAACCTGTCATTTCCCTAAATTCTCTCACTAGCTTCTCTGCTCCTCAAACCTTAAAGCTAATTGGTTACATCAAGAATAGAACGGTCATCATTCTTGTTGATAGTGGAAGCACCCATAATTTTATTTATCGCCGCATTGCCCAAGAAACTAATTTCTATATCCATGCAGTCAATAATTTTCAAATCATGATTTCCAATGGTGGGTCCATGAAATGTGGAGAGTATTATGAAAATGTGTGTCTCTAAATTGGTGAATACCACCTAAAATCTCATATGTTTTCTATTGACATGGGCGGTTGTGACATTGTGTTGGGTGCAAAATGGATAAGTACTTTGGGTCCCATTCAAATGTATTTTAAGGAATTAACCATGCAATTCGACCAGGAGGGACAAAAATATAAGTTCCAAGGCATCACCGTCGGGTCCCCAGATATCATCAGTTCCCATCGCATGGAAAAGATGCTCAAAAAAGGCCATTCTGGCATTATTTCCCAACTCCAATCCATACAAGCAATTGAGACACCCTCTGTGTCAGAGAACCTCCAATCCATCCTCTCTAAACATCAAGTGGTTTTTTCCACTCCCCAAGGATTCCCTCCTTCCCATGGTTTTCATGATCATTCCATTCCCCTTGTCCTAGGAATCCGTCCTCCCAATATTTGTCCCTGTCATCACCCTTTTTCCCCAAAAAATGAAATTGAGAAAATTGTTCAAGAACTGCTCAACGCAGGTGTTATCTTCCCTAGTACAAACCCCTAATATTATCTTGTGGTCATGGTCCTTAATAAATAAGGTTCTTGGCGCATATGTCATGAATTTCACGCCCTCAACAAACTCACCATTAAAGACAAACTTCCCATTCCTGTCATTGATGATCTCTTGGATGAATTGAGTGGTGCCCAGTTATTTACTAAACTTGATCTTCGTTCTGGCTACCACCAGATCCGTATGAAAGAGGTAGAAATTCCTAAGACTGCATTTAGAACTCATGGGGGCCACTATGCATTTTTGGTCATGTCCTTTAGCTTGTGTAATGCTCCCTCCACTTTCCAAAGCCTCATGATTCATGTCTTTCATCCTTTTCTCTGTAATTTTGTCTTAGTTTTCTTTAAAGATATCCTCATCTATAGTAAAACCTAGAAAACCCATCTTTTTCATGTGGATCTAGTTCTCCATCTACTCTCTCAACACCAAATTTTCCTCAAACAATATAAATGTTCTTTTGGCACCTCGAAAGTTGAGTACTTGGGTCATCTTTTTGGCAAGGTCGACATCAGGGTGGATCCTAAAAATAGTGAATCTATGCAATATTGGCCTCACCCAAAGACTCTCAAAAGCTTGCATGGATTTTTGGATTTAATAGGTTATTATCGCAATTTTGTTAAGAATTATGGAAAGATTGCAACACCTTAATTGCTTAGGCTTTTCAAACCTTGAATATGGCCATGTGCACCACTCCAATCCTGGCCCTTTTTGATTTCACAAAGACCTTTTTCCTAGAATGTGATGCTTCTAGGAAAGGAATTGGCGTTGTCCTTATGAAAGAGGGTCAGCCTTTGGCCTTTACCAGAAAAAAATCATCCGAGAGAAATTTGGGAAAATCAATATATGAAAAGGAAATGTTGGATATTCTGCATGCCATGGATCTTTGGCACCCTTTTCCATTAGGGAAACGCTTCCAAATTAAGAAAGATCATCAAAGCCTCAATTATTTTCTGGAACAATGCCTTTCCTCCCCAGAGAAACGAAAATTGGTGACTAAGCTCTTTGGATATGATTATGATATCATTTACAAGAAATGAAAAGACAATGTGGTTGTTGATGCACTTTCTAGAAAAATATGAAGATGAAGGGTCCATTTTTTTTCTCTCCTTCATTGTACCAGATTGGCTCCAAGTTGTTCACAAGGAATGGCTAAACGATCCCAAAAGTTCGCATCTGATACAACAATTACAGTCCAATTATCTATTTTTCCTAGGGTACTCTTGGCTCAATGATGATATTTTATACAAAGTCTGTTTGTATTTAATAAAAAAGTCAAAACTTAAATCCACGGTACTTTCTCAACTTCATGCTACACCCACAGTTGGGCACTCTAGGTTTACCAAAACCTATGACCGGGTCAAACATTCTTTTTTCTGGGATGGTATGAAACAAGTCATTCAAAATTTTGTGGTTTAATGTGATGTGTGTCAATGAAAAAATGGAGAAACAATCAAATCTCCTGGCACGCTACAGCCGCTTCTAATTCCACCTGCTATTTGGTGGGATATCTCTATGGATTTTATTGTAGGCTTACCTAAATCGGGCAATAAATCAGTCATCATGGTGGTATTTGATCGTCTTTCCAAGTATGCACATTTCTGTGCTCTTCAACACCCATTTAAAACATCCATTGTGGCTCAACTTTTCATGGATCGGGTCTTCAAGCTTCATGGCATGCCGCATTCTATTGTTTCTGATCGCGACCCAAATTTCACCAGCAATTTTTGGCAAGAACTGTTCAAGTTACAAGGCACTCAATTGTATCTCAGCACAACTTATCATCCCCAGAATGATGGTCAAACTGAAGTTTTCAACAAGTGTTTGGAAACATATTTGAGGTGTTTTTCATAGGAAAGAGAAAAATCAATGGGCTCAATGGTTACCACTAGTTGAATGGTGGTACAACACTCTGTACCATACAACTACCCAAACGACTCCTTTTGAAGTGATATATGGACAAAATCCACCTTCATTTCTCTCATATTTTCCAGGTGTCTCGAAGGTCCATGTGGTTGACCAAATGCTTATAGTTCAAGAGGCTATCCTCCATACCCTCAAAGAGAATTTGGTCATTGCACAGAATCACATGAAGCAACAAGAAGATCAAGGTCGCTCTGAATGCCAATTTGTAGAAGGGGATTAGGTGTTTCTTCGAATGCAACCTTACAATAAAAATTCCCTCAAGGATGACCATTGTTAGAAATTGGTGCCCAAATTTTATGTTCCTTTTACCATTCTTAAGCATGTGGGACAGGTGACCTATCAATTAGCTTTTCCCAATCATTCTAAGCTCCATCCTATTTTTTATGTTTCCTTCTTAAAGAAGGTGATTGGAACTAAGTTCCAAACTCAAGCCAACCTTCCCGAGTTGGATGAAGAAGGATCCATTTGGATACAACCACAAGCAGTTTTGGACTATCATCAGCATCATCTGCATCAGTGAACCATCAAGTAAGTATTAGTCCAGTGGAAAAATACAACTCGAGCAGATGCCACTTGGGAACCAACTACCATTCTGCAACAATTTCCCCATCTCAAGCCTTGAGGACAAGGTTGTTTTTAAGGGGGAGGACATGTTAGGGACCTAACCCCTCATGTAGGTAGAATAATATATTTCCATGTAATAAAGGTCAATATTAATAAGTCCTATCAATAAGGAAGAATAAGTCCAATGTAATAAGACCTAATAGAATATTCCGCTTCTAGAAGGATCTTCCTCTAGATGGTTCTTTTGATAGACATATTTAGTATAAATAGGAGTTGAGGGTATGAGAAATTTTGTCTTGGATATTATTGTAATAGAGCTCTTCTCTGCTAGAGGTTTCCCCCTCGAAGAGGCAAGTGAACATTGCTCTCAGTAATCAAAGTGTTATTTCTGGTGTTATTCTGGTATCATTTTGGTATTTTTGTGGTGTTGTTCTAGTTATATTTTTGTTCATCTGCCATTTCTAGCTAATTAGTTTTGTTCTGCATACTATTTTATATCTGCAATATTACACGTTCCTTTTGGTTTATGTAATGTACCATCTATATTTATGGGATTAATGAATGTTGTATTGCGACCCTATATATATTCATTTGTAATAGTGTATTTGGATGACATATTGGTTTATATTTATACCTTGGAAGAGAACATGTCACATATCATGTAGGTGTTAGAGACTCTGAAAAAATATCAATTGCTAGCTCACCTAAAAAAATGTGAGTTTTCTACACATTCAATGGTGTATTTCGGGTATGTGATTGGTGGAGGGGAACTCAATATAGATCCTACAAAGATGAAGACTATAATCAAGTGGCTAGTTCTTACTAATGTCACTGAAGTTAGGATCTTTGTTGGGGAAACATAGTACCTATGAAATTTAATATCATCCTTTTCAGTGATAGTCATTCCAGTCCACTCCATAATAACCAGTGGTAAGAGTTTCCAATGGGGAAAGGATCAACAAAAATATTTCAATGAGATGAAATGGGATATTATTCATGCACTAGTCCTTTCATTTCATAAATTTTAGAATCCCTTTGAATTGGAGACAAATGTGAGTGGATATGCTACGAGAGTAGTCTTAATGTATGGAGGTAAGATGGTATGATATCATTATGATATGTTTCAAGGGGGAGCATTTAACTACCCTACATATTATAAGGAAATCTATGGCCTGGTTCAATATGTTAGGAAGTGGAAGCACTATCCAATGGGAAAGGAAACCATTATCCATAGTGATCACCAACCACTGTAGTATTTACAAGCCTATATTAAGCTTCAACAAACCAAATATTACAAGTTTATGGTGTTTTTGCAACAATTTCATCTAGTTATAAAATATAGCAAGGGAGACAATAACAAGTTGGAAGACATTCTTTCAAGGCCACCCACATCCAAGATTATAACTTTGGGAACTCTTATGCACATGGATCCTTTTGTCCATGATGAATACAAATAGGCATACACAGAAGATGAGAGCCTTAAAGAGGTTTTTTAGTAGATATAGGGCCAATTTTTTGTACAATGAGGTGATGGTAAGTATGACTACCATTTCCAAAATGGGTTACTCTACAAGCTAGACAAGCTTTATGTTCCTAAAGGTGAAATAGTGTATCTTACTAGAGAGGCTCAAACCTCCAAGGTTGCAAGACTTTTTGGTGTTGGGAATATAGTTTCCAACTTACAAAGGTCTGTGTATTGGCCCATAATGCAAGAATATGTAGCTCAAAATATTAGAGGATTGTCCCTTTGTTGTACCAACAAGGCCAACAATTAAAAAAAAGGTCAATACCATCCCTTTCCTTTACCCACTCAACCTTGAGAGATAATTTACATGGATTTTGTGGGTGGTTTTCCAACAAATAGGAAGGGACATGACTATCTATTTGTGGTAGTTTATAGGTTTAGCAAGACGTGCATTATTGTTCCTTGTAAAAATATTATCAAAAGACATGAAGAAAAAAAAAAGTTCTTTGAACATGTCTAGGTGGACTTTGGGAAATGAAGGAGTATCATCTCAGATAGGGATACCAAATTTATCAATACCTTTTGGACTACACTTTGGGAGAAGATAGACACTAAGTTAAAAAGATCTATAAAATTCCATCCATAGACAGATGGGTAGATAGAAATAGTCAATATGATCCAGGTGGATATCGATGGCCACCCACCTTTTCCAACTGGCTCAAAACAGTTTTCTGGCAGTTTTGGCCATTTACTAATTTTAGCAGGTTTTAACTTCCAGGGCCATTTTGAGGGCCTAAATGAAGGTTTTTCGATATAGAGGTTCTCAATGATAGATGAAGGAATAACTAAGCCCCCAAAATGAATCTCCTCGATGATACCTTTCCAACGAGCTATCATACGCCTAAAACAGAGATCATATGAAAAAGTTACGACCCTGGGAAGTTGATGTACTAACTTACCCAAACGGGGCCCACATGAATTTTGGCGCTTCATCTCGTAGGGCTATGTTTTTGGATGTATAGGGTTTTTGGTATTCCTGGTTATTGTAAAAAGGCCTTCAGAGCCTTATTGTAATCATCTTCTTGCGATTGCGAGTATCCGTCACATCTCTTCTCAGAGATAAGCTGCCACCATTCTAGTGAGTCCTTCACTCTGTATTTTTACAGTCTCTGTACATTTCTTTCATGAATAGAAATTGTGTATTACTGTATATTTGTGTTTATGGTTGCATCTCTAATACATTTCTGTTATATTATTGAATATCTGTGATATCTCTGTGCATTTCTCTATTGTATCTCCGATCTCATTTCATGCCAAAAATAATCTCGATCATAATAGAACATTGGTACTACTTTTGAGTGGTTACAATCAGAAGCATATAAATACTTGGGATGAAAATCAGATGTACATTCAACACTATTATAATATATTTGTCCATAATTTTACCAGTAAGTTCCCTTTCAAAAATTTCTTTGGGTATTTTCGACCTTCACCCTTGGATGTTGTCTATGAACAACATGAAATGGGGGAAGACACCAAAGGGAAGCACTAAACGTGGAGATTTTTTTCAAAAATATTATAAAGATCCATTTGGACGTATATGAGTTGCTAAATAAGTCACATAAAAGGTACAAGGACAATCGTGATCAAAACAAAACTGTGAAATCATTCAAAGTGAAGACAACGTTTTGTTAGAGATAAATAACAAAATACCACAGGGTCTTGGTAATAATATTAAGTCTCTATGGTATGGCCCTTTTGATTATTGTAGGAGGTGGGTGATAAAGCCTGCAAAATCAATCTACCCCCATACATGCACATTTAATCGGTAGTGAATTTGGAAATTATGAATTATATAAGCCTTCCATGTTAAATAAAAAAACTGAGCAGGTTAGACCTACCATAGAGGACTTAGCACTATAATCTCAAGTAAAGTTGGTAGAAGATACCATTTTGCAGAAGAATTCTAGAACTACTAGATAGGGGAAACATGAACATTCATAATAGCACATGAAATGAATCTAGAATGATCTCACACCAATAATTCAATCACGTCATCTTCAACATGTTGAATACAATGATATACCATTCACTACATATGCATCACCATCAAGAGAAATCATGCACACAATGCAATAAAATATTTTTGAAAGATTCATGTCACGCCTTTCACTATTTGAAATTACCTCAAGAGTATTGGAAGACTTTTTCCTTCTATTATTAGCACAAGAATGAATCCATTCAAGAATATCATAATTCATCCCATGTGATTTACCATGACAAGTTGGAGGTTTGAATAATGCCTCTACACATCACTTGACCACCTCCCTTAAACGTGTTCAATAATATGAGTACCTTCCTCTTTATCCAAAATACAACCCTTTATCTGATAAACAATACCTCAGGTGTAGTAGAAGGCCTTTCCTTTCTCTTATCAATAATCCCTTGGGAAACCCTTCTCCTCTATAGTGTTCTCATTGTTGGAAATACTTTTTTTGTCCTAGGTACTGACACAAGTAGGGAGACCATGGGATACCTGTGTAGTGACATAGGATCTTCCCAAGTCCAACAAAAAAATGGACTCACAAATAGAATTCAAACTCAAAACATGAGTGTAAATACGAGCATTGAATTTGATTATTACCTCTTTACCATCTCAATCATGCAATATTATCATATGAATGCATTTAAAATATTCTATCAACATATAAATATATATGGATTCTTCCCTTTACCATAACCTTAATTGCATATCAATCAAACACATGCATTCATATGTCATCATAAACATATAAATTAATATATCATAGCATGATTGAAGCAATTATTACCCAATTCCACTTAACACACATGAAATATTGGCATGGCCAATTTTATATGTGTTTGGTTTCTACCAAAATCTATGATGTTACTTGACCAAATGATGCCTCATGGAAACTCAAAATATACCTTCATCATCCTATTAAAAATAATGATCTTGATTAGATAATTATATTATTTTTCATCTATCTCATTACTTTTTGGGTGGAAAAATTGGAGGAATCAGCTTGCAGGGCCATTTTGGTGGCTAGTCCAAATTTGGAGTTTGGGTTCAAGATATGATCTGAAATATTTCAAATCCATTTAGAGGCATCAAATTACATGTTTTTTTGTTCCAAACCTTACTATGGGGGAATATTCTATATTATACACATCCATACCTTTCCAACGGTGTAAGAATCGCCTTAATAAGAGTTTGTTTGCAAAAGTTATGCCTCCCGCAAGTTGACCTATCGTATTGATCACAATGGTTCAAGTGGATTCCATGTCAACCTCCATTAATTATATGTGTGGGGATAGGCACGTAGTGAAGTTTCTAACAGAATTATAGAATTTCCAAAAATTTATCACAATTGAGGGTTGAGGAAGTCAAAACCTACCCCTAGATGGCTATCAGGATATGTTAAATATCGAGCCACTAGGAGGAGAAGGGGTTCCATTATATGTTATTGTATTATGTTCCATAGTAGAGAAGAACAATTGGGATTGGCAAATTAGAGAGCATAACAAATGGGGTTAATTTTCTGTGGTAGACTAATAGGCCTTGGGTCTCAGGTAACTAGATAGCAGGTGCCTTCTCCTTTGTACTTGAATTATTTCCATACCAGAGAAAAGAGAGTAGAGCAACCTCACCTTCTAGATGGGTTTTCTCCCGTAAGAGTTTCCCCGAGAAAATATTTGTGTTATTTTTTGGATGGTGTGTGAATGTATTTTACCATTCTCTATTTTCTTCATTTTATCTATTTCATGCATAAGATGAAAATCAGTCACTAAATATTCCAGAATCCAAAGGAATTTAACCTCCATACTGTAGATTTTAGTTTCATTTATCAGATCTATTGCAACGAACTATTCTAGTGGAATATCCATGGAATTTTACATATCATTTTCATATCAAAGTGAGGTTTTCTTTTAGTTATTTGTAGGAAGTTTCAAGATCCAGGAATCGACTTAAAGATAAGTCGTAGAAACCCTAGCTATGATGGGTGAGTCTATTCATAATAGCCCTCGAGATCCATCAAAAGAGAGATTTTAGAGGTTGGAAGCATAATTCACCGAATTAGTCACAATATGAAACTCCTCATGGCATCTCTACCAAGCGAATCGAACCATTCAGATATGATGGAGGCTCTAACTCAAAGATCAGATAAGAGGGGAAATTGGGAGATCAAGAAGACCAAGGAAATGAGTTACAGAAACAATTCGGGAAAGAGTAGTCGAGTTCGAGTGTTGTTAACCCTCTGCAATCCCTATTTTAGATGGAATTGAAACTGGACATAAATCCATATGAAGGTGATATCGATGCATTAAAACTGAATCATTGTTTGCAACAACTAGAAGTTTATTTTAATATCCACCATATAGATGACGAGTTGAATATTTCATTTACTAGATTGAAGAAGTTAGAGGGCCATGCTTTAATTGTCATAGGAAGTTGCATCATCAACATGTTCAACCATTAATGGTCATACAACAAATCAGAAACCACATTAGAAATCATAATATATATATATATATATATATATATATATATATATATATATAT
>JASDQU010736195.1:379631-406253 GCA_032191745.1 Picea mariana
AGAGGGGGTACCCCCCCTCTGCACTCCCCCGCGTGGAAGAGTGTACATACTTCTGGGGTGTAAATACTTCATGGGGTATAGACACGGCTGAAAGCAAAGAACCTCTGCATCAGGAAGATAATCAGGCTCCACAACCAACAATGGAGTGTGGGTACCAGATGACTGTGCAGGTGTCAGTTGACTGTAGAAACTTTTGGTACCAAATGACTTGGAGTGTGAGTACCAGATGACCTGGAGTGTGGGTAACAGATGACTGTGCAGGTACCGATTTACTGTAGAACCTTCTGGTATCAGATGAATTGGAGTGTAGGAACATATGTTTTGGACATAGAAACATAGGGTTAAACCATCATCAACAAAACTATTGTATAATCTTCCTTTTAATCACTAAAAATATGGAAAATTATGTATTAACCACATAGGATGAATAAAAAAAGACAATGGAGGTTTATGGTGTAATTAGCGAAATATTATTGACGAAATGCGGGGATAAGGTGTAATGATGAGTGCATTTGTATGGAATAAAATATGAAAAAACTAGAGCCCAACAAGCAATATTTTCAACTATATAATATTATGGATGATAAGAAAATGATTCACATAACAACTTTGAAATTTGAGATAAAATCATATTAATGGTATCAACGGGTAGTTAAAAAGAAGCCCTCATTTTATCATTATACTTGGGGTTTATTTACAAGAGACATGGAAGTACAATATGAGAAAGTGTGGGAACATGACTGCTTGAGTCAGTTGACAAGAATCAAGCGCTTAGGTGATATTGAATATTATAATCCAGAATTTCAGGTATTGGATACAAGGGTGGATGATATAAGTGATTTTCTTGGAATCTTACAGGGGTGGATTAAAACAATACATTAAACATGAGATTTTATTAAGACATCCTACACATAGTATGGAATCTATGCAATTTTCTCATCATATTCAATCCAAGAATAAGGATACACATAAGTCTACCATTGGAGAATACACATGAAACAAATATAGTTTTGGGATTCATAAGACAAGAGTACCTCAGCCAACAAGGTTGACACCAAAACAAATGAATGGAAGAAGAGAAAAATAACTATGTTTCAATTGTGACATCAAGTACAGTAAGGGGCATAAACGTGGCGAGAGGAAATTATTATATATAGACTATGAAGAGGAAGAATATCAAGAATTGGAACCTCCATAAGATCCATATCTATAAGAGACTACTCCAATAATATATTATCATGCATTGGTCAGCATCATTACTCCACAAACCATCAAGATACAATGATATATCAAAAATAAAATGGTAACAATATTGATTGATTATGGTAGTACCCATAATTTCATCAATTACAAATTAGCAAAAGATCTCAATTTATTTGTATACCCCACACCAAATTTTCAAGTAATGATTGTAGATTGAGGTACCATAAATTGTTAAGGTAAATTCCATAGTGTTAAGATAAACATGGGGGAGTATTTTCTGGACAATCCCATGATTTCCATCGAAATGGGGGGTTCTCATGTTGTATTAGGGGTCGAGTGGTTACAATCATTGGGAATAGTGGCCCTTAATTTTCAAGATATTTTCATGCGATTTTCCTCAGATGTCAAAGAAATTTTTCTTAGCAATATCCTAGGGAAACCTTCTAAAGGGAAATTCCCTAATAGCAGGACAAAATTACTCAAAAACAGACACCATGGTTTAATTACACATTTTTTCTCACTTGATGTTCAAACATCTATATGATATGCTCCATTATACCTCCAAATAGTTATCAACAATAATTCTAAGGTATTTGGTGAAATTCCTAAGGGTATTCCACATCCTCGAGATTGTGACCATGCTATTCATTTGTAGCCAAGAAGTGTAGCACCTAACATTAGGCCTTACATGTATCCATATGCACAGAAGAGTGAGATTGAGCACATGATCCAATAAATTTTAGAGGCCAACATCATTCAACCTAACCAAAGTTCTTTTTCTTCACTAGTGGTGATGGATACAAAAAAGGATGGTTCATGGCGTATGTGTCTATATTATAGACAACTCAACAAAATGACCATCAAAGATAAGTTTTAATTCCTTTCATTGATGAATTATTATATGAATTGAATGGAGCAAAAATCTTTACTAAGATGGTTCTTCATTTGGGATATCATCAAATCAAAATGAGGTAGGAAGACATTCCTAAACCATATTTTAGAACACATGAAGTTCATTAAGAGTTTGTGGTTATTCCATCTGGACTTACTAATTCACCTTCAACATTTCAAAGCTTGATGAATTCTATTTTCAATTCCTTCCTTGGAAAATTTGTGTTAGTATTTTTTGATGACATACTAATCTACAAAAAATATTGGGAAGAGCATGTACAACATGTTGACAGAGTATTACAACTCTTGGAAGAACAACAAATTTATGCAAATCCTTCCAAGTGTTCCTTTGGGGTTGAAGAAGTGGAATATTTGGGTCATATTGTGTCTCATGAAGGTGTAAAAGTGGACCCTAATAAAATTAAAGCTAAGAGGGAATGGTCTTCCCAAAACCTTGAAGAAACTTAGAGGATTATTAGTGTTGATAGGCTATTATCACAAGTTTTTCTAGAATTATGGTCGAATAGAAGCACCTCTAACAACATTATTAGAGAAGGAATAATTTTCTTGGAATGAAGAAGCAACCAAATATTTTGAAAAACTTTAGGAGGTTATGTGTACAACTCTCGTCCTAGCCACATCAGACTTTACAAAAACACTTATTGTGGAGTATGATGCCTCGGGCCATGGATTTGGTGTAGTTTTCATGCAAGAATGAATGCCTCTTTCCTTTTAAAGAAGCCAACTTAGAGGAAAAAACTTAGTCAAACCCATTTATGAAAAACAAATGTTGGGCATACTACATGTAATTTAGAAATGTCACCCTTACCTAATAGGAAGACACTTCAAAGTAAAAACAAATCATGATAGTTTGAAGTAAATATTGGAGCAATAATTATCTTCCAAAGAGCAATAAAAATGGGTTACAAAGTTACTAGGTTATGATTTTGAAATTATCTACAAAAAAGGAAAACATAATGTTGTGGTAGATTCCCTTTGAAGGAAAGAAGAAGAAACACAAGGTTCACTATGTTCTATTTCTATTTCACAATTTGATTGGGTGGAAGAAGCAAAGATATAATGATAGCAATATCAAGAGGTATGCAAGATCATTCAACAACTACATGAGGACCCAAGTTCATTATATAATTTTGTATGGAATAACGCTTTGCTACGGTATCATGATTTCCTATATTTATGTAAGAATTCCAAACTCAAACAAAAGGTCCTTATGGAATTGCTCACTTCTTCTATAGGGGGACATTCAAGATTGTTGAAAACATATCACAACATTGAGAATAATTTTTTCTAGGAAGGTATTAAAATTGATGTTCAAAAGTTTTTGTCTGAATGTTTAGTCTTCCAACATAATAAGGGAGAAACAATTAATATGCCATGTCTCCTACAACCATTAGCTATAGCAAGTCAACGTTGGGAATACGTTTCAATGGATATTATTATAGGTTTACTGAAATTTGAAGGAAATCCTTTCATCATGGTAGTAGTGGATTGACTAACAAAGTATGCCCATTTTTTTTTATCTCTTTCTCATCCTTTTAAAGAAAGTACAATAGCTAGAACATTCATGGAAATAGTTCAAAAGATACATGGAGACCCTGAGATTATTGCAAGTGATAGAGATCCAATTTTCATTGGAAATTTTTGGACTGAATTATTTTCTTGCTTGGCTACTCAATTATCTCACAACTCAACTTGCAACTCTCGATTCGATGGGAAAAATGAGATTGTGAATACATGTCTAAAAGGATATCTTCATTTCTTTGCATCTGATAAATAAACACAAAGGGTCAAGTGGTTTCAAAGGTGAGAAGTGTATTTTTGTTGGATATTCTAAAGATGTCAAAGGTTACATACTTCTTAAACCTCATTCCAATGAAATTATTATTAGAGAGGATGTTAAATTTTATGAAAATATCTTATCCTACGATCCTAATTCAACGTTTGCGCCATCTTCGGCGTGCGATCCATATTCAGTATTTGTCCCATATTTTTATCCTAATCTGGCTTCTTCATTTTTAGATGATGATAGTGAGGATGAAAATCCACATCCTCCTACTCACCTTCCTCCAAATGATTCCAGAACCTACACTAGCGCCACCACTTCCTAGATGGGTTTGTTCAAGTCGAGAAGCAATTGGTGATCTTGTTGGTGATCCTTTAGATTAGCATCGAGCACGTTCATAGTTCCAGCAAGCCTCTTCTCTTTTGGATAAAGTTTTAGAGAATCATGATCCAAATACATTTGGAGAAGCTTTAGGTCACCTAGATTGGGACACAAAAATGAATGAAGAGTATCTTTATTTAATGGTGAACGATACTTGGGATCTTACACCTCTTTCGAAAGGAGGAAAACTTTCAAATGTAAAAGGGTGTATAGAACTAAGTATGCATCAGATGGAAGTGTTGAAATACACAAGGCTCGATTAGTTTCCAAAGTATTCTCTCAATTTGAAGGCATTGGCCCTAATGAAACCTTTTCCCCCATAGCAAAAATGAATTTCTATCCCTTCCATCCTCACATCAATGGGAGGTCCATCATATCGATGTTAAATCCTCCTTCTTGCATGGGGATTTCCAAGAAGAAATCTACATTCAAAAACCTCATGGATATGTCCAGAATGAATCCAGCCTTGTCTGTAGCCTTAATAAATCTATTTACGGTCTTAAGAAAGATCCTCGAGCTTAGTATTCTAAAATGGATAGATTTGTTCTTGACACTGACTTTTCTATATGTCATTCTGACTCTAATGTTTATACCAAGAAGGTAGGAATCCATATCAAAATCCTTGTTTCTATGTTGATGAACTTATCCTCACTGGTAGTGACCCTAAAATTTTAACCCATGTGAAATCCAAAATGACAGACTTAAGCTATTTGCATGATTTTCTTGGCCTCCAAGTATTGCAAACCAAGGAAGGAATTTTTGTTTCCCATTCTGAGTATGTTTGTGACCTCCTTCACCTGTTTCATATGGATGATTATAAACCAACCCCTTCTCCCTTTCAATCCGGAGTAAAACTTTATACTACTTGCACTACTCCCAATGTTGATGCCTCTTTGTACCATCAGTTAGTTGATAACCTCTTATATTTGAGTCATACCCATCCTGGTATTTCCTTTGTTGTTGATTTTGTTTCCCAATATATACAAACACCCCGTGAAATCCATTGGAAAACAACTAAAATGATACTTCGATATGTCCGGGGTACAATTTAGTTTATGAGACATTACATTTTAGGTGGGACTCCTTTGTTGGTTGGTTTCACTGATTTAGATTGACCTAGGAACCTTGATGATAAAAATTCTACTATAGTTTATGTTTTCAGCCTTGGTTCTAGACCTTTCACTTGGGCTTGTAAGAAACAATAGGTCATTTCTCATTCTTCAGTAGAAGGAGAGTACCGAGCAGTGGTAAATGAAATTCAAGAAGCCTTCTGGCTTGGATATATCCTTTCGGAGTTTGGATTCCAACAACAGTTTCTGACCACCCTTTGGTGCGAGAATCAAAGTACCATCAAGATTTCCAAAGATATATTTCAACATCAATACAAAAAACACATCGAGATAAATATGCATTTCGTGAGAAAGCTCATTCATAATTGGGTTATTGAAGTGCTATTTTTCCCTACATAAGATCGAGTTATAGACATTTTCACAAAGTTTCTTATAGAAGTGAATTTTTCTAAACTTTGATTTATGCTAAGAGTTTAGGAAGTTGTCATTAGGGGGGAAAGGATCTAATGCCTCATTCCTTCTCCTTGTTAGAATATGAATGAATGTGCTCGTTTTACCATTGACAATATTTCTATTGTCACCCAACCATAGGCCGAAGCCACCCTCCAAGCTCCTTAACCTTGACAGAGAATCACTCCGGAAGAAAAACCTAGGATAGATAGCCAAACAAAGGGTAGCGCACCTTTCCCCAAGGATAGCACACTAGCAAGAGCTGATCAGATAGTCCAAACCCTAACCAAGAGATAGTCCAAGCCAAACGTGATATGCTAGCTGCAATGGCAACTCTCCTCCAAACTTGCACACAAAAATGGGCATTGTAGTGCGCACAAGTGCTTCTCTGCAATTCTGAGACTGCCTTCCGGAATGAAGATTGGTCTCCTGTATTTATAGTAGTTTTGGCTAACTGCCTGGTCCGACTTCTCATTCTGGGTATCTCTCTGTTCAGTATATATTATTTCTTCTGGCTGACTTCTTCTCTTGGAGGCTAATAACCTAATACAAGTTATCTTCTTGAGCCGACATGTCTTCTAGGGTTATTAGCCAACTCATTAAGGTTTCTTCTTGCTTCCTGAAATATTCTATTCTCGTTAGGTTTACACATGGAGGTAAATACCTCCTGCAACTACCATAATATCAACACTCCCTCCTAGCTAGGGAGGTATTACATGTAATGGTATTGATCACAAACATACCATTTACTCTGTAGCATCAACATAGTTGTATATACTATCTCATGACTAGATAATGAGCACCATCATCACCATCAGTGTCATCAGTTGCATCATCTCTTGGAACCATACTCTATCTGAGTAATAAGACATGATGCTCACTCCACAGAGTGACATAGGAGCCATTCTTCTAATCTAGAAGAATAAATGTTTTGAACCATTTTCTGTCTGGGAAATCTTTGTTCATTGATCATCCATCTAGCTGATAATCATTTTCAACACTGCTGATAGTCTTCAAGGCAATCAGAACAATATCATTCAATAGAACACAACTGTGTCTATCCATAGTAGTACACAACTACAATCCAGTGGTACACTACCACACCAAGTAGCACACAGGTACTTGATCAAACAATGGAACACATCCACCACAGTGGTATACATCTACTGTCTAGAGACATACAGTCTTCATAACAATCATCTGATATCAACCTGCACAGAAAATATTGTTATGATATAAACTAAATCATCTGGGCCATTCTTTCACTCACCTTTGTGATATCTTAAAGAGCATCTGCCCTCAGAGTAGAACATCAATGATGGGCTATTTGGACTATTCTTCTCAAGAAAGGAAGAATAATTGATTTGATTTCTGAGCTTGGGCCATTCCTCATCCTGGGCCATTCCTCTGACACTAAAAAAAGTGTAACCTGGAGAGAATGAATCTACCCTAAGGAATGCCTATCCCTGATTGCTGAACCTGGACCATTCCCCACCCTGGGCCATTCCTCTGGCACTAAACAAAGTGTATCCTGGAGAGAATGAATCTTCCCTAAGGAATGAATTTATGGACCATTTCCCATGTTAACCACAAGAGGAAATGATTTCCCTGCACCAACCTCCAAAACATACCATTCCTCATGTTAAACACAATGAGAAATCATTGTTCGGCGAGGCGGGCCGGTATTCTTGAGTAACCCTCAAGAAGAGAGACTGCCCTATACCACTTCCCATGTTAACCACAATGGAAAGTCATTTTCTATGATACATCAACAATCTGGACCATTTTTCGAACTGGAAAATGTCTATTCGTAAGAAATCTCAATCCACTTTCTGAATTGGAAAGAATCTGCTCATCCTGGTCCATTTTTCAAACTGAAAAATGATTTTTCATCAATCAATAATACATCAGTGCTCCCTCCCAACATGGGAGTCATCTCTTCCTTTTTCAATAAGTAAGTCGTCTCCATGAGCTCCAGCTTGAGTACACAAACTCTTTCATCTTGGACAAAATCTTTACCAAAAATGTCTGCTTATCTGCTCATCTGTGGAGATATGTATTGGAGAACCACTTTCTCCTTTCTGGACTTCATCACGGATAATGTAATTCTTGATTTCAAATGTACTTTGGTCTAGAACACTGGTTTTCTCTGAAGGCTTCATGTAGCTCTGATCAATAAAGTATATCATTGTTGGAAAACTGGAACATATCCACGTGGCACTTCTTTTGTCATCGTGAGATCTGATCTTCTGAGTAATCATATTTATATAATATCTCTATTATAGAAAATATTCACCATGCTTTTGCTATGCACTGGAGGTTCTCCACGAAGTTATCTTCTTCTGGTATGCTTCAAAGTCTTGAGGTTGCTCTTCATACGCTCTTTGTTCAATTGCTCTGGAGAACAGTCTTTGCATTCATCTAATGTAGAACTCCAACCCATGGATTTTGCGGATGATATAATGACTCATGTAGAGGTATGTCTCATTTACTGGAACAAGTAATCATCATAGTCTTCTCCCTCCATCTGGGATAACCTCTAGTTCTGGATCTTGCAATGCTTGGATTCATATACACTGTTATTCATCACAATTTTCAGTTCCTTTGCTTGATTTCTGTTAGTGAGTTCATATCAGGCTGGTAATCTTGTGATTATCGATATAATGATTGGTTGTTCTGGATTCTCTTTGTTTCTTGGAATCTTAATGTTCTTCTTTAGCTCTTGGGTCCATGGAGTTTCTCATAGATTCCATGCCCTAAATATTTCACTTCTTCCTTTCATTATAGGATCATGGATGTGAATGGACAACTAGGGATACTTTAAGGCTTCTCTTCGAAGAAGACTTCTTCTGAGGTCGAACTGAACATGTACTGCCTTTCATGGTTGCTACCATGGATATATACTTCATCATCTTCAATGGATCATAGGATTAGCTCCCTCATAACCCTTGCTTCATGTATGAGTGCATGTTTTTCTTTTGGAAATATATAATCGGCTCCCTCCATCTAGGAGAGTCCATGCTTCCGTTTGCATATTTATTGCCTTCTGCAAAGTGTTACAAATCTTTTTCCAATTTCCTCTTGATTGCTGATTTCTTTCTGTCTTTGCTTTTTCTAAGTCTCTTCAGGATTGATTCTGATTTTGGCTTATCTTGTAATAGATTCCACATGATTTGTTTGATGTATTTCATCCTTTCATGTGTGTTATCTGACTTGTATAATGATAGAAATCCTTATCTTTTTGTTCTTCCATAAGTATAGTTCTTCTTGGAACATATTATCTTCTAATGGATAGATATACAAGATATGTATAGAGTCTATGCAAACAAGATATTTACAAGTACTAAGAAGAGTATTGTTATCTTTAGAAGAAGAAGTCTCTTTCATCCTGCTTAGTCTTTTTTGTAGGTTCCTTTCCTTCGGAAAATGATGCTTCGTGTTTCTCCTTCCTTTTCTTTAGCTTGGGACAATGCTTCTTATAGTGACCATACTTTCAACATTTGAAGCATTGTATTTCTGAAATATCTTTCTCTTGATTTGGCTTCCTTCTTGAACCAAACTTCCTTTTGTTCCTGAATTTCTTGAATCTTGCTGTGAAGGCTTGATCATCGTACTTCTTTTGGGGTTTCTCTTTTGCACTGATCCTGGATTCTTCTTGAGCACAGCAAGTCCAAAGTTCTTCAAATGTAGGATACTCCTTTCTTGTGTTCATGCTTGCGGTAAATGCATCCCACTTCTTGGGAAGACCATTGAGTACTATGTTTACCAATTCCTTCTCTGAAATGATCTCTTCAATAGCTTGTAGTTGATCTCTTAATTTGGAGATCCTCACAAAGTATGATGTTATGCCATCATCATTATTCATCTTCATGTCACAGAGCTCATTCTTTAGACTCATTATTTGTCCAATGTTTCTGACTGAGAAGAGGTTTGTTAGGGCATCATACATCTTCTTTGATGAGTCAATATGGGAGATGTAGGGTATCAAGTGGTCTTTTATAGAGTCCACTATGATACTCATGGCATTAATGTCACCGTCTTTGAACTTCTCCATAACTGTAATGTTATGCGGTTCCTTCTCTTTTCCTTCTTCAAACTCTGGTTCCACGATATTTCCTTTCATGATATACAACACTTTATTCTTGGCAAGGATGAGGTCAATCCTTGTCTTCCACGCTCTGAATTTAGAGGCTCTGTCTAACTTATTTTTTGATTTCATAGAGTAATTCATGGCTGCTTTGACTTGGCCAACCCTAGATCTGACCAAAAAATCAAACTTGACGTATTATCTTGCTGAGAGTACCAGGAGATGCGCTAGGCTAGGGCACAATGATCTATCTAGAAATTAGGTCAATCCCTTCACTTAAGGTGCCTCAATGATAGAATTAGGGTTTCTGCAACTGCACCTGCTAGTAACCCTAGCGATAATGCTATGGTGACTGCTCCTACTAGAAACCCTAGTGGCAGTTCTTCAACGAGCTTAATATCCTTACAACTATGTTTCCTTCCAGCGGTTAGACTGAATGAAGGAGGTGTGGGACCATAACTTGTTAGAATATGAATGAATGTGATCATTTTACCATTGGAAATATCGCTATTGTCACCCAACCATAGGCCGAAGCCACCCTCCGAGCTCCTTAGCCTTGACAGAGAATCACTCTGGAAGAAAACCCTAGGCTAGATATCCAACAAAGGGTAGCACACCTTTCCCCAAGGATAGCACACCAACAAGAGCTGATCAGATAGTCCAAACCCTAACCAAGAGATAGTCCAATCCAAATGTGATATGCTAGTTGTAGCAACTGCAATGGAAGCTCTCCTCCAAACTTGCACACAAAACTGGGCACTGCAGTGCGCACAAGTGTTGCTCTGCAATTCTGAGACTGCCTGCTAGAATGAAGATTTATCTCTTGTATTTATAGTAGTTTTGGCTAACTGCCTGGGCCGACTTCTCATTCTGGGTATCTCTCTGTTCAGTATATATTATTTTTTCTATCTAACTTCTTCTCTTGGAGGCTAATAACCTAATACAAGTTATCTTCTTGAGCCGACATGTCTTCTAGGGTTATTAGCAGACTCATTAGGGTTTCTTCTTACTTCCTGAAATATTCTATTCTTGTCAGGTTTACACGTGGAGGTAAATGCCTCCCGCAGCTACCATAATATCAACACTCCTATTGTGTTTCCTTTTAAATCCTTCAATCCTATCCCAAGTTGTTCTTCAGGGGGATGTTAGGATATTTAGACACTTAGGAGTTAGTTAAGATTAAGTTGGTTTAATATGTCATTAGGTTAAAGTGTGTTTCTTTGGTATGTATTAGCATGTGTTTGTAATCTAGCAATCATAATATGTTCCTGACATAATGTAATCTGATAGTTCATATTCTCCTCGAACTTAATGACTACAATGATCTGTGGCTTACCACCTGATAGATCCATGATCTCCATTTAAAGAGCATGGAGGGTCATTTGTTGATGATTGATTATGAGAATCTCTCTTGTAATATTTTTCTTTTTCTTTAATGAATTGCATCAAGTGGCCATGTTGGTTGGGGTCATGGATGTTTCTCCACAGGGGTTTTACCACGTAAAAATATCGATGTGTTGATATTTGATCTGGTTTTGTGAGTGGTTATTGAAGGTGTTCGTTATTTATAGAATATATTTGTTGTCAAACAAATGCATCCTCCTATTTTATTTCTCCTAAAGTGTGACAACGTTTTATAAATTTTTTCTCGACCATACTATAAACTTCTTCATGTCATAATATAACCCTTGAGAAAAAACGTAGTTATATAACCCTTCATGAACATCGCAATTTGATAAAAGCTAGTGATGAACATACAATTTGGCATTAGTAAAAAAAGATGAACCTCACAATGTGACATAACCAATTGGAATATCCCAAATGAAGCAACCCTTTTTGGAACGTGTCATTGCGACATAATCAGGAACATATAAATTTGACATTACTCAATCAACATAAATGTCTCAATGTAACATAACCATTCTTAACCTTAGCCAACCTTTCTCTACAATAGTGACATTGACACCCATGGCATACCATATTCAATCATGGGAAACTATGGTCTACCCATGTTAGCCATGGTTATGTTGATATAATCCTTGCAACATAACCCAACCCTTCATGTATGTTGTAATGAGACATAACCATTGAGGAACATACCATTTCCTTATAAGACAACCTAGCTAAATACCATAATGAAACATCACCATTCTCGAACATCTCACTTTAACATAACTCATACATACTTTCTCTATTTGAGATAACCATAAATGAATAGGCTATGTGGTGTAATGTTTCAATGTGACCAATCCCATCATATGCCTACATGAACATTGCAATGTGATTCCCATGGCCAAACCTTACTATGTGACAAACATTTCCCTTTGTCACATTGTGATGAAATTTTCCCTACGTTGCGATGTGTCGAACATTTCCCAACGTCGGTACATGAGGAACATAGCCCAATGTCGCACTATCACTATCATATCCCAACATCATAATGTGACTATCATGTTCTAAACGTTATCATGTGGAAAACATATCCAAATGTCAGAATGTGATGAACATTCCCCAGTGTCACAATATCATAATGTGGCATACAAAATCTTTCATTGCATTGTGATGTAAAAAACCCAACGTTGCATTGTGACATATAAAACTCAACGTCACATTGTGATGAATAACATTGCAACATGATGAACATAGCCCAATGTGGTAATGTTTTGAACATCACCCAACATTTGATGTAAAAAATCTAATGTCATAATGTGCAATGTCACATCCAAAACCCTTCATCGTAATGTGACATACAAAACCCAACATATTAATGTGATGAACATAACTCGACCTCACAATGTGGCATTAAAAAACCAACGTCACAATGTGATGTGAAAAATCGAACATCACAATGTGACAAACACAGCCCAATGGTTCAATGACAAAAAAATCACCTGAAATTTCCTAATGTCACAATGACATGAACAACACCTTTTTTCAAAATCTAACGAAAAAAACTTTCAATCAACATTTCAATGCAACATTTCCATAGTAAACCATGGTTAAAAATAATCAACATGGTTTACCATAATCATCTCCACATGATCTACCATAGTTAACTATGGTCATGGTCAACCATAGTCAACCATGGTCAAGGTAAACCATGATCAATCATATTCAACCTTGCTCCATGTAAAGGTCAACCATGATTAACCATAGTCAACCATGGTAAACAATGGTCAAGCATGGTCAAGATCAACCATAGTCATCGTCATGGTTAACTATAATCAACCATTATGAAGGGCATGGTCATGGTCAATTATAGTCAAGGTTAAGGTCAACCATGATCAAAATCGACCATAATCAACCATAGTCATTGTTAACCATGGTCTTCGCCAACCATGGTCAAGTATGGCCAACCACTGTCAAACCATGACCAACCATAGTCAACCATGTTTCTAGTCATGGTCATGGTCAACCGTGGACAACTTTGACCAACCATAGTTAACCATGGTGTATGTCAACCATGGTTAACCATGTTCATAGTCATGCTCAACCATGGTCAACCATAGTGAATCACACCAAACCAAAGTCAACCAAGGTCTACCAAAGTTAACCATGGTCATGATCATTGTCATGGTCAACCATACTTAACCACGGTCATTGTCAACCAAGGTCAACTGCATTTAGCCATGTTGTTGGTTATGGACAACCATGTTCTACGATGATCAACCATGATCATCCATGATCAAGCATAGTAATGGGCATGGTCATGGTCGACCATGAATGGTCAACCATACTCATGATCAACCATTGTCATGGTCATGGTCATGGTCAATTGAGGTTAATTATGGTCATGGCCATGATCAACCATCGTGAACTATGGTCATGCTCATGGTCAACCATAGTAAACCATAATCAACCATGGCCAATCATACTCTTGGTCAACCATAGTGAATCACAATCAACCATGGTCATGGTGAACATGATCATCCATTAATATGATGATGTTGATGATGACGACAATGATGATGTTGATGATGAAGACAACAACGATGACGATGATGATGATTAACGTTCATTGAGACCAATTGGTCTATCAAACCTTAAGAACGCAAGAGATTACTTCAATTTCTTTAAAATTGTATTTCTATACTAAAAAAACATTGACAAAAGCATTCCAAGATCACCATAGTTTTGATGACGTAGGAGGTTATGAAGGTCTATAATGTGGAAAATATTTTTAAATTTGGATCTAATATGGGTATACGCAAGGAAATCCAAGAGGAAGTGTTTTTCATCTTGTACCTGCATAATGTCATAAAGGTGAGATATTCTCTCATCCCACAGTGTTTTGGGAATTGTCCAATGACCAGTTTCACTATGTAGCTTGCGGGTATTATTATTTTAATGTATTATTACTTTATTAATGTAGTATTAGTACTTTATTACTTTAATATATAGATGTACTATCAATACTTTAATACTTTATTAATGTATTAATAAATTAAATAATACATTAAAGGATTGTTAATGTATTAATGTATTATTTTTTACTTAAAAGTCTAATAATACATTAATTAACTTTCAATTAATCAATATATTAATGCTTTATCCATGGTCAAACATAGTGATAAGCATGGTCATTTTTACCATGTTCAACCATGGTCATGGTAAAACTTTTTTCGATATCTTGCTTATTTAGGAGCTCAACATGTCACTTCATGAATTGAAGGATGAAAACACCTTTCAACACAAACCACTAAGCTATATTATTGTTTTAATAAATTGATACATTATAATAATGTATTAATATTTTAATTTTTACAACACATTAAATTATTGATAAACTAAATTAAGTACATTAATATTTTCAATTAATTAATATATTAATTATGCATTAATATATTAATAGTGTATTAGACTTTTAAGTAAAAAATAATAATGTATTATTAATACTTTATTATTGTATTAAAAAATTAATACATAATATTAATATTTTAATTTATAAAACACATTAAATTGTTAATTAATTAAATTAAGTACATTAATATTTTTAATTAATTAATACATTAATAAAAATATTAATTAATATATTAATAAAAATATTAATTAATACATTAATTATGTATTAATATATTAATGGTGTATTATTTTTTTCAAATAATATCACCCATTTAATTTAAATAAATGTGATGATTGTTATTAAATAAATGTGATGATTATTATTAGCTTTTTACATATTCTTCACTTCAATTCAATGACTAAGAAAAATCATGAAAATTGCTTTGATTTATAAATGGTAATCAATGGTTTTCTTAAAAGGAGATGTTATAAATATCTTCTTAGAGTGCATGGATGCAAATGATACACCCTTGTATTAAACTAAAATTTTGAAAGTTTTACATGTAGCATATATATACATAAATGTAATGATCCCTTTTACCTTAATGTGTAATACAAATAAAGTTCATCTTTTAAATGTAGTACGCTCCTTAAGTTAAAAAAATATAGTGTAAAAAATATAGTGTAGATGAAAATTTGTGTAGGTTTTATTTTGAAAATTAAATAAAATTAATATGAATTATCATTAAGTAGAAAGGTGTATATTTATTGATAATACTTATTGATAATGAATATATTTAATAGGTTTTTAGTGTTTAATCAATTTTGTATTTTGTATGGACACGATTAAATATTGATGTAATATTCTAAGTCATTCCAATAAATTAATAGTTGTGATTTTAATATAATTTATGTGGGTCTAATGATTAAGAACATGTGTTTTCTCTTAAAAAGTCACATATTCAAACCATCATTGAATTATCATTTTACAAATATTAATTGATGATGTACACTGCTAAGATAATTTTGTATAAAAATAAATATGACAAACTCATTTTATCTTTCTATAATTGTCTTCCAACTAAGAATCCGGGTTGCCAATTTAAGACAAACGAGCTGGCCAAATAAACGAGCAAACGACACTCAAACATATTCATAATTGAAAATACTATAAGAATATGTGACCATGAGAGCAACGATAGCAGAGATAACTAAAGCCACATTGAAATTTTTTATTTTGGCGGCAAATCACACAATCTACATAATGCCACAAGTTATTTGCAAAGGCCGGCCGGCGGCCAGTGCACCACCACCTTCACGGGCCGCATCTCGAGAGAAAACCATAGTAGAAAGAAAATTCAATCCGAGACTGCATGGCCACCTCTAGTAATGGACAACAGTGACATTACATTCACCGACCGCATTGCCAGTTTGCATATTGAGGGAATAAGTGTGAGCAAGCGCGTAGCCTCGAGCCAACCGAAACAATCCGCTTCCTCCCACGATGGGCATTTCTCTAACTGGATGGAAAATAGGGTTAATGCCCAGCAGAGATAGGGTGCTGCCGTTGTACTTGCCGCTAGAGAAAAAAAGTGTGACCACCATCTGCATAGCGGCTTCCTCTATTCCAGATAAAGTGTAGAGACCCTGCATTCTGCCCAACAGTTGAGATGTGGGCTCTGGTCCTTTCGTCAACAAGTCGTCAATGACCACCACCAGGCCGAAAAGATTAGGAGAAGAGTTGGTTCCGTTAGCCCTCGCCACTGGCACGGTAGTCACATTTTTTCCCGAGACAGTGTCATGGAAATAGAAATGCAGGTGACTTGTTTTCTCCTCCACCTTGCTACCATGTCCTTCTGCAGCCTCAGCTGTTAATGCTAACAACAATAATAACAACGTAGCTGCAGCTGCTGCAACTGCAATGCTATTAACATTAGATGCAACATCAGCACTGAGCTTGGCCATCTCAACTCAAGTTCTATATTGATGGAATCAAAAGATTAGATTACAATCGCTGCATCCGTGCTCGCATGAGGATTGGGAAGAGACCGCAAATATGTTTGATTGGGGGATGATGCTTTATATACTTGTTTTTGGACTGTACTTTATTTTTTCTCAGCTTAACTACACCTGGAATTATTTTGTATAAAACCACCTGCAGATGGATTTTAATATTTCGTGGAAGGTAGAGAAGCATCATAGAATAATGGTATCTTTCACATTATTGAGGGGAGATTGGAAGGCGGATTTTAATATTTCGTGGAAGGTAGAGAAGCATCATAGAATAATTGTATCTTTCACATTATTGAGGGGAGATTGGAACGTGGCGGCAGTACGATATCCTGTCCTCTGATCTGTTCGAACGCGAATGCCACAAAGCCCAAAAGCGAGTCCACATGCGATGATATGTTGGAACGTGGTCGCAGTATATGATATTTGAAGTTGTTACATGGATGATATGGTGTAACATGGGCGCAGTATGGTGGAACATGGGCGCAGTATATGATATTTGAAGTTGTTACATGATGTGTTTCTATTGAATAGAATAGTTGTATTTTTCACATTATTGAAAAGGTTGGAATGCTGTTGGCAATCTATAACTAGCATGCATTTGTGTACTTTGCTGTGGTGAATCATGAACGATGAGATTGGTTATATGGAGGTATACATATCTTAATCTCTTTAGATTTGAATTTATAATCTCTTATAAAGAATTTCATGTTTTTAACCAATAGACCCACTGAGATTGTATTACATTAATGTATAAATTAAATTATGAATTCACTGTATTATATGGTTTAAGTATTAATTGATAGATACATTAATAATGTAACATATAAATTAATTAATACACTGATACATTATTATTTAATACATTGCTAAAATATTTATACACTAATAAAATAATACACTAATAATATATTAAAGACATTAAATACATGCACATTAATAAAATATAAATACTCTAACAAAGTAATATATTAATAAAACATTAATAAAATAGAAATACATTGACCTTAATGTACTTAGAAATAAAACATTACATTATTGTAATGCATAAATTAAAGTACTTATACATTAATAGAGTATTACATTAATAAAATAGTAATACATTGACCTTAATGCATTTAGTAAAACATTATTAAAGTATTAATATATTAAGAATACATTATTGTAATGTATAAATTAAAATATTAATACATTAATAATATAATGTATTAATTAATTAATATGTTAAATATATTATTAATTAATATATAGATAAAATATTAATTAATACATTTTAAAAACATTAATATACAAATAACATCAATACATTAACACATTATTAATTAATACATCACTAAAGTTTTTATACATTAAAACATTATTAAACTGTAAATACCTTAATATAATAATACATTCATAAAATAGTAATACATTATTAAATTATTTACACATTATCATATTAATGTAAATGTATAAATTAAAATATTAATTTACAACAATATATTAATTAATTAATATATTAATATATTGATAAAATATTAAAACACTAATAAAATAATGCATTATTACATTTTTAAAAAACATATTTAATATCCTCATGTACTTGTGTCTATAACAAATTGTATATGTATCATATGATATGTTACCCTTATTACATAACTTGCAAGGAGGATATGCCCCTCTCTAGACTATATCACCACCCACTGACAGGTTTGGTTTTGGTGATCGATTATGGTCACATTCGAAGAAAAGAATCTCAATAAATGCGAATCGAACATAGTACATACAAACCACCTACCTATGAATCTCATTGCCAACTAGAGTGTATTATATACATAATATGATGTTCTTACATGCACTACTATTGACTGACAGGCTCGGGCTATCGCTATTCTCTATCTATGGGCACTCGGGACACAGAGAGAAGCTCAGTGCTATCCAACATGTACAAGAATTCCAGCGTCCAGCGTATACTTTTAGCTTGACCAACGGTAAGGAATGGGCGAAGCGATCATTCATAGGGAAAAAAGGCACTAGATTGGGTGGTTCCAGTCAATCCAAAAATCCTTCGCCAACCGCATATTTTAGAAATAAAAAAACTGCCCTGCCTAAATAACAACATAGGTAAAGAGCCAATTGGAGTAGCACAAAACTCTCTAGTTACAATTAGGAAAACATGGATTGCTAACAGATAGAACATACAACACAACAATCTCTATATTATTCCATTGAAGAAATCATTACATATATATCAGAAGAATAGGTTTAACAGACTTCGATATAAACGAATCTGAACTACTGGTAAATCTACTTGTAACAACATTACTTGATTTTCTCCATTATTCTCTAACAGTTACCGGGTTACCTTTCGTCTAGTGACGATCTAAGCTTGTAACTCTAATAAAACATGACTTACTTTTTGTCTTTCTTTCTAATTTGTAAGGGGGCTGGGCATGATGAGGAAGAGGAGCGTGTTTGAATGAAATGAATTGAAGGTATAGGCCGGCTTCGGTCAGACGTCGGCCATATTACGCGTAATGATTAGCACATGCTCCCGAGTTATCGATGCAAGGCTATCGATTGGTCTCACTTATGATATTCTAATGGAGTCACTTGACCTAAAGGGAGAGGAAAATGAACTTTTATCCAGGCAAGTTATGAAACCACCCATAGTGGAGGATTTTGGTTGAAGAACCCACTAAACAAAGTAAGTCATAGTGGCCCAAGGAGAGTCAAAACTTTCCTATTCTATCAAAGAGGAAGAGATGACATACTTTCTAAACACTACTCCTGAGCTTCTTGCTTCTCTCCCTAAGGTGAGACTTCTTTCTGGATTGAATACCTGGCTCGTTCTATGAGCCCCTACTGAAGGTAGTATTACTTCTTGCTTGATCGGACGAGGGGTGAGGGTATGAACCAATCGCTCGACAGAAGGAGGGCGAGGGTCAACTTCCATACGAGGGATCGGGTGGGGACAAGCCAATTTGACGAAGGAAGGTTAATCGCTTCGAATAAACCATTTGGGGGGAGTGGGTCGGGAAATTGCAAATCTCTCTTCAATTTCTGTGGGAAAATACCCTTTTATTTCCAGAACAATACGCCCTTTTCAGTAAAAGAGAATCAATTCCTATTCCTGAAGAGAGGATCTCTATTATATATGAGATATGCCCTTTTCTTTGTTCTAATAAAATAAGAAGAGAGGTGTCCTGCGGAGCTTTTCTTTCTAACCGAAATAGAGCTTCAGAGATATATATTCTCAATTCCGGAATATGAAATATTCTTTGTCTTCCTAAACCTCCTGCAGTGCTTGGTTGCTCCTAAGAGTGACCAAGTACAAAGGAATATAATTCCTATTCATTTAGTGTTACAAAATAAACCTCCCACCCACAACTCACTTCAACCAAAGGAGATACGCCCAGGTCTGCGTATGTGTCCCAAAGCGGTTCATTTACACTGCTTTGAAAGCACAAGTTAGCCCAATAGAAGCATTTCTTCCTTCCTAATTGAGTTTTCTGCTTATACTATATAGGAATGCAGATATGCAGAACAAACATGCGTATATGCTAAACAACTTACTCTTTCTATTCTAGATGTACCAATTCATTATATACTTTACTTTCAACATATGGCAAGTACTATTATTATCCTCTCCTGGTTGGGGACTACTACTCTTTTCCATGAGGTCAGGGACTTATGATATTCATCCTTTCCCTTACAACTAGGGCAATACTCTCTTTATTCTTGTATCCTACTTTATTACTATATAACATATGATAGATCTTTTATTAGCCTTATCCCTTCCTTCTATTTAAGGTCAGGTTTTCAACTTAGGGCGAGGGAACTATATTTACTAACCTAAGAAGAGTTTGGAATAAAAGCTTGTCCAACAGAGGAGTGTGCGAAGAAGAAGGGATAACCCAACAAAGGAGAGTGAGGAAGAAGGATACATATTGATTAATGCCACCAACATTTAGAGGCCATTGGAGATATAAGCCAAGCCATCCAACCAATATCCATAGCCAAGCCAAAGAGACAAATACATATCTGGTTCCAGGCATAGATTCAACTGATCCACTAGTTAGACTCACTAACCACTTCCCTTCTAGCTCAGATGCCTCTTTGGCTTTAACGTCTGCTACTAAATAGACTACTTTGTCCACCCTGACAACTGGATCTTTGTTTATATGCTCAAGGCTGCTACGGGAAAGCAACTCTCGCTTCCTTCTTTCTTTTCTGACCGAAGCTTGACGAATGAGAGAAACTCGATCTACAAAATTGAAATACTCCATACCGCGCAAATACAGGGTGGAGCAACTATTTTACTTTCTCTCCTTTGGAATGCTTAGGAGGCATACCCTGTGATCTTGGCCGTAGGGTTAGCAAAGAAAAATCAATGCTTCTTTAGCTACGTGCATTACCTCGACAGTAACATTCGAAATTCCCTTCCTCAACAGTAATGTTCAAAATTCCCTTTCGTCGTGTTCTTACCTAGGCTATATCGAAGGAATTGTGATGCGTTACATACATTAATTCACAAGAGGGAGGATGGTTCATAATGGGCGATTAATAAAAAATAGAGTAACTTTGGATAATCTCATATATAATGCCAGTTACCGCACCTATACCTTGAAGGGGTCTTATTCACGTGAATACGCAGATACCATCTTCTCTTTAGCACCACCATTTGGGGCAGGCAAGAAGTTCGGGTACACCAGATTCCTCTACGATCCTTCTCTTTCACCATTTTCAGTGACATCAAACTCGTTTTGTTGAGGTACAAAGCACCCTCATCGGGGCACCCAAACTTCAATTTGTATTAAATGCAAGTTACCAAAGTATTAATACAAAACATTAATAAAGTAGAAATATATACCACATTATCAACCACTAATATATACTTTATGATCAATACACTTAACTCACTTTATACAACCACATTAGAAAAACACATTTAATACACTAAATGCATTAATAAATAAGTTACCAAAGTATTAATACATTAATAAAACATTAATACACTAATAAAGTAATACATTAATAAAGCAATTATACATTTACCTTAATGACCTTATTAATACATTATTAAAGTATTAATACATTAATAATACAATATTTAATGTATAAATAAAAGTATTAATACATCGCTAACCTATAAAAACAGTAATGAAGTAATACATTAATAATACATTATTAAGTAATAATACATTAAAAAATACATGATTAAAGTATTAATATCTTAATAAATACAATATTAAAGTAGTAATACATTAACAATACATGACCATGGTTAATTGTGGTTGACCTTGGATTACAATGATAATAGTTAAATATGGTTGGCCATGATCATGGTTAACTTCCATAGACCTTCACCATGGTTAACCTTCATATACCTTCACTATGGTTGACCTTGGTTGACCATGACCATGATTTATTGTGGTTGACTATGGTTGAAAATGGTTAACCATGTTTGACAATTGTTGTCCATAGGTGACCTTGGATAGCCATGACCATTGTTGACTTAGACTATAGATGACATTCAGATAATGACATTTGGAATTGTTTGTCACATTATGATGATAGGATATTTGCGTCACATTATGACGACAAGGCTATGTTCATCACATTGCCACAATGAATCTATATTCTTCACATTGCGACAATATTGTTATTTTCATCACATTGCGACAATAAAGTTATTTTAGTCACATTACGATGGAGGGGATAAGTTTGTCGCATTGTGATGATAGGATATTTGCACCCCATTATGTGACACAAATATTTGTGTTTCATTGTGACGACGAGGCTATATTGATAACATTGCGATGACTAGATATTGTTTTTCATATATGAATAATGATGACAATATTGTGACGACGGGGATATGTTCATCACATTTCGCTAACGATACATATAAGTAAAAAGTGGCTAATAACAAAAACGGATGGAGCGAGACAGAAGCAACGCGGCTAAGGCCTAAACCCTAGCCGCCTCCGAGATGGTTTTGTTTGCAGGGACGCGCCTACGGCTGTTGCAGCGACTAGGGATGAACGCAGGGCCAAGGATCGGTGTATTGCATGCGTTTTGGCTTTGATTGCAGGGTCTTCGTCTGGAGCAGTGACTTGGGGAAATTAGGGCCGCGGTTCCCACTCGCCTACGGCTTTGTTTGGCATCTCTTGCTTGCTGGTGGTCGCCGCCTTCTACGATGGCCCCAGTTCCGATCGCCGAGATGGAAAAAGACCCTTTGGAAGCTTTCAAAACGTTAGTCCTCTCAGCAGGACCTAAATCCAAGCCTTCTCTCATGTCTAAGTTTGTTAAGAAGATGGAGGAGATCCCTTCTCTGGAGCTAGATCCAGAGGACCCTTGCAAGCTTGCCCTCCTCCTAGCAGAAAATGCCCTCATCGGAAAGTTTACGGGGTTATGGCCAAGCCCCAAAACAGTGGAGGCATGGATGGATAATCGTTGGAAGATGCTGATACAGGGAAACGTTACTCTATATGCAGTAGGCAGGGGTTTTTTTGTCTTTAGCTTCACGAGGAAAGTGGACCATGATTTAGTTTTCAGATCTGGTCCCTATTTCATGGGGTCTAAAGGGCTGTTCTTAGCCCCCTGGACTCTTGACTTTAACCCTGGAGCCGAGATCACAACAGCCCTTGTTTGGGTTAGGCTGCCTCACCTTCCTTTGCATCTCTGGGGGATAAGCTCTCTGGAGGACATTGGAAACAAGCTTGGGTGTTTCCTGGACAGGGCGGAGCCAAAGGGGGAATAGTTCACCTGCGCTCGTATTTGTGTTGAGGTAAATATCGAAAAAGGACTTTCGGATGCCATTAATCTCTCCCTGGGGGAATGGTGCCACATCCAAGAGCTGGACTACGAGCAGATTCCTTTTAAGTGCCTCCGGTGCCATGCTTACAGTCATTTCACAAAAAGCTGCCCCAAAACCTCTGAGGAGCCGGGACTAGTCAAAGAAGATGATTTTCAGCTAGTAACTAATCGATGAAGGCAGCCAAGGCGAAAGGATCCGTTAGCCCAGGACCCAAAGGCCACCCATACGGCAGAGGCAACTCTAGAAACTCAAAACAACTTTGATGCGTTGAAGGAGGATGAAGCCCTGGATCCAGAAGCAACAACAGTTAAGGAAGACCCCCCGACAGACGAAATCCCTCCGGATTCCACCCCCCCCAGAAACAACGACAGCAAAAGAATCTCGGGCTTTAGTTCTGGAACCTTCTGCCAATGCAGGTCTGGTTGTTTCAGTCTCTGTGGAAACTTCTGAACCGGAAGACAACTCAGTTCTGTCTCCACCCCTTACCCGAGGGCGAAAGACCAATAAAGCGCGCAGAGAAAAGGAGGCGGCCTCCAACATTTCTCTAGGTTCTCAGAAAAAGCTGGACCCCTACATTAAGGGAAAATTTTCATCCCCCTCGGTGTAATGCTTTGCTTTTGTCTTCTACTATGCTCACAATTTGCGAGAATTTACTCATGTATGCAATTTTTGTCATTTTCTCGAATTAGTTCAAGAAGCAAATGGGATTGGTTTCCCAAGATGTTCACAAGAAGGTTGGCAGCACTGTTAGAGGTCACAAACCTTCTTCAGATATGTAACTTTCTGATTCAGGCTTGCCAGAAAGCCGATTAATGCAACATAACCGTTCTAGTTAAAAAAAAAAAAAAGTGGCTATGTGATGGACAAAAATTTCCTCTATTCATCATATGTCATATGGTTATGTGATGAACATAAATGTCGTATGATCTGAAATCGAATTCAGAAGCCTGACAGGGCTTGAAAAATGATCAAAAATGAAAGTGCTCAGAATCTGACGAAACCAACACCATTGCGTCTGTCTCATCTTCTTGGTTCTGGTGGTATATTTACTTTGTCAAACGGAGTCCGTATGGAGAAGATATCGCATTCTGTCCGAAAAGTCAAGCAAGCAAAAAAATTTGCTGACTGTATAGTCCGTACAGTCCGTACGGACGCTGACATGGCATGTTCGTACAGACGACATGTGGCAGGTCTGTACAGCTGACATGGCAATTCCAGACGGTGACACATGGTGGCTCCAGGAAGCAACACATGTCAGGCAGATTTGGACTTTTTGGCACACAGTTGGGCCAATCCGAAGGTGACACGTGTCACCACTGGAAGGGTGACACGTGGCCTGGATGACATCAACATCTGACATGGAGACCATACGATGATGTGGCATGTGATGACTGGACAGTACGACGGTTGACGTGGCAAAGTGACCTGGCAGTACGGCTCTGCACGTGGACCAATAGACAACTGACGCATGGCAAGTTTGGGTTGGTTGTAAAGGTGCCACGTGGCCCAGTCAAGCGCTTCCATGTGGCACCCCATGAATGGTTTGTTGGTTTTGGTAAAATATTGTGTTTTCACCGTGAATCGAACTGATGACCTCCCGACCAGGCGAAGGGACTAACAAGTCGGGCTAGCCACCTGGGTAGCCGGTAGTGCTTGTTATACAAACGACGCAAACTATATTTGAGTTTGGATAAAGTTCAAACCGGCGGTAAAAAGGGTCGGGGCTTAGCCCCAGCCCTCGACGCGATATATACAACCGTTCCATGTAACCAACGGCTCGGTGGGAGTTATGTAGCCGTTGCCACATAACTTATGCGCGGTTAATTGAATGTTATGTGACCGCATGCATATTGTGTGCGGTTTATATGTGACCTGTGGTATATGTGAAAAGGAGCGCGTGTTTTGTTTTGAACGGTTTAATTTTTGGGCCATGGCTATATGCCAATATTATATGTGACCAGGAGTTAGCGCGCGGGCTAGGGGCCAACGCTTAGCCTTTGGGCTAGCGCTTAGCCCTATTAAGCCATGTGACCTTACCAAGAGGGGCGCGCGCCAAGACTTGGGGGATAAAGCCCGAAATTTAACTATTTTATAGTTATAAAGTGGGTTTTATAACCACTTTTTGAGTTTTAAATGTAATTAGGCCCCTTTTTAATGTAATTACTCCATTTTTGGGAGTTATTGGGCAGTTTTGGAGCCTAAATTCGTGGAGGAAGTTGGAGATGGACAACTAACTTCCCAACTATATAACCAAGGCCTATTTGAGGCCATGGGGACAGCTTTGAGGGCATTCAGAGCAGAGTTATGCTGAAGAGAAGCCAAGCCAAAGCCAATTTGAGGCAGAGAAGCTGTTGAGGAGGAGACGCTGTCGGATCATTTCTGGGAGCTCTGGACGTCCGTTTTGCATGCCGTTTTCTTTGCATGGTTCTTGAGATCTGGACGAACATGACCAGATCAGTCTTGTAGCCATTTGGCATTGCAACGATGTACTTTTGAGCTTTTGAATAGAAATAAAGAAGCCTCCCCCACAGAGAAAAGGCCCTGAGACGTAGGCAAAGTTGTGCTGAACTCCGTTATCAATCTTTGTGTTATGGTTTGCTATCTTTTATTGCATTTCAAATCTGCACATGTGTATATGGCTGTATAATTCCTCTTCTTTCCTCATTCTTTCGCTAAGTTTCTCAAATGGTTAATTAATGCATGCAAAATTAAAACTCAACCATAAGTCATTAAAAGATCCGGCGGATCAAGTGGTATCAGAGCTAGTTGACGTTTGGATTTGAGTTTTGCATGTTAACCAGGGAAGAGCTCATCTCAAGGAAGAAAATGGCATCTACAGGAGGACTTTCTCAAAATGAGAAGGAGTTTAGAGATTCGGTGTTTTCCATGGCCGAGATGGTGAAGGTGTTGTATGAAGACTACTTGGAACGAAAGAGCATGATTCAAGTGAAAGCTTCAAAGAACAACAAAGGAAAAGAAGGATTGAAGGAAGTGCCTTCTACATTTGTTTCGGAAAACATATCTGAGGTATGCAGTGAAGGTTCCTCATCAAATTTTCCTCATTCTCATCAAGTTGGTTTTGGTGCATTCGAAAAACATACAAAAGGTGTAGGTTTGAGAATACTAACCAAGATAGGTTATG